>CM046437.1:42471745-42772763 GCA_025506505.1 Flaveria sonorensis | reverse complement strand
ATCGAACATTAGAAGAATTAGATTCCTGCCAATCAATATAGAAAGATTCTTGAACAATACAGGTTCTCTTGTTATACAACCCGATAAGCTTTCTGAGAGGATGAATAGCCAACAAAGTAACATCATCCGACACAGCATCAGATTTCATCTTCAGAGCCTGGGTATTGAGTAAATTGCACGAGCATCCGAAAGGCCGAAAGAAATCAATCAAAGTCTTCCTCTATGAAATAGTTCATATGGAGTCTTCATTTTGTCTTTGACAATCAACACTCTATTAAGACATTGAAGCACAATTCACCCCTCAGCCCAGAAAATGATGGGTAAGGAGGACTCAATTAGCATAGTACGAGCAGCTTCAATAAGAGTGCGGTTCTTTCTTTTAGCTACACCATTTTGTTGAGGTGTTCTTGCAGTACTGAACTGTCTCAGAATCCCTTTATCAATACAAAATGAATCAAAAATTTGATTTCTGAATTCGGTACCATTATCACTTCGAATCGCCATAACCTTCCTCTTGCTTATCATTTCAATAGAAAGAATCAAGTCTGCAGCTCGTCAGCCCCCATAGATTAGATATTATTTATGTTTATTGTAATAGGTTAATTGTAATAGGTTTAATGTTAGTTTCCTTTTGTAAGTTTGTTATGTTTTCCTGCCCAGCGAAACTATGAGCGAAACTATAGTTTCTCTCAAAGCAAGCTACTAGTTTCACCCTACGAAACTGTCAGGCTCTGCCGGGCGAAACTGTGTCAGTGGCAGAATAGTTTCACTGACAGCGAAACTGTCAGCGAAACTATACCTACTATATATATTGTTTGATCTTGTACTTTGTTGGCAATCCTTGCAAAAACCCTAAACGTTTATCATTGTTGCAAGTCTCTTTGTAAGTTGGTTCTTCACAGAAATATATTGAGTTTTGTTACCTTTTAAAAAATAAAAAATAAAATAAAAAAATAAAAAATAAAATAAAAAAAAAAATATTATATACTTTCGTTGAAATATTATTTTCTTCTATCTCGCTGATTTGTAGAAATTTGGGGAGAATAATAACTGTCTCTCTTGTTACCTTTTGCAGTATTCTCCTTAATAAAATTGTTGCCTGGATGATGATGTGAAGGAAGTCTAGTTTTGGGCTGGGATACGCTTGATAGGTTCAGCCTAAAAGCGAAGTAGACAGTAATCTTGTGGCTAAACTAACAGTATAAGATACTGGATGATTCGGATTATTCCCTTGACATACTTGGCCTTCACAGAGTTATAAGTCCTTGTTCAAAGGGTTGAGAACATGACATCTCTGCGTTGATGTATTTGTTGTTTCCTGTCTTTGACAATAGCTATATGGTTGTTCGTCTTTGTTTCTAAGAAGCTCCTTACTGTATATTTCCTCGTGCTTATCTCCTCTGCTATATTTGAACATTGACCTGGAGTGATGATCTCCTTTGATGTATGATAGTACTGACCTGGAGCTCTCATCGGCACCATTTGATGATCTTCTCTGTTATACGTAAGTATAGACCTGAAGCTCTCATCTAAAAGACTCAATTGATCATGTCCTCTTCCTTTCAACTCTCCAGCCACTAATGCCTTATAACTCTGAACGAACATGCCAAATAGAGCCATCGTTTCAGATGGAATTGACGTTCCAGCATTTGCTATTGAGTTGGCTTAATCTCTACCACCATTAACACTACCACCAGAATGATCACCATTATTCACTCCTCCTTGTCGTGATATCTGCACTGGAGAGCTTACAGTGGAAGAAAGTAGTGCAACATTCTGAGTGAAACCAGGTGAAGGCATCAAGGTCTGATTGAACTCCCTTCATTTCATGTCCAATTCAAATGATTTAGGCTTATTAATGATGTCCATAAGCTTATAGTCAGTGAAACCTCTTTCTTGCTTTAACATCCGCACCTGTAAACTCCACTGAGGTGGAGAGAGTCTAATAACCTGTTCACACTGCTCACTATTTGAATGTTTCTCATCATATTCTTCAGTGTGCTCGAAACTGTCAGAAAACGGTTTGTAAGATCTATGAGACTCTCATTCTTGTATCCCATAAAGAGTTGAACTCCTTTTCAGCTTGAATACTCTTATCTTTCACCAACTCATCATTTCCATCCTAAAACTCACAGAGAGCATCAAAAAGAGACTTAGCATTCTTGTGTTCAGCAAAACGATTGTAGATGTCTGGTGCTAGACATAGAGTAAAGGCTCCAAAGGCTTTCTGATCTCTGTCAATCAACTTTAGATCTCTTTCATTGAAGGTAGCTGGGTCCTTGTTCTGAGATACAACATTACCAATAGTAACAGTTGGTATGTGTGGACCAGAGATGATTGATTCCCATTGATTGTGATCCGTGAAGAAGAAAAAGGCCTTGAGACATCTCTTCCAATCTTCAAAATTGTCTCCGTTGATGAGTCTCGATGGTCTGTTGGGTGCCACACTTTCAAGATCAGCAATAGTGAGAGTAGTCATCTTAGCCATGATAGTTTCGCAGAAGAAAAATGCAGTTTCTCTGGATAGAACTAGTTTCGCAGGAAGACAAATGCAATTACACTAGAGTAATCTAGTTTCGCAGAAGAGACACTAGTTTCGCTGCAACAATTTTGGCAGACAGTTTCGCTGGAAATTTCGGCAGCAGTTTCGCTAGCCAAATCCCTGAAAATGCTTAGTTTCGGCGACAGTTTCGCAAGAAACAAGCTTGAACTTTCGTTTAGAGATAATTTCTGCGGCAATTTCGCTTGAAAGTTGAACACTAGCACCACTGAACTTTCGTTCAAAAATTGTACTTTCGCTGAGAGGCTCAAAACTAACACAAGATGTAAAACACTTGTAGTTTCGCTGGATGAAGCTGATAGTTTCGCTGGAAGAACACTAGTTTCGCCCGTTGAATCTGAAAAACTTTTTAAACACGAAATCAATCTGAAATCACCCAAATCTCGATGAACTTGAGATCTGATGATTACCAAGGCTTTCCCAACCAAGAACAAACCAATTTCAATCAAATTCCAAGACAAAAACACCCATATTTGACCCCAAATGATGAAATATTGATTTTGAACAAAAACAACCAAAAAACCTCATACAATCAAGAGTACTAAGGCTCTGATACCATTTTGTTGGTCCATTTGATCGAATATCAGTACACTTGTGTGGTTGATTTGTTCAATATCAACAATAATGCCAAACAACAAACACAATGATGAAGAAGAATAACCAAAAGTATTCAATCATAAAGCAATAATGATCCAATACATTAAAAGGGAACAAAGCTCAATATATTTCTGTGAAGAACCAGCTTACAAAGAGACTTGCAACAATGATAAACGTTTAGGGTTTTTGCAAGGATTACCAACAAAGAACAAGATCAAAAAATATATATAGTAGGTATAGTTTCGCTGACAGTTTCGCTGTCAGCGAAACTATTCTTCCACTGACACAGTTTGCCCCCCAGAGCCTGACAGTTTCGCCGGGTGAAACTAGCAGCTTGCTATGAGCGAAACTACAGTTTCGCTCATAGTTTCGCTGGGCAGGAAAACATAACAAACTTACAAAAGGAAACTAACATTAAACCTATTACAATTAAACATAAATAATATATAATCTATGGTGAGTCCAACCTATACTTGATCTGCAGTCTTTGCTCAGCCAAACAAAGGAGAAACTGATGTGAATGAGATTCATAAGGTATCATGACCTGGTGTGTTTAGGTTACTACACATACATACACTTGGATAAGTTAGATAACATGCTCTGAGATGATGCATTCATAGTTGAATGTGATCTTTAGTGTATCACAACATTTATCTTCTGTTCCAAGTTGAGCCTACCCTCATATCATGTAAGTCATGTCAGTCTTTCAAGATATTGAATTAAGCATAGTGAATGATATAACAACTGTAATTATATCATATCCCATAAGAAGTACAAAATAAGGAATTCAACAAAAATTGATTTCTTTTTGTAATTATGTGAATTTATTGATTTTTTTTGTAAGTTTTTGATTTTTTTTTACTCAAGGTTAATCATGCCGATTGATTGGACTAAGAATTCAAACCGACTTAGGTCAAATGCCTTAGTAAACAAATCAGCTAGCTGATTGTCTGTGTTAACCTGAATCAGCTTGATTAAACCTTTTTCAGCACAGTCTCTCAAAAAGTGATATCTAATTTCAATATGTTTTGTTTTTGAGTGCTGAACAGGATTTTTTGTTATGAAGACTACAGCAGTGTTGTCAATATGAATTGGTGGGTGCAAGAAATTGAAACCATAATCAAGCATCTGGTTTTGAATCCGAGAACTTGAGAGCAAAAAGCTGATGCTGCTATGTACTCAGCTTTAGCTGTCGATACAAAAACATTGGTCTATTTCTTGCACTGCCATGACACCAGTCTGGGACCAAGAAATTGACAACCGCCAGATGTGGATTTTCTGTTGAAATTGCATCCCCCGTAGTCACTGTTAGTGTATGCATAGAGATTGAAGTCTCCATCCTTTGGATACCATAGTCCAAGAGCAGGTTTGCCCTTAAGATATCTGAATATCCTCTTGACTGCATTCACGTGAGATTCCTTGGGATCTGCTTGATACCTGATCCACAGATTTGCCATCTGTGTCTGGGCCAATCTTCATTTTTGTGTCAACAGGTGTTCTGATGGACTGATAGTCTGCAAAGTGAAACTTCTTCAACATTGATTCCACATATTTTGACTGGTTGATGAAGATTCCATTGGATGTTTGTTGTACTTGAAGACCTAGGAAGAATGTGAGTTCTCATATAGCACTCATCTGAAATTTTGAATGCATAAGATCTTCAAAGTCTTTGCAGAGTTGTTTGTTGGTGGAGCGAAATATGATATCATCCATATAAATCTAGACAAGCAGCATCTCATTCCCTTTTCTCTTTCTGAATAAAGTCTGGTCAATCTTCCCTCTTTCATAACCATGGTCAAGAAGAAAGGATGAGAGAGTCTCATACCATTTTCGAGGGGCTTGATGTAAGCCATACAAAGCTTTATCAAACTTGTATCCCTGTGAGGGAAATCAGGATCCTCAAAGCCTGGAGGTTGACTCACGTAGACTTCTTCAGAGATCTTTCCATACAAAAATGCATACTTTACATCCATTTGATAAACTGTGAATTTCATGGATGCAGAGTACGCAAGAAAGAGTCGTATGCCTTCTAATCTAACAACAGGAGCAAACACCTCATCATAATCTATTCCTTCTTCTTGTGTATAGCCCTGTGCTACCAGTCTTGCTTTGTTTCTGATGACGATCCCTCTGTCATCAGTCTTGTTTTGGTACAACCATCAGGTGCCAATAGGGTATTGACCTTCGAGAAGATCCACCAGCTGCCATACTTCCTGTTTCTTGAATTATAGCAATTGTTCCTGCATTGCCTCAATCCAGCTATTGTCTTGAAGAGCCTCTTTAATGTTTTTGGGTATGGTTTGACATAGAAAACAAGAAAACAAATAGATGTTTACAATACTTGACTTGCTTCGTGTCACCTGCTCGTCTAAATCACTAATAATGTCAGACACTAAATGATTCTTGTGTGTCCTGGTAATTGGAATCAAATCACTAGCAATGGACACATCAAGATTGGAGACATTCAGATCATCTTGGTGAGAGGCATCTTGTTGTTGTAGTGTGGGAGAGTGATGACCAGAATCAGAGGGTACAACATCTTTAGCTTCTGCAGCACTCTAAATACTCTCATTATTTCCATCTCTGTTAGAATCAGCTGGTGCATGAGTTGGTTCTGAATGTCTCACTTCAGTTGAAGGTTCAGCTGGAGGAGATGGCATTGAACTACGACCAGCATCTATTAAGATACTTTCATTTTGTGTAACTTACCGGATAGGATCAGCTTGTAAGGGCACTTCTGATGGAAATGATCTGCCCAAAATACATATTGAATTGATGTGGCTAGTATGTCATGATCCAAGTCGGGTCATACCCAATAACGAGCTAGACAAACACCAAAGATATTTGTTTTATGATATGATCATATAAATAAAAATTAACACTTAGAATATTTGGAATTGGGTTTCCAAACATTTACACTTGTGTTGTATATAAATTATATGGATAATTTATTTCAAAGAGAGAAATATTAATTCATCCGCATTCGTTTTACACAGCCGCATTTGATGTGGTTGAACAAATGCGGATGATGTTTACTCATCCACATTCGTTTAACACAGCCGTATTTGATGTGGTTGAAGAAATGCAGATGATGTTTACTCATCCGCATTTACAAATACGGGTGAATAAACCCTGTCCGCATTTGTTTTGGAACAGATGCGGATGAGCATTTCTGGAAATGTTGATGGAAACATACATCCGCATTATCTAATGCAGATGACCATTTACAAATGTGGGAGAACAAGTTCATCCGCATTAACTAATGCGGTTGTTGTTCTGAGAAATGCGGATGGGTTAAGGGGCTGGGCCCCAGCCACTTTTCTCTCTCCTGAACTTTATGTTTCCAAGAACATGCAATATAAGATTGCTTACAAATCTCTCTAAATACACGACTTGTGAACACGAAAAGTGTAAGAACCCCTTTTCTCTCGATCGGTCTAGAGAAACATAAAAAGGGAGTTGTATAAGTGAAAATTCTAGCAACCGGTGTTCTTGTTGGTGGCTCGTGGGTAGACCAGCTTAAGGTTTCTTGGTTTAGGAGTTGCCATCCTCGTTTACCTCCTGCCGACCTCATTGTTGAAGGTAGTTCTTCGTACCTTTTATGGTTGTTTGTAAGCATGATTTCATATATCGATCCATATGGGTTTTGACTGATTTTATATAAAAATGTTTTATATGTATATTAGCTCAGTGTAACAAGTTTTATAATTTTTTTCCGCTGCGTTCTTCTATTTTATAAGGATAAAATAGATCTGTTTAAATTGTGAAAACCCAACAATGGCATCAAGAGCCGGTTATATGGATACTTGCTTCATTTGGACTGAAAATTCGGTTTCTTGGTGATGATTTACCAAAAAACTGAGAGGCTTCAGCCCTAGTATCCCTTATTTTTCAAGATCTATTTAGACATGCATATAGGAATCTTGGAAAATTTATATCATTTGGATGATTTTGTTTTGGAAACAAAATCGTGGTTCTCGGCTGTTTATGCTTCAGCCGAGAATCTATGGTTCAAGGGGATGCTTTTGGATTTTGCTTACATATGTGGATATGTATTTTATTTGTTCATGACCAAAGCCGAGACCTATGGACGAATGTATTGTGATTTGTTTTAATTTATTCAAATGGTTTGTAATAATTAAACATGTTTATTCTTCCTATTGGGTATGTAATTTATTTATTTTTCATTTGGTATGTAAACTAAATAGGCTAGTTGCACTTTACTTTAACTAGAAAAAATGTATTTAGATTGTGTTTTGTAAAAGAAGATGCAACAAGACTATCTTTCTCGGTTTTAACCGAAAGGAGAAGATGAAGGCCCAAAGGAGTTTGGTGCTGAAGTCAAAGCCTAAATGGAGACCCAAATGGATTGGAAGAGTCACAACACAAGGTGGACACTTGAAGCATTTGGATGCGGGATCAAGTGGGAGTTCACCGGCACAAAGGTTGTGTCATTTCACCCTTAGGAACGACCTTATTAACTCACTTGTTTCGGTCAACAAGTGATGTTAAGCTTAGATGGCTACGGTTATGGACTCATGTGATGCTTGTGTGGTTGTTTTATTATTGTTTTGTGATATATGGATATACATATTTAAACAATTTAAAATCAACAACAAGCATAAAATGGTTCTTATAAAACATTAACATGGGTAATAAAAGGGTTTATTAAAAGTTAATGTGTTCACAATAAAATTGGTTTTATTGAAAGAACCTTGAAAATTGTTTTTCACACTGGTACCACACATTTGAATGCATGCAAATGTTAGGTGCATAATAGTTTTCAAAACTAGAATTAATGAAAACTAAAATCCCTTTTGAAACAAGTTTAACACCATCTTTTTACACAACACTCGAATCACTTGGGAACTATTTGTGGGATAAAGGTCACCTAACCATTCTTAGGGAACTTGTGTGTTTGAGGTGGGGTTAACATATTTGTGGGATAAAGGTCACCTAACCACTTGTATGTGTAAAATCACACGTGTGTGTAAGTAGGACAACTTGAGTTGGAAACCATGTGAATAGGGTCACCGAAGCATGGTGTACAATGGTGTTGATGGGATTAAATATGCCAACTAAACCTAAAGATGTTTAACCGATCCCATAAAAATAGAAGTTGCAAAGGGTTGCAATTGTCAAGTGTTGACTACCTTGTTAGTTTAAATGATGGGATAAAGATCACCTAACCATTATTTAAATGTAACGTTAGATTCTAGATTTTAATTATTAGTTGTCTATGAGACGTGAAAGGGGTATTAATAATTAAAGTTTTATTTTCGGAAATACTAAAAATGAACAATGTTTGTAGAAATGGCCGCCAACAACAACGCTATCACCCCGACTGTCCATAACCTATCACTAAGAACTATATTAGAAAGGGATCGTCTTAACCATAATAACTTTATGGGTTGGTTTCGTAACTTGAGAATCGTTCTCAAGCAAGAAAAGAAATCTTACATACTAGACGATCACATTCCCGATGAACCCGACGTTAATGATGTTGACGCCTATAACGATTGGGTTAAGCACACTGAGGATTCTGTGCAGGTTTCTTGCCTCATGTTGGGAACTATGATTCTCGATCTCCAAAAGGATTTAGAGCATCATGCGGCATACGACATGATTACCCAGTTAAAGGAAATGTTCCTTCAACAAGTAAGGGTTGAACGCTTCAAAACGGTTCAAGCGCTTCATGCATGTCGCATGGAAGAAACTCAATCGGTTTCATCTTACGTACTTAAGATGAAGAGCCACATTGATCGCCTTGAAAGGCTAAATTGTCTTGTATCAAAAGAGTTGGCCACGGATTTGATCCTTAATGGCCTAACTAAAAGGTTTGAGACGTTCATCATGAATTACAACATGAACGGGTGCGACAAGAGCGTTGGTGAGCTTCACGTAATGCTCAAAACGGCCGAGGCAGGGATGGGTAAAAGGGTTTTACCCGTCCTCACGATCAATGAGGGAGGCAACAAAAAAAGGCAGCACCCAGATCCGAAGGCAAATGTTGCTAAAGGAAAGGGATACATCAAAGGAAAGGGTAAGGGAAAGGCAAGAACTGAACCTCCAAAACCAAAGCTTAAGAAGCCTAAGGTAACGGAGAACGATCCATGCTTTGAGTGTGGTGAGATAGGACATTGGAAGAGGAATTGTCCAACTTATCTCAAAGAGCTAAGAAACAAGAGGGAGCTGGGCAGACCTCAGGTACAACTTTCATGATTCATATTGAATTGAATGTTATTTCTTCAAACACATGGGTATTGGATACCGGATGTGGAACTCATATTTGCAATTTGTTGCAGGGGTTCAAAAGAAATAAGCATTTCAAGAAGGGAGACACAAGTCTCTATATGGGCAAAGGAGCAAAAGTTGATGTTGAAGCCCAAGGTGACTATGTTTTGAAGCTTCCAAATGGTTTGGAAGTTGTCTTGAAAAACATCTTGTATGCTCCTAGTTTGACTAGGAACATGTTTCCCTTTTAAAACAATATGGTTATGTATTAAAGTTTGTAAACAATGGTATTTGTGTTTTTATGGATGATGTATTTTATTTTAAGGCTATGCCTTATAATGGTATCTATGAACTGGTTCATGATAACTCATCTTTTAATAACTCGTTATACCAAACAAGCACCAAGAAACTTAAAATGGGTTTAAGTGATTTATATCTTTGGCATTGTCGTCTTGGGCATATAAACAAGAATCAGATTCAAACACTTCAAAAGAATGGTCTTTTGGAAACAAATGAAAATGGTTCATTTAATAAGTGTGAATCTTGTTTACAAGGAAAGATGACCAAGTTGCTCTTTAGTGGTACTAACGAAAGGGCAAAGGATTTACTAGGAATCATACATTCGGATGTATGTGGTCCTTTTAAGACAATGACAAGGAATGGTGAGAGATACTTCATTACCTTTATCGACGATTATAGTTGTTATGGTTATGTGTACTTGTTCACACACAAACATGAAGCTTTTGAAATGTTCAAAATCTTTAAGAATGAAGTAGAAAATCAACACAATAAAACAATCAAAGTTCTTCGTTCAGATAGAGGAGGTGAATACCTAAGTGATGCTTTTCAAGATCATCTTATGAGTTGTGGGATTGTCTCACAACTTACTCCACCAGGAACATCGCAACATAATGGTGTGTCTGAAAGGAGAAACCAAACCTTATTGGATATGGTTTGATCTATGATGGCTAGAAGCTCACTACCTCTATCATTTTGGGGTTTCGCATTGCTCTCCGCGGCTCGTATTTTGAATATGGCCCCAACCAAGAAAGTGGATACGACACCTTTTGAAATATGGCATGGAAGAGTTCCATCACTATCATATTTAAAGGTATGGGGTTATGAAGCTTATGTGAAGCAGAACACCCAAAACAAGTTAGAAAGTCGATCCACTAAGTGTATATTTGTTGGATATCCCAAAGACTGTATGGGATATTACTTCTTTGATCCAACCGAGCAAAAGTTATTTATTGCTAGAAAGGCTAAGTTCTTAGAAATTAAGTTTCTTATGGAAGAAACGACGTATAGAACAGTGGAAATTGATGAGGATCAAGAACCACAAGCCAATACACGTTTGGTTGAAATTAGCAATCAACAAGAGGTTGTTGATAATGATCAAATGGTTGATCAATACACACAAAACGTTCGCAGATCTGGTAGAATTAGCATTCCACCTGAAAGATATGGATTTTTCATGAATGGACGCTATGAGGTTGACTCGGATGAACCAACTACATACCATGATGCAATGTCCAATTCGGATTGTGACAAATGGCTAGAAGCCATGAACTTTGAGATGCAATCCAAGTATGACAACCAAGTATGTGAATTGGTTGAACCACCACTTAACTCCAAACTGGTTGGATGTAGGTGGGTTTTCAAGAAGAAAACCGATATGCAAGGAAACATGGATACTTATAAAGCAAGACTTGTAGCAAAAGGCTTCACTCAAACTCAAGGGGTTGATTATGATGAAACATTCACGCCTATGGCAATGCTAAAGTCAATTAGGATATTATTTGCCATAGCTGCATATTATGACTATGAGATTTGGCAAATGGATGTCAAAACCGGTTTCCTTAATGGACATCTTGAAGAGACTATCTATATGGTTCAGCCTGATGGTTTTGTCGATCCAAAACATCCTAATAAAGTGTGCAAGTTAAAGAAATCAATCTACGGATTGAAACAAGCATCGAGAAGTTGGAATCAACGTTTTGATGAAGAGATCAAGAAATTTGGATTCATCAAGAACGCTGATGAAGCTTGTGTGTATAAAAAGGCTAGTGGGAGCATTATCGTATTCTTAGTATTGTATGTTGATGACATACTACTATTTGGAAATGATGTTCCAACCATGGAAGGTGTTAAAGCCTGGCTTGGAAGTTGCTTTTCCATAAAAGATCTTGGTGAAGCCGCCTATATTTTAGGAATAAAGATCTATAGGGATAGATCAAGGCGGTTGATAGGTTTAAACCAAAGTGCATACATTGATAAAATCTTGAAAAGGTTCAAGATGGAAAACTCTAAGAAAGGTATGGTACTTATTCAAAGAGGGACAATATTGAGTACATCTCAATGTTCGAGCTCAAAGGATGAGCAAGAAAGAATGAAGGAAATTCCATATGCATCTGCTATAGGATCCATCATGTATGCAATGATATGCACTAGACCGGACGTGTCATGTGCATTAAGCATGACAAGTAGATATCAACAGAATCCAGGTAATAGCCATTGGATGGCTGTTAAAAGTATATTGAAATATCTTAGGAGAATTAAGGATAAGTTTCTAATATATGGATCTGGTGAGGAGGAACTCGTTGTAAAGGGTTACACGGATGTGAGCTTCCAGACTGATCGAGATGATTGTCGATCACAATCGGGGTATGTCTTCATTATGAATGGAGGGGCAGTGTCCTGGAAGAGTTCGAAGCAGGACGTGGTAGCATTGTCCACTACAGAATCCGAATACATCACTGCTTCATTGGCAGCTCAAGAGGCTGCATGGTTAAAGAAATTTATTGTCGATCTAGGGGTAGTCTCTACCATTCAAGAACCCCTAGAGATCTTTTGTGATAACGAGGGTGCGATTGCTCAAATCAAGGAACCCCATTCACATCAAAAGACTAGGCACATTGAGCAGAGATTCAACTACATAAGGTATGAAGTTGAAAAGGGAAAGATATGTATTCGCAGAGTTCACACAGATCAAAATATTACGGATCCACTCACAAAGCTCCTTGAAAGGGAAAAGCATGAGAGTCATACTTGTGCCTTAGGGCTTCGATATTCTAGTGATTGGATTTGATCTGTTTTGTATTTTAACTTTGGAACGAATGTAATACTAACTCTTTGTATAAATTATGACATTTTGAGTTATGTTCCATTTTAGCATGTTTACATCCATGAATATGTTTATTATTCTAAATGTCTGTAGTCGGTTATATTTGTGGGAACAATTATGAATGTAAGACTATTATGAACATGGATTGGTAGATATTCATAAGGTATGAATATAGAGCAAAAGGTTGCTACCAAGGTTCATGGATATTTGTGGGATACAAATATTGGACTGACCCGCTCTCAAATGTTACTGCATGGAATTTTATAATTGATCATAAGTAAATTTGAGTAAAGGCGAATATCATAGTGTCCTCTGACCTGAGATACATATTGGGTTTTGATATTCACCAAATATTATACCTTGATCTAGTTCTTCACTGTTCTGAAATAATGGACAATACACAAGGCTATGTTCAGGTGTGATACAAGGTGATTGTGAGAAACGTATGTAGTCAAGATGGGATTTGTTCCTCTTATTTGTTGAGAGTATGATGCCTAAGGCCTGATAAAGTTAAATCAACAGGGAATGATCATTCTATGTCCCCGGATTGAACATGACATCTGAAACAAAAGGATATATGATTGGATTCACCTAAATCAGTTCAAGTAAGGGACTTGAAAGGAATGACGTTATTGAATGGCACTTAGTCATGCATATTAGGGGTAGTAAACCGTTGTTAGGCGGTACTTGCTACTTGCATCAATCCTCTATGTATCTTGTGCAAGTGGAAGATTGATGGAATTGATCTGCCCAAAATACATATTGAATTGATGTGGCTAGTATGTCATGATCCAAGTTGGGTCATACCTAATAACGAGCTAGACAAACACCAAAGATATTTGTTTTATGATATGATCATATAAATAAATATTAACACTTAGAATATTTGGAAATTGGGTTTCCAAACATTTACACTTGTGTTGTATATAAATTATATGGATAATTTATTTCAAAGAGAGAGGAATATTAATTCATCCACATTCATTTTACACAGCCGCATTTGATGTGGATGAACAAATGCGGATGATGTTTACTCATCCGTATTCCTTTAACACAGCCGCATTTGATGTGGTTGAAGAAATGCGGATGATGTTTACTCATCCGCATTTACAAATACGGGTGAACAAACCCTGTCCGCATTTGTTTTGGAACAAATGCGGATGAGCATTTCTAGAAATGCTGATGGAAACATACATCCGCATTAGCTAATGCGGATGACCATTTACAAATGCGGGAGAACAAGTTCATCCGTATTAACTAATGCGGATGTTGTTCTGAGAAATGCGGATGGGTTAAGGGGCTGAGCCCCACCCACTTTTCTCTCTCCTGAACTTTATGTTTCCAAGGACATGCAATATAAGATTGTTTGCAGATCTCTCTAAACACACGGCTTGTGAACATGAAAAGTGTAAGAACCCCTTTTCTTTCGATCGGTCTAGAGAAACATAAAAAGGGAGTTGTATAAGTGAAAATCCTAGCAACCGGTGTTCTTATTGGTGGCTCGTTGGTAGACCAGCTTGAGGCTCCTTGCTTTAGGAGCTGCCATCCTCGTTTACCTGCTGCCGACCTCATTATTGAAGGTAGTTCTTCGTACCTTCTATGGTTGTTTTAAGCATGATTTCATATATCGATCCATATGAGTTTTGACTAATTTATATAAAAATGTTTTATATATATATTAGATCACTGTAACGAGTTTTATAATTTATTTCCGCTACGTTCTTCTATTTTATAAGGATAAAATAGATCTTTTTAACTTGTGAAAGCCTAACAACTTCTTCATTGTCTTGATCGGTAGAAGGAGGAATCATTAGGAAGTCTGTTCTTCTTTCAACTGACCCTGATGTTCCTGCATTTGACAAATTGAACTGATCAAAAGATCTTGTAAATGAATCAATATCAAACAACCAGTCATGACCATTTGATGATTTGGGAAACGAATGCTCATTGAATTGAATATTTGTTGATTCATCAATGATGTTTAATCTATGATTAAACACCCTAAAAGCCTTAGACACTAAGGAATATCCCACGAAGAATCCCTCATCAGACTTAGGAGCAAACTTTCCTACATGGTCTCTGGTATTCAATATTGAGACAAGACAACCAAATGACTTCAAAAATCCAATGAATGATTTTCTATGAAAAAGAAGTTCATAAGGAGTTTTATTGTGTTCTTTGATTATTAGAGTTCGATTTTGCACAAAACATGAAGTGTTAACTGCTTCTGCCGAAAATGTAATAGGCAGTTTTGCATCAGCTAGCATTGTTCTTGCTGCTTCAATTAGAGTTCTATTCCTTCTTTTAGCAACTCCATTTTGTTGTGGAGTACGAGCTGCACTGAACTGATGACCAATGCCTTTTGTGGTGCAAAATGAACTCATGCTTTCATTTTTAAATTCCGTCCCATTGTCACTTCTAATAGATTTTATTTTTAAATCAAGTTGATTTTCATGTTTGGTTATAAAATCTATTATGATTTGGGGCGCCTCATTCTTATGAAGTAGGAAGAAGACCCATGTGAATCGAGTAAAGTCATCAATGATCACTAAACAATAATGCTTCTTGCCAATACTCATGACGTGAGTCGGCCCAAAGAGATCCATATGAAGTAACTTCAATGGACAATTGTTAGTGTTCACAAGTTTTGGCTTATGAGATGATTTATGTTGTTTTCCTTTGAGACACGCGGTACAGTGGTCAACAAAATGAAATTCCTTTTGAGGAAGACCAATTACATGGTTCCCTTTGACCAATCTATTCATATTTTTAAAATTCGTGTGTCCAAAGAGTCTATGCCAAAGTTGTGCTTTATCAAATGATGCTTTAGACAATAGACATGTCTCTTCTGATGGAAGAGCAGAATTAAGGTTCAAGACATATGTATTATTCTTCCTCGGTGTCTTCAAGACAACCCATTCTTCAGGAATATAAAATCCTGGTTTCAAGATGTAGCAATGAGTTTCGGTGAAATGAGTAGAATATTTCTTGTCACAAATCTAGGATACACTAAGCAGATTGAAGTTCAACTGCTCGCAGTAATTGACTTTGTCAAAGTTCAGAATCCCATTCATCACTGAACCTTCTCCAGTAATTCTACCGCCCTGTGAATCTCCACAAAATACCACAGTAGTTCCTTGAATGTGCTTGAAGTCATGAAGGAGGGAACTATCTCCTGTCATGTGTCGGGAGCATCCACTGTCCATGTACCATAAGCTATTGGACCTGTATGAATGACCCTACATGCACAAAAAGAACTAGTTAGAATGAGGAACCCAAGCCATAATGGTCTTGGGTTGTCCTTTGGCATCGATCACTGTTACTTCTTGATACTTTCCTCTTGTGTGTGTTTTAGAGGAGGATGATGTCAGCCCTTTTCTTTTATTTCTTTGAGGTTTTAGTTCATCAATTTCATCTGATGTGTCAGAGGAGTATACAAACCTTTCCTTTTGATTTTTGTGCAAAGGATGAATAGATTTTTGTTTTTCAGAAATCACTTTGATTTTATACTTTTGATAAGAATTTGGTGATTTGTTTAGGTTTGTTGGACTTTTGTGTCTAACCTTGTCAGTTGGAACCGATGAAATGGGCTTGTGTTGTGAATTTTTCAATCCTTTTTTATTAAAGTAAAAATCAATTGTATTGTGATTGGTCATATCACACAATGAACAATATTTGTTAAAATGACAGTTTTTTGTTGAGTGATTGTTCATGTCACAGATAGAGCAGTACTCAGTGAAGTAGCACTCAACAGTTTTGTGATTGGTCATATCACAGAATTCACAATACATTTGATTGTCCTTTAATTTTGGAACAGAAGTCATATCAGTCTTTGGAGTGCCAACAGATTGTTTCACAATTCTGACTTGCTTTGTTTTTGTGGACTGATGATGCTTCTTTCTGTATTCCCTTATTTCCCTATCGAATTGTTCTACCTGTTCTTTGTTGAAGATATCAAACCCACTTCCTTGTTTGATATTTGATGAAGATGGTGAATCAGATTTCACTTTAGATTTTTGAACAAAAGTGTTTTTTCTTTGGTAACTACGGGAACTTTGGTTTTATCCTTGAAGTTCAATGAAACCCTGTCTGATTTGCTTGAATTTTTAGGAGATATAATCTCATAATCAGATCTGCTTTCAGTAGATGGTTTCACTGAGCATTTAGCAGTGTGATTCACTTTAAGATTTTGAGGAACAAATTTTACAAAAGGCACAATTGATTTGACTGGGCTCTTTGGTTTCTTGATAACCACAGGTTTGTCTGAGCACTCTTTGATTTTGATAGGATGACCCAATCTGATTTTATCCTCATCAGTTTCAATGTAAACACCTAGTTTGTTTTGAGGATTTGTTGTTTGAGAAATCAGTGATTTGGTTTCAATAATTTTAGATTCTTTTGTATTTCATTGAGTAAGTGACTTAGGCATAATAGTGTAGTTATCATTATATGGAGGAGGACAAGTTTTGTAGCCTATCCCAGTCATATCTTTAGCCCCCTTTTGAGACACAAGTAACACTTGTAGCTTGACAGATGAGAGCTGAAACTTTTCAAGTTTTATTTCAGTAGCTGATTGCTCAGCCTTTGATTTGGTCAACAATTCACTTAACCTCTCATTTTCAGCCATAAGAGTGTACTTTTCACCATGGAGTGTTTCCATTTCAGACAACAGAGATTTGATTTTAACTTCATAAATTCTCATTTCTTGTTTTAACATCTCTGATTTCACCTTTTCTTCTCTTATTTTATTAGCCAATTTGTGATTGTGTTCCCTGTACCCCTATACTTCTAGAACACATTTTTCAGAACATAGATTGGATTTTTCCTCAGATGGCATTGGAGTTGGTCCATCATTGATATGTGCCATAAGTGCATGATTCTGAAACTATGGTTGAACTTCCTCAGCATACGCGCTCCAATCACAAACTCCATCTTGTCTGATGACAAGTGCATTTGAATTTTGTTGATTACTTCCTTGAGATTGATGAGTCAGCAGAGGTTGTCTTTGCTGAATTGGCTGTTGCTGATTTTGTTGTTGCTAATTTTGTTGTTGGTGTGAATAAGTGTTGCTTGGCTGAAAGTTGGTGTTGTGTTGAGAAGCATGCTGGCCATGTGAGGGTCTTTGAAAATTGTTGTTGCTTATCTTGGGAGAGTTACATTCCCGAGAGAAATGACCACTCATTCCACAGTTAAAACACTTAACTTTGGATTTGTCATATCCCAGCTTTGTATTCTCATTGAGACTCAGTTTCTTCCCTTTCCGAAAGAGTTTCTTTGCTCTCATAGCAATCATGGCCATCTGCCATTGCAAATCCATTTCTTCAACATCATCAGGATCAATTTCTTCTAGGTCTTCTTGATTCAGATGAGCTGATGTGAGTCTTCCTCCAAGGTAGGCTTCAAAGCTAGCAACAAAGGCATTGTAAGTTGCCTTTTGTTCTTCAGATTTTTGCTCATCATGCATGTTGTTAGGAGATACAGTGGGTTGAGAAGAAGATGGTTGTTTTTTAGGTTGTGGAGCAGCACAAAATCCTGTTGTTCTTGTTTGATCTCTTGATGACAGAAAGTCTTCTTCTTCAGTAACAAAGGCATTTTCAACAGAATGAGTTTCAGATGGAAACATGTAAGCCTCAATGACTTGAGGTCCACTCAGATTTTTGCTCCTTTCATCAAGTTCAAGAGCCTCAATTTTTGCAATCATGATATCCAAGCTAGTACTCTCCAAATAAAGAGTATTCTTCAACATTGTAACATTCTATTTCCAGCTTTCAGGCAAGCTGTGTAGCATTTTCTTGTTTAGTTCCTTCTCCTTGTAAGTGACCCCCATAATTTCAAGGTCATTTACAAGTTGCACAAATCTGTGAAGCTATCTGGAGATAGACTCTCCTTTGGTATGATGAAATGTCTCATACTGATTTATCAACTTGTCTTTGTTAATTTCAGTAACTTCACTGCTTCCCTCACACATAATCTATAAAGCATCCCAGACACCCTTAGTTGTTCCATATTTTTCTAATCTTTTCAGAACATCCATTTTCAGTGCTTGTGTAAGTATGGAATAAGCTCTAAGATCAATCTTGATTTTCTTATATTCTTCATCAACAAGAGTTAAGTTTGGATCCTTAATGGGAATTCTTGCAGTTTTGTACTGAGCAGCTTGATCAGCATTTAGAGACAGTGGAATGTAGGGACCTTTGCAAATAGATAGCCAGTAGTCAGGATCTATGCCTGTAATGTAGTTTCTAAAACAAATTTTCCACTACTTAAACTCAGATTTGTGTTTAAGCATAAGGGGTTTGGATGCATGACCAATTTCAAAATGATTATAGGAATCCATATTAGTTATGCTGATTTTAACTTGTTGAATACTGTTTTAAGTTGATTTTAAGTTTGAACAGTGTGTTTTTCTTCAAATCTTTTGTTTTCTGTCAAGAACAGGTCTGTTAAGTTTAGATCTGTTGATTTGAAGGAGTTCTAAGTTCTTGATTTTGTGTTGTTGGGTTCGACAGCAGCAGATCTGAAGATTTTGTACTTTATGGTGTTCGATTACAGTATGTTTATTTATCAGAAGAGGAGATCTTGCTGATGAACAACTCAGTCTACAGTTCAATTGATTTTCACCCAAAATCCAAGATGATTCTGTGATGAATTCAAGAGCCAAGGCTCTGATACCAATTGACTGGGTTTGAGAATGATATTCTCGGTTGATGTGACTCAACCTAGGATCGAATATGTGGACTGAAGCAATAACATAGCAGCGGAATTACTATATTAAAGAACATTAATTGCTGTAGTAAACGCTTGAATGTAAGAGAATCAAAGAACCATAGTAAATGTTGTAAAATATTATGGATATTACTGCTGAAATCAACAACCTTACAAAGTTAGGGTATGTGACCCTATTTATAGGCGTATTCATTGCCTGTACAAAAGACTAAACTAACCCTGATCTATACAAGAGAATCTAGTCTAAGTACAAAATAAATATAACAGTGTAAGTTGTTCATCCGCATTAGTTCATGTGGATGAACAAGTCTTCATCAGCATTTGTTGTTTGTAGTCCGCATTTGTGTTTGCTCACCCGCATTTGTAACACCCCGAATTTTTATTTAAATGAAGAATAAAGAAAAGTATGTTGAAGGAAAAGAATATGGGCTCAAGAAGAAGGGGGCAAGGTGTAAAAGTTCCAAAACTTCAATATTTTAATAATAAAAGAGGCATGGCCATCCCATAAAAGCAAATCTGCTTTTTGGCTCTCGGCCAAAGCAGAAAGAGGAAGAAAGACTCGGGTTTTTGGAGAAGAAGACGGAAGAAGAAGCTACAAAAGAAGGTTGTTCTCGGGATTTTGAAGCTGAAATCACAGGTGAAAGTGTTTGGGTTGAAGAGCTGCTTCAAGGTGAGTTTCTAGAACCCCGCTTTTACAATATGTTAGATCTGTGTTTGGATGGTGTTAGAATAGTGTTCGGGGTGAATTTCGCAGTGTTAGACATATTTCAGAATGTTCTCAGGCGCCCAAGCGTTATGTGCTTAAGTGTCCTCATGCACCCAAAGTTAGTGCGCCCAAATAGTGCTAATGCACCCAGGTCATGCGCCTGAATAGTGGCCGTGCGCCCAGAAAGTGTGAAAATTGGCTAAGTGTGGGTCATGTGCCTGCATAGTGCCTATGCGCCCAGAAGTTTTATACTTAGAATTTTCTGCTGATGCGCCTAAGATGTCCCTTGCGCCTGGTTTTAGACTGAGGATTTTTCTAAGGGGTTTTAAGAGGTGATGTTTGAGATAGATCCTGTTAGGATGTGTTGGCTTATGTTTGATGTGTGCATGATGGTGTGATGATGTTTATGATGTATGGGTGTATGTGTTGTCTCTCTTCGTTTAACGGTTTTCAAAACGTATGTATTATGTTTTAAAATACGTTATGTATGATGTTGTGGCCTTACGTGGTTTGATGTATGGCTATGAGTGAACGTAAAGTATTATATAACGAAGTGAAAGATAACAATAATAGTGAAAAGTGGAACGTAAAGAATGAAGGGAGTCTTTGTGACTCGAAGGTAGTCTTTGTGGCTCGAAGGGAGTCTTTGTGACTCGAAGGGAGTCCTTGTGGCTCGAAGGGAGTCTTTGTGGCTCGAAGGGAGTCTTTGTGGCTTGAAGGGAATCCTTGTGGCTTGAAGGGAGTCTTTGTGGATCGAAGGGAGTCCTTGTGGCTCGAAGGGAGTCCTTGTGACTCGAAGGGAGTCCTTGTGACTCGAAGGGAGTCTTCGTGACTAGAAGGGGATCCTTGTCGCGTACCCCGGCACAGTATCGGTCTTCGGACATGAGTCGGGGGCATTGCATGAGACAGGATCCAGATAGAAGTGAAAGATAATCATGAATGTACGAAATGTACGTAATGAACGATGATGAAGATAATAATAAATATTATCAATGTGTACGTATGATGTGTGATCGCATACGATTTCGAAGGGTTATGTTTGAAAGGAAGTACATTATTTTATTTATAAAACTAGAACTCACTCAGCGTCACTGACTTTTTGTATGCATGATAGTTGGTAGGTATCTTGTTGATGCTGAGGAGTTGCAGGCATGGATGCATACGCTACTGGGGATGTTTTGAGACTAGCATCCACATTTTGACATGTTATTGTATTTTGATATGTAAATGATTTGTGTAACGAGATAATATGTTTTAACTATTAATGAAAATAATTTTTAAAATTCCGCTGCAAAAGAAATGTTTATTTTGAATATATTACGTGATGATGGTCCAGCTGTACGCGTCCCGGGAATGGGGCCTTACAAGTTGGTATCAGAGCTAAAGTTTAAGAGAATTGGGTAAATATTTTCAAAAAGAACCTAATCTTAAACTGAGAATGGGATGAAAGGAAAGGGATGCCAATCCTAGTAGCTACATGCCTCCAGGTTAAAGTTTTATGTAAAGGTTTTATATAAGTAAAATGTTAACCGGTATTATGTGTGCATGTTATGTGGCTTGTGTGCTTTTGTGTAGATTTAGATACTGATGTAGTGAGAATAGGAATGCTTGGGGTACGAAGAGTAAAGTAAGTGGCAAATCACAACTGGCCACTGTGATTAGGGACTTGCTATACTTGATATAACCTAAGCTATTACCTTGATTGACCGTGTTGTCGTTTGAATCTTGTAGAGTTTTTAGATGGCTGGCGGTAGGTCTTTTGAGGCTTCGCGAGGTGGTGGACGTGGTGTTAGACCACGTGTCATGAGGAGCAGAGCTAAGACTGCTGAGACGGCTCTTGAGGAGCCAGCGCTTCGTCACCAGGAGGGTGAGGATGGGAGTGCTAATCTGAGAGCCTCAATGAAGGAGACAGTGGCAGAGGAAGTCCAACAGGTCATGCAGACGATTCTGCCGACTGTAGTGACCGATGTCATTAGAGCTATGAAGGAGGATGAGAAGAAGGAGAGCGAGAAGAGGAGAACCCATGACAAGGAGAGAAAGTTGGAGGTTCTAGGGATATGGAGCAACCCGATGCTGGCATGGTTGTCTCAAGTAACGATGAGGAGGATGAGGAAGCGGTGCAGGAGACTGCTAAGGGATGCAGCTATGGAGCATTCCAAAGGTGTAGGCCTCCTGTGTTTGATGGAAATGGGAGTGCTGCTGCTGCACAACGTTGGATGAGAGAGATGGAGGCGGTACTTGACATTAGCGAGTGCCGCGAGGATCTGAAGGTGAAGTTTGCTACCCACTCATTTGTGGATTCAGCCTTGTGCTGGTGGGACAACATTATCCAGGCTGAGGGCACCAGAGCAACCGGGAGGATGAGGTGGAAGGAGCTGAAGAGGTTGGTAATCGAGGAGTTTTGCCCTCATAGAGAGCTTGACAAAATTGAGAGGGAATTCCTACAGCTGGAGGCGAGAATGATGACTCACCAACAGTACACCACAAAGTTCAACGAGATAGCAAGGCCGGTGCCAGATCAGGTGACGCCTGTGTCACGAAAAATCAAAAGGTATATTCAAGGTCTGCCAGCAGATATCTGCGGACATCTGATCGCTGCCCGACCAAGCACGTTTAGGTTGGCGGTCGATTTGGCGGGAAGGTTGTATGACGAGCGTGAGGCGGTGGCGATGACGGACGAAGAGGAGGAGCAAGGCTATGTTAAGAATGGAAATGGAAGGCGAGGTAAGACGATGAGGTTCGATGATTGGAGGAGGATAATAGGGAAGGAAGAGGTGTGTAGGAAGTGTGGCAGAGGCCACGAGGGGAGTGCAAATGGGGATTGAACATCTACTTCTAGTGTGGGAAAGAGGGCCATAGGGCGAGGGATTGTCACATGGTTAAATGTTACAGATGTGGCAAGATTTGGCATATGAGCAGAGACTGCAAGAAGTCAAGGGCAGAGAGCTCCTGTGCAAGGAAGGAGAACAGAGGATGAAGGTCAGAGCATTCGCTATGACCAGGAGGAGGCTAGAGCGGACTTTGACGCGATGTCAGGTACGTTTCTAGTAAATTTAAATTTGTGCCTTATGCTTGATTTGACGTGTTAGTAGTAGTTTCATTCCTGCTGCCTTTGTGTTAAGTTACACGTTAGGAGTAGGAAGATTAATGAGCTTTCAATATAGAAATTTCTATTAGTAAGTTCACTAAGTTACCGGATGTCCTCGGAGATTGCGTGATAGAATTGAGTGAGCGCATGTTTCCTGCTAGACTGTTCAGGACAGACATGGATGGATAGACGTGCGCCTTCGGAAGGATTGGCTAGTAGCCTATGAGGCAAACACCGAGTGTTGCAAGAAGGAGGTTTGAGCAATCGCGCCAGAAAGGAGTTTGGTGCCGATCTACGACGGTGGAATAATGATGAAGGCCTCGTTTTAGAAAAGGAGATCACACGATATAGAAAGCGAGTAAAGTTAATACCTAGGTATAAAAGACTAAATTGAATTGTTGCTCGGGTAAGAGAAGTGGCATGTTGACTGGAGCTACTGGACGTGTTAAGTGAAGTTATCCAAAATTTCATGTGTTTCGTTTAAGAAAGAGTGCTCAATTGTCGAGGATACGATCATGCCACTTGAGAATACCGAGATGGATGAAGGATTCAACTATGTGGAGCAACTGATGGTCATTTTTGATAGAAGGGAAAGAAGGGATAAGTCGAAAGATGGTTACACCTGTGCGAGTACAGTGGAGCCTAGAAGGGGACTAAGCCTACGTGTAAGATCAAGGAAGATGTGAGACAGCGTTACCCGTAACTGTTCGAGAAGCGACAGGTTTCGGGGACGAAACCTATATAAGGGGGGTGGACTTGTAACACCCCAAATTATTATTTAAATGAAGAATAAAGAAAAGTATGTTGAGGGAAAAGAATATGGGCTCAAGAAGAAGGGGGCAAGGTGTAAAAGTGCCAAAACTTCAATATTTTAATAATAAAAGAGGCGTGGCCACCCCATGAAAGCAAATCTGCTTTTTGGCTTCCGGCCAAAGCAGAAAGAGGAAGAAAGACTCGGGTTTTTGGAGAAGAAGGAGGAAGAAGAAGCTACAAAAGAAGGTTGTTCTCGGGATTTTGAAGCTGAAATCACAGGTGAAAGTGTTTGGGTTGAAGAGCTGCTTCAAGGTGAGTTTCTAGAACCCCTCTTTTATAGATTTTAAAGTGTTTTGGGGCTATTATGCATACTGGGTAAAAGGTTTTCAAAGATAATCGTATGTTATGCTTTATCTACCGTGGTTGTATGTACTAGGCTTGTTTATGGGTTAGTGTTGTGCTTGGTAGGTTTTAGATGCCCTTAGTATGTTAGATCTCTGTTTGGATGGTGTTAGAATGGTGTTCGGGTGAATTTGGCAGTGTTAGACATATTTCAGAATGTTCTTAGGCTCCCAAGCGTTATGTGCTTAAGTGTCCTCATGTGCCCAAAGTTGGTGCGCCCAAATAGTGCTAATGCACCCAGGTCATGCGCCTGAATAGTGGCCGTGCGCCCAGAAAGTGTGAAAATTGGCTAAGTGTGGGTCATATGCCTGCATAGTGCCCATGCGCCCAGAAGTTTTATATTTAGAATTTTCTGCTGATGCGCCTAAGATGTCCCTTGCGCTTGGTTTTAGACTGAGGATTTTTCTAAGGGGTTTTAAGAGGTGATGTTTGAGATAGGTCCCGTTAGGATGTGTTGGCTTATGTTTGATGTGTGCATGATGGTGTGATGATGTTTATGATGTATGGGTGTATGTGTTGTCTCTCTTCGTTTAACGGTTTTCAAAACATATGTATTATGTTTTATAATACGTTATGTATGATGTTGTGGCTTTACGTGGTTTGATGTATGGCTATGAATGAACGTACAGTATTATATAACGAAGTGAAAGATAACAATAATAATGAAAAGTGGAACGTAAAAAATGAAGGGAGCCTTTGTGACTCGAAGGGAGTCCTTGTGGCTCGAAGGGAGTCTTTGTGGCTCGAAGGGAGTCCTTGTGACTCGAAGGGAGTCCTTTTGGCTCGAAGGTAGTCCTTGTGGCTCGAGGGGAGTCTTTGTGACTCGAAGGGAGTCCTTGTGGTTTGAAGGGAGTCTTTGTGGCTCGAAGGGAGTCTTTGTGACTCGAAGGGAGTCCTTGTGACTCGAAGGGAGTCTTCGTGACTCGAAGGGGATCCTTGTTGCGTACCCCGGCACTGTATCGGTCTTCGGATATGAGTCGGGGGCATTGCATGAGACAGGATCCAGATAGAAGTGAAAGAAAATCATGAATGTACGAAATGTATGTAATGAACGATGATGAAGATAATAATATATATTATCAATGTGTACGTATGATGTGTGATCGCATACGATTTCGAAGGTTATGTTTTAAAGGAAGTAAAGTATTTTATTTATAAAACTAGAACTCACTTAGCGTCGCTAACATTTTGTATGCATGATAGTTGGCAGGTATTTTGTTGATGCTGAGGAGTTGCAGGCATGGATGCATACGCTACTAGGGACGTTTTGAGACTGGCATCGATTTGTGTAACGAGATAATATTTCTAGTTGGCAGGTATTTTATTTTGAATATATTACGCGATGACAGTGCAGCTGTAAGCGTCCCGGGAACGGGGCCTTACAGCATTAGTTCATGCAGGTGAACAAGTCTTGTCAGCATTTACTGTTGTTCATCCGCATAGACTAATGCGGGTGAACAAGTCTTGTCAGCATTTACTGTTGTTCATCTGTATGGACTAATGCGGATGAACACTTCTGTTCAGCATTAGTTGTCTTGATCCGCATTTGTTAATGCGGGTGAACAAACACTTGTCCGCATTTGTTCACTAGTCATCTGCATTAACAAATGTGGGTGCTTTATACTTTTATTTTCTTTTCTTCTGTGTCTGTTGTTTTCTGTAACTGATGTTTTCCAACCAGAACAACCTCCAACCACTTCTTGAGTTGGCAAGTATGATCCTTTCAGGGTCTAACAACAATTTTGTGTACAAGTTGAAGAAGTCTTCCGAAGTCAAAACTACTCTTCCGCAACTATGTCAGAGATCTTCTGAAGCATTGTCTGAAGAGCTTCCAGAGGAAAACTAAGTCTTCTGAGACTAAGTAGTTTTCCTTCCAAAGTATATGAAGATCTATCGAATGATAGAACAAAGTCTTCCGAGGCCAAGCAGTTCTTCTTCCGAAGCATTCACACTTAGAAGATTCAAGACAAAGTTTTCCAAAGAATAAAGTCATCAAGACCTGTAGAAGACTCGGAAGAAGTTGTTTCTTCTGAAGTATAAATGGCCTTGGAAGAACTTATTCACACTATGAACAAGTGGATATAAGTATGGTCTGTCTGATAGACTCTGAGACACTGCATGGCGTTTTCCCATGGCCATGTAGTTGACCACACATTAATCCACTGTTCACCTTTTCAACTTAGTACAGATACCATTCTTAGTTGGTGACAAAAGGTAAGTCATGGACCTGTCATGACTACCCTATCTAGGATATTATTTTATCTTAGATACTTTACTTCTAGCAATATAGTATTTTTCTAGTTATGGATTCCAGCTTGTTTTCCTAGTATAACTAGCTGTAGATAGTAGTATATATAGTTTCTCATTGTAACTCAAAATACCATGCTTGTAAGAGTCTTGTAACACTGAGTTGAGAAGTAATATATACAGGTATCTTGAAAACCATTCTTGTGTTCATCAACTTATTATATTATCATCAACTTAGTTTGAGATTCTGCTTCATCACTCGAGTGATATTCTTTTAGTTCGTGAGAGAAAACTTGTGATAAGTGTCAAAACCGATCTTGCAAAGTTAAACAAGATGATAAAGGGATACTAATACGTCAAGAAAATTATATTCATAGTATTTTAGTCAAATACAAATTTCTAGACTCCAAGACAGCACCCACTCCTATGTCTTCTTGTCCTACTTCAACTCCAGATCTCACGGGAGATGACGTTGATCCACATCTGTATACATGAATGATCGGCTTTATGATGTATCTCACTGCTAGTAGACCAGACATCATGTTTTTTGTTTGTCAGTGTGCACGTTATCAGAGTAACCCAAAGGAATCTCACATGAAAGCTGTCAAGTGGATTTTTAAATATCTCAAGGTTCAACCAACACTCGGCCTTTGGTATCCTAAAACTTTCGATTTCAGTTTATATGCTTATACTAATAGTGATTATGCAGACTGTAACTTGGACAGGAAATCTACCATTTGTGGCTGTCAATTTCTTGGAAACAGATTAATCTCTTGGCAATGCAAGATGCAGCAAATGGTATCCACATCCACTACAAAAGCTGAATATATGGCTGCATCAAGTTGTTGTTCTCAGATTGTTTGGATTCAACAACAACTTCTTGATTATGGCCTTAATCTTTATGACACTAAAATTTTGTGTGATAACACTACAGTGTTTAATATTATAAAAATCCAATCCAACATTCAAAGACAAAACACATCAACATCCTCATGCACTTTATTCATGACTGATTTGATCGAAAACTTATCCATTTAGAATAAGTGCCATCGGAGAACAACATTGCTGACTTGTTTACTAAGGCATTTGATCATTCCAGATTTGACTTTTTAGTCCAATCTCTTAGAACGATTAACTTTGGTTAATATTTTCCATAAACCCGTTAAAAAATAAATATTTTAAAAACATATTTTCATTCATTTTGGTTAAAATTGTTATTTTCTTGCAGATAATCTTAATTTTAGGGGGAGAAAATTTGAAAATGTCTCGAAAAAAGAATTTTGTTCTTAGGGGGAGTAAAAGAAAATTTGCAAAAATATTGTGTTTTACATATTAAGAAAATAAAAAAATTTCAAGGATATATAGAAAATGATAGTACATTTCTTAATTTTGATTCTTTACATCTGAAGGCATAAAAGAAATTGACTTGGATTATGTTTGATATGTTGATAGGCTTGACTTCCAAGATGGCAAAGCACTATGATCTGTGATACACTTAAAGTAAACTAAAAATGATTAAAGTGGGTTACTCATCAAGGTTTTGTGGTAACACAGATTCCAAGCTAAAACAAACTGAGAGTTACACTCTAGTCATTCTCAAGTCAGTTACCATCTGATTTAGTGTTTTTCAAAAGAAATATAAAATATGTATATATAAATACAAAAGAAGAAAAAGATATGAAAAGCAAAGACAAAAGAGAAAATAAATATTATCAAAAAGAGCAAAAAGATGTCAAAAGGCCATATAGGAAAAAATGATGTCAATGAGCACAATAATAAACGATATGTCATAGACATACTGTAAGGTTATATTAAAAGATTAGAAGGTTGATGCAACCAAAGAAGCCAAAACAACCAAGCAGCTTCCTGCATGCATGCACTGAATGTACAAGGTAAAAGTTGCTTCGGAAGTTTTACACTCTCCATAGAAAATATTCTAAGTGTAAAATCTTCCGAAGCCAAAGTCCAAATCTTCCGAAGCCAAAGATGAAGTCTTCTGAAGCTTCAAAGACAAAGTCTTCTAAAGCCAAATGGTGTGAAGACTGATTTCTTTCGAAGACATAGAGTGCATGCTTTCTGTGATCTACTTTTTCATAAAGCTGACTTACTTTCCTCTGCAACTCTGAAGACTCACCAACTTGCATGAGTTGGAGAAAAGTCCATGCTTTTGTAAACTGTAGATTATGGTCTTTGGTCTGTAACTTCCTACTTTGTACCTATTATCCTTTTTTATAATACAAAAGGATGTGAGCTTTGGCATGTCATAGTCACTAGTCAAAAAGCAATCTGCCTTTTGAATCTACATACATTTTATTGTCTAGACTAGTGTTTCTAGTTGTCTTTCAAAGTATTGACGGTTGTAGGATGTAGTATTATGAATCCAAGGATTGAAGCAGGAATTATCAGTTTGATTTAACAAATAAAGATCGCGGAATTATCAAAACTTGTTATTTTAATTAATTGTTTATGAAATCGAAATCAAAAAAGAACAGATGAAACAACTTGAAAATAGAATAAACAATGCAATACAAAGAATGTTTCAAATGTTTTTCATTGATCATGAATCGATTACAATGATATTGATGCTATGCTTTGATGTTCTTGATGTGCTTGGTGTTTTGCTATGTTGATTTGTTGATTGTTTTTTGATTGATGATTTTCATTGATCTTGTTTCTATGAGTATGTATCTCTATTTGTAGATCGATATCTCTTTCAATCTCTCTCTATGTTTATCTCTTCGTATGATATATCTATTCCTATAATGTATATCTCTTCCTAAATTAGTGCACCCATGCCTTATCTTTATTGGCAAAGGGATTCACTTTACAAAAGAAATATTCTTGATATGACGTGGAATATTTGCTTGACATAAATAGCGTCTTCTATGGTTGTTGACTTGATGACATCACAGGTGAACTTTATGTTGCGTACTTGATGATTTGAGATCATACAAGTGCCTTGTTCTTCCATAGAAATTGGTCTTCTGTAGGAGTTGGTCTTTTGTAGGAGTTGATCTTCTGTTCTTGAACTTCCTCATGAGCAACTTGTTCTTCTTCCACAACAGCAGCAACTTGACTTCAGAACTTGTTCTTCAGTAGATGTTGTGCTTCTGCAGGAGATCTACGGACGTGTATTCCTTGTTCTTTGTTCCACAGAACATCTACGGAGGAATAACTTGTTCATCCACAGGAGTTCTTTCACTTAGTCAATTTTCCAAATTGACCAACGATTATGTTTTCCTACAATTACATAAAATACGCACAAATAATAAAATGGGTTAATATGTATTTCATGCATTACATTATCAAAGAGAGATTTACAATGATTTATTAGAAGAGTTGACTAAGTCAGCTAAACCTATACATGAATCTAGAGCTAACAATACTCCCCCTTAGGTTTAGCCTCTTGTAATCATGTGTTTAGCTCTTTCAACTCTTGAACTCTGGCCAAAATTTTTGTGTTGAAGTATGCAATTACATCCTTTTGGTCTTGGAATAGATACTTGATCTTCATTTTTCCTATCTTCTTTAGTGTTTTGTACTTCAGTCCAAGAATGTCCTCTTTAGTGGTCAGTGTTGCCACTACACTGTTATGTGAAACCACTTCCAATTCACTTGTTCTGACATTCTGAGCTCAGTGATGGTGGGAATTTCAGATCCCATAAGCTGACAGCTTCAAATCTTCTTCTTTTGTAAGCTTTAGCATGCAGCTTGTCAATCACTTGGATGATATGGACATATATACATAAGTCATCTTGAGCTACTTTGTCATTCAATTTTGGAAAATACTTATCATGCAGATAAGATATGTAGCTTGGATGTAGCAGTTTGATCTCCATTGGGTCAAATAGTCTTATGCTAGATGCTTTCTTCTGAGGATCATTCCTTTGTAGCATAAGTTCTTTTGCTCTTGTCACATATCCCCATTCTATGATAGGGTATGAGTGTTGATTTCCTTCAATGCTCTTTACACATGCTGAAGTTTTGTCATCATATCCAACTCTTCTTAAAAATTCATCATCAACTAAGTGAGATGAGCTGGAATGAGACCTTTTCTGTTTTTATCTTCTTTGATTTTTTTTAGCATCATCTCTCTTTGCGTCCTTTAACACATCACCTTTAAACTTGTTTTTGAGTTTTGCAATCAGCCCAGAAATATCTCTTCCCCTTGGACTGATTGGGTAATTCGTGATAGGGATGTTTTGCAAAGAATATAGGTCTGCATCTAGAAGTGATAGGATTGACTCCGTCCAATGAAAATATTGCACCATTCTAGATGTTCTCTTTATCACAACACAATCCCATTCAGAATCAAATTTCCATGTTATAATTTTGTTTTCTTCTACTGATCTTGGGGTAGTCATCTGATCAAAAAGTTGAATCAGAGTTGATTTTTGTTCTATGATCTCTCTCACAACGGTTCCCAGAGGTCAAATTGTGTTGGGTATCACATCCCTTGGCTCCCTGATCAGTTTTTCTTTTCATCTGTGGATGTCTTTGCTTTCTACAACTGTTGGCTCAGCAGGAGTTTGTTTTGATTGTTGTTTGTAAGAAGGATTTGGTGCTCTGGTTCTGAATCTCACACCAGTTTCTAGCTCAACCTTCATTACATATTCCATCATAGCTCTTAATTCTCCCACTGAACTTCCTTAAGCTTATGAGACTCATAGTTATGACTTTGCAGCCAACAAGTCATGTTATACTTTGTGAGCTTCTTGGTGTCATAGTGACCCAAATCTTTTCTTATCTTTTCAATGGCTTTGAACTTTGAGAATGTTTCATAGTTGCATACTGGAAGCATTAGCCTAGCAGCATCAAACTCTTTTAGCACTTGAATTATCTCAGACATGTTCATCTTCTCAACCATGTCATATGGAAAGCCATTGTTTATCAGATCCATGAACATTAAGGATTGGGCTCTTTCCTCAAAAATATCTTCAGTGGATAATAGCTGTAAGGCCCCATTCCCAGAACGCTTATAGCTGGACAATCATTGCACATAAAACATATAATTTACATTTACCATTTCTAAAACGTTGTAGCGGAATTCTTTTAAACAAACCATTTCATTATAATTGCTTTTGCAAAATAATACATTGTAGTTAACGATTACAAAATATCATAATTTGCATTACATCACAAAAACATTATAATTCTAAACAGCGGATGCCATCCAAAAATGCCAAGTAGCTGCCCCATGCCATCCTCAGCAACCTTACCTGCCAACTGGAAACACATAAAAGTCAGCGTTGTTGAGTGAGTTCTAGTTTTATAAATGAAATACTTTTCTTACGTTTAAAACCGTACTTTACTTTCGTAAGCGATCATACATCGTACGTACAAATAGATAATCTCATTATTATCTTTCATCATCATCAATTTACATTCATTCATTATTACTTATCGTACATTTCATTCGATCATTATTACTTTCACTTCTCTATGCTCCAGGCTAATGCCCCGAGCTATACCCCAAACATCATGCACAAGGCGGGTACTGGGCCGAAGACTATAAATACACTTCAAACATCATGCTCGAGGCAGGCCCAGCACCGGGGTATCATCATTTGGACAAATGCCATGTGCTATACCCCAAACATCATGCACAAGGCGGGTACTAGGCCGAAGACTATAAATAGACTTCAAACATCATGCACTAGGCGGGCCCAGCACCAAGGTAAGCGACAATGGTCCCGTACGTATGGTCAGTCACAAAGACTAGACTCCAGTGTGCATCCTTCTGGGGTAGCTAACCCGCACACCATTGAGCTAACACCCTTCATTGGGTGCGAACCTCCTTACAGTGCTTGCAAGATTTTTCTTACTTTTGATCGTTCATTAATGCATGCATTCATTCTTTCTTACTTCACATTAGTTATCTTTCACTTTCGTTAAGTAATACTTAACATAAGCATATACATACATCATGCCACGTAAGGTTACGACATAAACATGACATGGAACAACATCATCACAGCAGCATACAAAGCATGCAAAACGTAAACAAGCACAGTCCCCCATAAAACCTCATTTCATAACACTTAAGCTCTACATCCCAAAATCTCAGAAAATTTTGTCTCCTTAAAGAAATGTGGATGAACAAACAAATGCGCATGGACAAAACAAATGCGGATGAGTAAACAAATGCGGATGAATAAACAAATGCGGATGAACACCTTAGAAAATATTCCAAGTGTCCCAAGGAAATGCGCATGAACCAAATGCGGATGAATAAACAAATGCGAATGAACATACAGCAAATGCGGATGAACACTTAACTAATGCGGATGAACAAAATAGTCGATGTGTTCATCAAATGCGGATGAACAACACTTATGCAAATATTCAAACTTAATGCGGATGATCAACTAACCTGAAACCGCATCTTACACTATAATCAGTTCCCAATCCTCATTCTTATACATTCATCGCACCGATCTAGCATGCTAATCTCTTAGAACAAGCATACAACCACGTAAACCGAGCAAAACATGCAGGCCCTAACACACCCACTAAAAGAACAGGGCCAAACTTACAGTACAAAATACTGGTCATATTAAAAATTAGTTACATACATTACCAGCCCCAAAACAGGTTTAAAACATAGAAACCAGGGATCTAGAACTCACCTTTGTAGCTTTCGAGTGTGACTTCCATCAAACCCGTCTGCACTATGAGTTCAACCACCTAGAAACATACCAAAAACACACACCCGAACACAACAAAACACACATAAGCATGCAACCGAGGCATAGGCCAGCCAAGAACAACTTAAAATGATGAATTCTTACCTTGAATTCGAATTCTTCTTCTTCCTTCTGCACAACCCGAAGCTCTTCTCTGCTTTCTCTCTCTACAATCCAAATGAAAAGTGGTGTGCAGATAGAGTGGGCGGCCATGCCCACTTTTGTACCAACTTTTTATACATTTTGTCCTTTTCACACATTTAGCCCCTCAACTTGGGTTAAATTGTGTTTCTTCCTTTTTCTGCACATTTATTCTTTCTTTCTCGTCTTTTAAAATTTTCCAGGTGTTACAAGTCCACCCCCCTTATATAGGTTCCGTCCCCAAAACCTGTTATTCCTCAAATAAATGTGGGTAATGCTGCCTCATCTCTTCTTCAGTCTCTCACGTAGACTCGGATCCCCTCCTGTGCTTCCACTGTACATGCACGAGGGGAACCACTTTATTCCTTAACCTCTTCTCCTTGCGATCAATGATTGCCACTGGTTGTTCCACATAACTGAGCCTTTCATCAACTTCAATATCCCCCAGTGGTACAACCATATCCTCGTCAGCTAAACACTTCCACAGATGAGATACATGGAATGTCAGGTGAATTCCACTTAACTCATCGGGTAACTCCAACCTGTAGGCCACCTCTCCTACTCGAGCAATGATTCAGAAAGGCCCTATGTATCTCGGGCTCATCTTGCCCTGCTTTCTAAACCGAATGATACCTTTCCAAGGTGAGACTTTCAACATAACTCTAGCGCCCACCTGGAATTCAATCGGTCTATGTCTCTTATCGGCATACGACTTCTGCCTATCTTTGGCTGCCTTCATAAAGGCTTTGATCTTTTTGAGCTTCTCAGTCATAGCCTCAATCACCTCAATACTTCCTAACTCCTTCTGACCAATATCACCCCAACAAACTAGTGTTCTACATCTCCTACCATATAGCATCTCATAAGGGGGCATACTAATGCTGGCATGATAACTGTTATTGTATGAGAACTCAGCTAACGGTAAGTGGTCATCCCAACTTCCTCCAAATTCAATGACGCATTCCCGAAGCATATCATCTAGCGTCTGAATAGTTCTCTCTGCCTGACCATCCGTCTGTGGATGATAAGCCGTGCTGATGTGTAACATCGTCCCCATTGCATCATGAAATCTCTTCCAGAACTTAGATGTAAACCGAGTGTCACGATCAGAAACAATAGACACCGGAACACCTTGACGAGTTACAATCTCCCTGATGAATAGATCCGCTAACTTCTCAGATGAATACATCTCTCGGATCGGTAGGAAGTGAGCACTCTTCGTCAGACGGTCGACTATCACCCATATGGCATCGTACCCCTTCACGGTACGCGGTAGCTTTGTAATAAAGTCCATGGTGATATGCTCCCACTTCCACTCAGGTATATCCAAAGGTCGGATCTTCCCGTACGGCTTCTGATGCTCGGCCTTCACTTGCGAGCAAGTAAGACACTTACTCACATATTCCGCTACATCGTGCTTCATACCCGGCCACCAATAATCTTTCTTCATATCTTGATACATCTTTGTAGCATCGGGATGAATGGAGTATCGAGTCTTATGAGCTTCATCCATAATCCTCCCACGTAAATCCCCTTAACGAGGGATCCACATCCATCCGAATCTGGTTCTAACACCGAGAGTGTTTTCACCCAATTCCGCGACTAGACCTCTCATCCTTTCAGAGTTAAGATGATCTTCCTTCAACGCCTCATCTTGAAACTCCTTAACCTTCTTCATCATATCGGAGGTCAAAATCAATTGGTAAGCCTTCACGTGGATTGGTTCAGGCCTCTCCTTTAGGCTAAGGGCATCCGCCACTACGTTGGCTTTGCCCGGGTGGTAATGGATTTCACAATCATAATCCTTTATCAGTTCCAACCATCTCCTTTGCCTCATGTTCAAATCCTTCTACTTAAACAAGTACTTCATGCTCTTGTGGTCAGTGAAGATGGTGCACCTCGTCCCGTACAGGTAGTGCCTCCAAATTTTTAACGCAAAGACCACAGCTGCTAGCTCCAAATCATGAGTAGGGTAATTAACCTCATGAACCTTCAATTGTCGGGATGCGTAAGCTATAACCTTTCCTCGCTACATCAGTACGCACCCCAATCCCGAGTGAGAAGCATATGAATAAACCACCAAATCCTCGCTCCCTTCGGGTAACGATAAGACAGGAGCTTGAGTCAACCTCGTCTTCAACTCTTTGAAAGCCTTCTCTTGCTCTTGACCCCAAACAAACTTCACATCCTTACGGGTTAACTTGGTCAGTGAAGAAGCTATCTTAGAGAAATCTTGGATGAATCTCCTATAATAGCCCGCCAACCCCAAGAAACTACGGATCTCGGATGGCGTCCTTGGAGACTTCCATTGCATCACCGCTTCTACCTTTGCCGGGTCTACCATGATGCATTTCGGATTCACCACATGACCTAAAAACTAAACCTCGCGTAACCAAAATGCGCACTTGGAGAGCTTAGCATACAACTTCTCCCTTCTCAACGTCTCTAATACCTCTCGAATATGACCGGCATGTTCCACCTCGCTCTTCGAATAAATCAAGATATCATCGATGAACACAATCACTGATTTATCCAACATCGGCTGACACACTCGATTCATCAGATCCATATAAGCAGCTGGCGCGTTGGTTAAACCGAAAGACATAACGAGGAACTCGTAGTGTCCATAATGAGTACGAAAAGTTGTTTTAGGAATATCCTGCTCCATCACCTTCAACTGATGGAAACCAGATCGGAGATCTATTCTCGAAAACCAACTGGCACCTTGGAGCTGATCAAACAGGACATCAATCCTCGGCAATGGATACCGATTCTTCACCGTCAACTTGTTCAGCTCGCGGTAGTCAATACACATCCTCATACTACCGTCCTTCTTCTTTACAAACAAAACCGGGGCACCCCATGGAGAGATACTCGGTCTAATGAACCCCTTATCAAGCAACTCTTGCAATTGCTCCATCAATTCCTTCAGTTCAGAGGGGGCTAACCGATACGGTGCCTTAGCAACAGGTTGGGCACCAGGTATCAAGTCGATCTGAAACTCAATCTCATGGTCTGGCGGTACACCTGGTAAATCTTCAGGAAACACATTTGGGAACTCACACACAACCGGTACATCCAACAGTTGTGGCGTTGGCGTATCTACATCCTTCAAGTAGGCCAAGTAGGCACTACATCCACGCCCCATGCACTTTCCTGCCACCGCCATCAAAATCACCTTCGGGATGGTCATAACTCGATCACCATAGATCGTCACCAAACTCCCGTCAGGCGCTGTCAGTCCAATCATCTTCTTGCGACATACAATATACGCCTCGTAGGCCACTAACCAGTCCATTCCCAGGACTACATTGAAACCGCCTAAGGTCATCACGAATGGTCTAACAGGAAATTTATGACCTTCTACTTCTATGACACAGCCTTCCATCATCTCAGAAACCCTGGTAAACTTACCTATGGCAGTTTCTACATCGAAGGCAACTTAGCACAAAAGGCAGTAGAAATGAAGATCTTACTAGCACCGGAATCAAATAACATGGAGGCAAGAGTTTGGTTTACTAGGAACGTACCTGACACAACATCGGGGTCCGTCCTAGCCTCCTCCTGGGTCATCGTGAATGCTCTGGCGCTTGCTTTCTGCCCTTCGGTTCCGGTCGTCTTCTTCACTCCGGAACTCTCAGCCCTTGGCTTCTTGCACTCCCTGCTCATGTGACCCTCTCCACCACTGTTAAAACATTTGCCATACTACAATCCTTTGCTATATGCCCTGTCCTCCCACACAGAAAGCATACATTCAATCCCCGCCTACATTCTCCGAAATGCTCCTTTCCACATTTGCCACACCTCTTCGACCCCGCACCAGATGTGACCACACGGCAGTCATCCACCCGTGCATGCTTGTTGTTTTTCGGGGCACCACCCCTACCAAACCTCTTCCCGTTCCAGTTTCGGTCACCACCACCTTTGTTGCTCACCTCAGCCACCACCACTTCCCGTTCATCATACAGCCTCCCTGCCAGATCAACCACTGACCTAAACGTGCTCGGTCGGGCAGCGATCATGTGCCTGCGGATGTCCGCCGGCAAGCCCTGAATGTATCTCTTAATCTTTTGTGACAAGGGTGTCACCTGATCCGGCACCAGCCATGCCATCTCATTGAATTTGGTGGTATATTGCTGATGTGTCATGCTTTCAGCCTCCAGCTGTAGGAACTCCCTCTCAACCTTGTCGAGCTCTCGGTGAGGACAAAACTCCTCGATCACCAGTTTCTTCAACTCACTCCACCTCATCCTGCCAATCGCTCTACTACCCTCCGCCTGGACAATATTGTCCCACCAACATAGGGCCGAGTCCACAAATGAGTGGGTGGTGAACGTCACCTTCTGATCTTCCCGGCACTCGCTGATATCTAGAATAGCTTCCATCTCTCTCACCCACCGGTGAGCGGCAGCCGCAGTGCCATTTCCGTCAAAAGTCGGGGGCTTGCATCTTTGAAATGCCCCATAGTTACAGCCTCCTGCCATCTCTTGCACAGGCTCTTCTCCTTCTTCTTCACTGGAGACAACCGTCTCAGTCTCCGGTTGCTCCCTTTCCTCCGCGGGTCTCCTCCTTTCCTTCCTCTCTCCTTCTCGTACAGCCTTAATCACTTTGGTCACCACAGACGGTAGAATCGTCTGTATGACCTGGTGAACCTCTTCCACCACCGCCTCCTTCACTGAGACCCTTGAATTGGCACTCTCATCACCACCCTCCGGATGAGGGGTCTCGGGCTCTTCGTGAGCCACCTCTTCAGCCCTAGGCCTTCCTCTTGTGACCCGTGGTCCAGCACCACGTCCACCACGACCTCCACCTCGAGAAGCCTTTGAAGATATACCACCGGCCATCCTCTAACATGGTACAAGATTCAAACACCAACACGGTCATTCAAGGTAATAGCTCAGTTTATGTCAAGTATAGTAAGTCCCTAATTATAGTGGCCAGTTATGATTAGCCACTTACTATACTCTTCATACCCCAAGCATTTCCTATCCTGACTACATCAATATCTAAATCTACTAAGAAGCACGCAAATCACATAACATGCGCACATAATACCGGTTAACATTAAGAAAATACCTGATGGCACGTAGCTACTCAGACTGGCATCCCTTCCCTTTGTCCCATTCTCAGTTTAAGTTTAGGTTTCTTTTGAAAATATTTACCCGTTTCACTTAAACTTTGGCTCTGATACCAACTTGTAAGGCCCCTTTCCCGGAACGCTTACAGTTGGACAATCATCGCACATAAAACATATAATTTACATTTACCATTTCTAAAACATTGCAGCGGAATTCTTTTAAACAAACCATTTCATTATAATTGCTTTTGCAAAATAATACATTGTAGTTAACGGTTACAAAATATCATAATTTGCATTACATCTCAAAAACATTATAATTCTAAACAACGGATGCCATCCAAAAATGCCAAGTAGCTGTCGCATGCCATCCTCAGCAACCTTACCTGCCAACTGGAAACACATAAAGTCAGCATTGCTGAGTGAGTTCTAGTTTTATAAATGAAATAGTTTTCCTACATTTAAAACCGTACTTTACTTTCGTAAGCAATCATACATCGTACGTACAAATAGATAATCTCATTATTATCTTTCATCATCGTCAACTTACATTCATTCATTATTACTTATCGTACATTTCATTCGATCATTATTACTTTCACTTCTCTATGCTCCAGGCTAATGCCTCGAGCTATACCCTAAACATCATGCACAAGGCGGGTACTGGGCCGAAGACTATAAATAGACTTCAAACATCATGCCCGAGGCAGGCCCAGCACCGAGGTATCATCATTTGGACCAATGCCATGTGCTATACCCCAAACAAATGCACATGGCGGGTAGTGGGCCGAAGACTATAAATAGACTTCAAACATCATGCACTAGGCGGGCCCAGCACCAAGGTAAGCGACAATGGTCCCGTACGTATGGTCAGTCATAAAGACTAGACCCTAGTGTGCATCCTTCTGCGGTAGCTAACCCGCACACCGTTGAGCTAATACCCTTCATTGGGTGCGAACCTCCTTACAGTGCTTGCAAGACTTTTCTTACTTTCGATCGTTCATTAATGCATGCATTCATTCTTTCTTGCTTCACATTAGTTATCTTCCACTTTCGTTAAGTAATACTTAACATAAGCATATACATACATCACGCCACATAAGGTCACGACATAAACATAACTTGGAACAACATCATCACAGCAGAATACAAAGCATGCAAAACGTAAACAAGCACAGTCCCCCATAAAACCTCCTTTCTTAACACTTAAGCTCTACATCCCAAAATCTGAGAAAATTCTGTCTCCTTAAAGAAATGCGAATGAACAAACAAATGCGCATGAGTAAACAAATGCGGATGAATAAACAAATGCGGATGAACACCTTAGAAAATATTCTAAGTGTCCCAAGGAAATGAGCATGAACCAAATGCGGATGAATAAACAAATGCGGATGAACATACAACAAATGCGGATGAACACTTAACTAATGCGGATGAACAAAATAGTCTATATGTTCATAAAATACGGATGAACAACACTTATGCAAATATTCAAACTTAATGCGGATGATCAACTAACCTGAAACCGCATCTTACACTATAATCAGTTCCCAATCCTCATTCTTATACATTCATCGCACCGATCTAGCATGCTAATCTCTTAGAACAAGCATACAACCACATAAACCAAGCAAAACATGCAGGCCCTAACACACCCACTAAGAGAACAAGGCCTAACTTATGGTACAAAATATTGGTCATATTAAAAATTAGTTACATGCATTTCCAGCCCCAAAACAGGTTTAAAACATAGAAACCAGGGATCTAAAACTCACCTTTTCGGCCTTCGAGTGTGACTTCCTTCAAACCCGTCTGCACTATGAGTTCAACCACCTAGAAACCCACCAAAAACACACACTCGAACACAAGGAAACACACATAAGCATGCAACCGAGGCATAGGCCAGCCAAGAACAACTTAAAACGATGAATTCTTACCTTGAATTCGAATTCTTCTTCTTCCTTCTGCACAATCCGAAGCTCTTCTCTGCTTTCTCTCTCTACAATCCGAATGAAAAGTGGTGTGCAGATAGAGTGGGCGGCCATGCCCACTTTTGTACCAACTTTTTATACTTTTTGTCCTTTTGACACATTTAGCCCCTCAACTTGGGTTAAATTGTGTTTCTTCCTTTTTCTGCACATTTATTCTATCCTTCTCGTCTTTTAAAATTTTCCGGGTGTTACAATAGCTCTTCATCAGATCTTGATTCTTCATCATCCTTTTGAGACTCATCTTTTATTAAATCTATGCATTCAACATCACTTTCTTCTTCATCTAGTTCAATTGGCTTGAGAGTAGAAAGACCAACTGATGGAGTGTGCTCAGGAGAGATGGTTCTTGCTTTCTTTTAGGTATCTTCAAGTTGAGAACTTCTTTTGTTTTTCCCAAATACTTTCTTTTCCTATGATATTTGATTGTTGGATCCTTTGATTTGATCATGGAGAAGACAGCAGTTTCTTTGATTGGCTTTTGTAGGCTAACTCCTTCTTGTTCAGCCACTTTCTTCTTTAATCCTTCTATCTCTTTATCTTTAGCTTTTAGCAGATCCAACTGCTCAGATATAGTTTGTAGTGCATTGTTGATCTCAGCCATTGCTTTCTCCTTTTCTTGTTTTTCTTTCTCAATAGATTCGTAGGACTCGATTGCAAACTGATCCATCCAGTCAATCACTTCATTGTTAGATTCAATCTCCTCTTGTAACTGCTTGATTGTAGCTTCTAGCTTTGAGATTGTCTCATCTTTCTCAATTATCTCCATTTATTTTTCTCAACTTCTCCAACTTTTTATTGCTTTTGATTATGAGATTGTTGTATTTTGCCACCAGAAAACTTTTACTCACATTTATCTCTTCATCTCTCAGATCATTTTCATCATAAGCAACTATGTCAATGTAGTTACTCTCATCTTGTTGTTTAACTACTTCATTATTCTCCCCCTCAACTTCTAAACAAAACTCTTATGTAGCACCATCATTCATAATATCATGCTCATCATCTTCATCAAGATTGACTAGTTTAGTGTGAGTTGGGCTTTCAGCAGGTGAGGTTGGTTTAGTAGGTGTGGGTGAGGAAGTTAGTTGTGTTGTTGGATGAGATGGTGTTTGATTGAGATGGGGAGAGAGAGGTTCAGTGGCACCTGTGTTCAGTGATGATTGAGATTGGGTAGGTGAGATAGGTTGGGTATGTCCACTAGAAGATGATTCTGTTAAGTCTATCACAGAAGTTGGTGGAAGAGGCTAAGGTTCTTGTTGTGGATTTGGGTGTGATGGTGATTGTTGAATGTCATCAAACGAGAACACTTCTATTTCAGCAGAGTTCAGATGTTTGGGAAAGTGAAGGAGATAGTGGTTGTGTGTCTTCACTTGTTGGTGAGATGATGTGGACAGGTGGTGATAACGGTATGTTGGTAAAGGATGGTGGTAAAGGAGGATTGGGTGCTTCATGTTGTGGTTCAGGGTATTCAGCGGGTGGAGTTTGTTGTTGTTGTTCATTAGAAGATTCAGTTGATGATGTTTGTTGTTGTTGTTGATCAATGTATAGAAGTTCTTGAGGAATGTCAGCATTCTCATCAACTACATGGGCGAACATCTCCATTTCTTCTCCTTGATATTGCCTACTGATCTTGTTAAACACAGATCTTCCAAGGTGAGCTTGAACAGACATTTCACCTTCTTTTTCAATAGTGGGCATTGCTTCACTAATGATCAGCTGAAGAAACCTTGGAAACATATACATCTTGTTTTCCTTCTGCACGCCCATATGGTCACACAAGCATCCCAGAATGTATTTGTCATAATTATATGTTCTCCCTTCAAACACACCAATAATTCCTAATGATAAATGCCTTGAAAATCTATCCAATCCAGACTTCCTGTTTGACATGTATTTCAAGTACGTGTGACAAAGGAATCTGTAGGGCTTGCACAACCTTGTTGAAGATTCTAGAAGATTAACATTTTATCTTTATGTGTTTTTTGTCATAGTATAGGGACTTATTTTGTAAATATATTTTCCTTTGTTTCTTGATAGTATAAATAGGATATTTTATGTATTTTGTAAGAAAATTGAGTCAGCCAGTGAGTCAGCTAGAAAAGTTAGTGAAGTAAGAATCAGTTGAACGAACTGTAACCCTGCACTTGTATCCTATGCTTTGCTATCAATGAAATATATGAATTTTTTGATATGTTATCATTTGTTTGATTACTTGTGTTTGAATTGATCATTGATTATCATATAATCACAAATTTGATCCATTTGAACCTATCAAATGGTATTAGAGCTTTCGGTTCAGTGATCAAAGCTTATCGACACTGTTGAGCTCTTTGAATCACTTGAAATCTGTGATTCAGTGCAATTTTATCAATTAATTTTTGTTTTCAGTTGTGTTTCATCCATATAAACAGGATTTGAATACAATTGGTGTTCAATTCGTTCAGATCTGAGGAATTAATCAAATTGGTGTACGAACTATGTTCTTCCGTTTCGGACTTCAATTCAATCAGAAAACTGATTTGTAGTTGTTGTTTGATCAAATTGAAGATTGAGGATTGTTAATCGACCTAATTACTACCTAATTGGAATTGTTTAGATCAATTGAACAAGTTTTGAAGAATTTCATAAGATCTGAGTTCATTGGAGAAGATGAATTAGGCGCATGTGGTTGAAAAACTACTGAAAATTAAGTGTCTAGACGCATTACAACTGTTTGGGCATTTTAGCACTATGTAGGCGTTTTCAGTACAGGTGTTTTACCACTATTGGGATGCATTGTGACTGTTTGGACACATTGTGACTTTGCTGGAACAAAGTAATTCTGGGCGTTTTACAACTGTTCAAGCGTTTCTCAACTATTTGGGCGCATCACCAGTTGGGCGTTTTCAGAATTCATTTAAGGCATTCCCTTAGGCGTTTCTACTTCAAAGTCAGGCATTTTAGAACTATTCAGGCACTTCACCACAGTTTGGTTGCTTGATAACTATTTAGGTGCTTAAGCACTCTGACTTATCAGTAAACACTTAGAAATTTTTTCAAAAACTAAAATCCAAAAATATTTTCATTTCATAGTTTTATTTCAAAACATAATAACAAGAAAAACAAGTCATTTTCTTAAATTAAAAAATACAAAATGGTTAAGTCTGAAGATTCTGAGAATAGGGTTCCAAAGCTAAAGAATAGAGCTGATTTCCACAACTGGTCTTTAAGGTTGAAGCATTATCTAAACTCTATTGATACTGACTTGGGGAAGTCAATAGAGAAAGGACCTTATATTCCAATCACATCTGATGGTCCTGATAGAGGCTTTGTTTATACAAAAGACTCTCAAGAACCTCAAGAACCATATCCTGAGGATGGTCTGCAAGGTGATGACTTAAGAAGAGTTAAGAATGCATCAAAGCTTATTCCCTGATGTGTAAGGGATTACCATTGGAAGTCTTGACTAGACTTGATGGTTGTCAAACTGGGTACACTATGTACAAGGCTTTGAAGATCATTTGTGAAGGTGGTAAAGAGATACAAGATCTCAAAACCAGAAATTCAAGAGGCAATTGGAGTTATTTAAGCATCTTTTTGGGAAACAATTAATCAAATGATGAATAGATTTGTGCAACTAACTACTGAGATGTCAACTGCTGGTATCAAAAATGATCTCAAGGATATAAATTACAAACTTCTCAACGCTCCTCCAACTCCATGGAAATAGATAGTTACTCTGTTAAAGCATACTGAAAAGTTTCCTATGGATCTAGATCTTTTGATGCTAAGATTGAATCAGTTGAGATTGATGAGAGCTCCAGAAACAATGATTGAGCTTCTTCAATGTCTCAATATAAGTATGTTGCATCTCCAGCTAACACAGTGGATAATGCTTTTCTGGCCAAATATGATAATACTCCAGAAGACGAGGGTGCTTTATTTGTTAGAGCTGGTCTTTACAGATTCTTCTTAAACAAGTGCTCATATTTACACAACTCAACCTCAATCTTAGTCTCCTCCTAAAACTAAAACTCCTAAACCTCAAACTGAGACTTCATCTTTTAACTCTGTTAAAACTAGCGAAGTTAAAGATGTTATTAACATCCTTTTACAAGATGATGAGTCAAAATCTGCTTTTACTGCTTTTATGGCAAGTTTTCAAGCTTATCAAGGTAGTCATTTAACATAATTAGATCTTGTTTTGCAGGATTTGTTTGAGATGGATCTAGATGATGTGGAAGAGATGGACTTGAATTGGCAGATGGTGATGATTACTTATAGATCACAGAAACACTCTTTGTTAACAGGAACTACAAGCCAAGTGCTAACAAAAACGTTGGCTTTGACAAATCAAAGTCAAGGTGTTTCAACTGCAATAGTTATGGTCATTTCTCAAGGGAATGTAAAGCTCCCAGAAACCAAGGAGGAAATGGTCAAGCAGGTTCTAGCAGTCAAAGATATCATCAGCAGTCTTAGAAAACCTTCCAAAAGCCTTATCAGAGTCTTCCTATGCTAGAACTTAAAGATGAATCAAAATCATCTGAAGAGCCAAAGAAAGCTCTTGTTGTTAGCATCAAAGATGGATATGACTGGAGTGCTTATGCTGAACAATTTACAGCTGATCTAACCTCTAGTTTATCTCTTGCTGTAGATATTCAAAATGAAGACTGGTCTGAAGATAATGATCCTAAGGCTGATTGTGATTCAGAAAATGATGATAAAGACTATGACTAGAGTGACAAATCTGACCCAAAAGAGGATTCAGAAGAGATTGCACTTATGGCTCAGTCTGACCAACCAAAGGTTGAGAATCCATCATCTGACTCTGAGACTTCTTCTTCAAGTTATCTTAAAATTCCTGTCGAAGTCAGAGATAAAATGTGCACAAAAGCATGTTTTGACCAAGTTGAGCATTACAGAACATATTCATTTAAAATCTATGACAAACTTAAACAAGAAGAAGTAATGCACAACAAACTGAAAAATGATCACAAAATCTCTGATGAAAAGATCTTTATTTACAAACCTCATGGAATAAAACTCTAAAAGAACTTGAACTTGTGAAGAAACTACTTGAGGAGATGACTAAAAATTTAGAAGAAGAAAAAATAGCTCATATTGCAACTCAGGTTGATCTAGCCAAAGTTAAAAGTTCAAAAACAATTGATGAACAATTGGTAAGTGAGAGGAAAGACAAAGAAAAAGCAGGTCTAGGTTTCACACATGAACCAATGCCTGAATCTATTACAAACACTTTGCTAGAAAACTTTAATACGCATGATCACTCACCTGAAAACAAAGCTAAGCAAAAAGCATTTCAAAATAAAAACAACAAGAACTCTAAAAGTGATGAAAAGAAAACAAATGTTTAGATATTTGAGAAACAAGATTCAGAAAGATTAAAAATGGTCATCCTGTGAGAGTTAAATCTGATGAACCGCGACCAAAGAATAAAAAAATGTTTGTTCCCAAAGAGTCTGTTGTTTAAGAAGTGATGGTAAAGAATGACAAACATAACTCAAATAATAAAGAGAAAGCAAAACTTGATGAAGTAACATCTGAAGATTCATTTTCTTATGGATTAAACAATCTAGACTTTATTAAATGGCAGAAAGAACAAAAAGATAAAGAAAATGAAAAAGAATCTTCTCCTGAAGATGTTCAATCTCAATGAAAACAAAGTTCATTAAGATTGAGAAACCAAAGAAGGAGAAGGAAAAATGCTAAATCTAAATCATCTCAAAATAAAAGTCAAAACAATCAAACTAAAAGAACAAATCAAACTAATCAGTTTGAACAAGTAAAATTTATATCTGCAAGTACTTTTGACATGAACAAAATTCCAGAAATCAAATCTAACTCAAAGAACAAATCTAACTCTGATCTGAAAACAAGTTCAGGTCCTAAGTCTTCCGCTGTCAACAAAAGATTTGTATCTAAAACAAGAACATAATGGATAAGGTTTGAATCTATTCAATAAACACTAAACAAAGGCGCAAAAGTAATAACAATAGGCTTCCTTGTATTTCTTTTTATGCTTTGTAACACTTGTAATAGAACTTGAGAGCAATATACAACATCCTCGAAAACCACACTTCTTTGTTCTTGTTCTTAGTTCTGACTCATTACTTACTTGTGTTCTTAGCATCATTTAGACAAATCCAGTTCCCCATTTGATCTGTTAAAGTTTTCTAACACTCTCCTCATTGTGAGACTGATTATATTGACCACCCTTTACACGGTCCTGCACATACATACCATATGATAAATATTTTCTTTTGAGAATATGTTATAACATAGGTGGCAAAGCCAAAAGATGGTGCATGTAAGTCTGACTTGGCATATAAGTCCTAAACGTCTTGCGAGGGCAAAACATAAGTCCGACTAGCAGTTAATAAGTCCTAACACTTGTTAATATTTTGTGTTCTGAATCATTTCTCAGTCCGGTTATGCTCTTAATAGATATTATAATAGAGAAAAATAATTCTGAAAAGGCTAATCAGAGGTAAAAGGTTCAAGTCAAGTTGGGGTGACTTTATTTCTCAAAAGTGCGTTGAAGCTGGATAAGGGTTTTATAGGATTATTGATTGTGGGATTCACATTTTTCATTAAAATTAATCTAAACATGATAAAATCATAGAATGTGTGTCTTTATAAATATTGTAGTCTAATTTTAAAGTGGACACAACATATTGACAATCAACTTTACTAGTCATATTTAAATCAAGTTGGATGATGTTAATGATCGATGTGATAAGAAATATGATCCTATACTTGAAAATTTACCCAAAAAACATTTAAGTTATTAGCGTAAAGAGAAATATATGTTTGCTTCTATGTTAAGCTTTGTTTTACACTTGTTTTGTTTTTACAAAATTTTGCAAAAATTAAGGGTTCATGGATGGCTGGGTCCTTGATGTGAATCTAAGTTGATATAACAAAACTAGGATCGAACCAGAACAACTTTCAACCATATTACTTCTTGGACTTGTGGGAGATTCCAACCAAAACAACCTTCAACCACCTCTTGAATTAGCATGTATGATCCTTTCCCCCCTTAGGATTATATAGCCTATGTATTTCAAGGGTTAGAAGGTGGTGGAGGTTGTGAAGATTCTGGTGGTTCTTCAAGAGAAGGTGTTTTCTTTTCTTGGACTGTTGATGGAGCTGGTGCTAGTTCAGTCTCGGTAGATAGTTGAGGTTCAGCCAGAGAAAGATCCAAAATAGCTTTGATCATGTTTAAGAAGTCTCTAGCCTCATTCATTTTATCTCGGCTACGGACATGAATCTTCATTTGGCTCATATTGTGAATTGCCTCAATAGGCATCTGTCTTATAGATATGGGTTCCCACATAGATATAGTAGAAAGTCCATCTCTGTGAATCAATTGAACCATAAGCATCTACTTCCAACTTCACTATGTTTCCCAATTGGAGAGGAACTTTCTTTCTTCTTCTTTGTTCTTTCTTTTTGTTGATTCTGTCATAGGCTATCTTCAGAATTTTGATGTATTGCAAAAAGAAATACATATCAGCTTCTCCAAGCTTGTTATCTATTTCTCTGAAGTGTCTTGTAAATATGTAGTGGATATAGGATTCATCTAGCAATCTCACCTCATATCCACTAAATAGCCGTATGTCATATCCTTCCTTTCCTCCCCATTTTCTTTTAATGACCAACTCATAAGTCTTTTCATCATAAAACATATTTGAGATTGGCTTTGACTTTTGGGTACCAGCAACCATCTTTCTTTTTAATGATTCTATTGGTTTTACATTCAACTCTGGAAATACCAACTCTTCAGTTTCTTTCTTCTTCTTCTTTTCAAGAGGATTACGGAAAGATTTGTCTTTCCTTATGCATATTGCTTATAGAGATTTGAATTTGTTTGTATTCTTGAACATTCTCAATATTTCATCAAACTCATATCCTCTATACATAGCATGATGATTAATTAATTCTAGCTCAACTAGTTCTTTAAGATCATGAATCTGCAGGGAGTTCACCAGAGCAGTGTACTCTGTGAAGAACAGAACAAGCCCTGAGATCCTTTTCACCATAAACATGTTCCAATCACTATCATACTTCTAGGCAATTATTTTAACATCCATCTTGCCTTCTGGTGCAGACATACCCTTAATCATCTTTGAAGTGGTTAACCCTTCATGCACTTGCAATTAAGAGGGTTTAGTGAACCATTCAGGATTTCTATGTAGCATCGGTGCCAAGACATCATGGTTTTTGGTAGTGAGTTGGACATCCTGAGCTGAAGTTCTAGATAAGGGTTTCCTTCCTACAATCTCTTCTTCAATAGCCATTAATCTTTCTTTCTTGTCTTTGACTATTTTGAGAATTGCTTCTCTGATGGAATTTGTCTTCATATTACCCTGTCTTCTTCTAGTGAATCCTTGAGCAGATAGATAATCCTTTATTTCCTTGTTTGTCATGCTGTAGGGATCAAGATATTAGTATTGTGGTTCTTGAGATTGTTGAGATTATGTTGAAGTGAATGTGATTGGGGATTTGATTGTCTTCTTTTCGTAATTAGTTACATATGTAGGGTCAAGAAGTTTGTGCATTTTGTTTACTTCTTCAACCATTACCTCATATGTCATCCCAAAAACTTTATCAGGATCATAGCCATGGTTGATCAAATACATGGCTTTCACCATAAGATCATCAGCTTGAGCTTTTTCCACTATTTCTTCAACAGTTCACTTAACCTTTACAGGACTGTCCCTGATCAAAGGGTCATCAATCATGCTTTCCAGGTATCCACCTTCTATCTCTCATTCTTTAAGGATAATCACCTCAGTCTTTTTCTTTAGTTGTTCACCAGCCTTCTCATGCTCATCAAGAAATTGGGCAATAGCAGCAAGGCTTCTTAGATCATCTTTTTGTTTCTTTGAAGCTGGTTCCTCTTCTACCATAGCCAGTTTGCCTTTCGCCTTTTTTGATAAGTACTTCCTCTTTCTAGAGTATGTATGTATGTATACAGGGACCAGAGGAAGAGGGTATAGAGGCTTTAGCTTCCTGTTGCTTCTTTTGCTTTTCAAGCTTTTAAGCTTCTTCTTTCTCTCTCAGCTCTTCACACAGCCTTTTTATGAGTTCCTTTTAATTTTCGGATACTGAGATGGTAGGAACAAGCTATAAGCTTAGTTCTTCCTCTAGAGGTACTGGGTTAGTAGGGATCACCATAATTGGTTCAACTGAGATCTGAGATCTTTAACAAAATCCTAGAAGTCTTCATCAACAATGAACTCTCCAGAAGAGTAAATGTCCAAGTCTTCAATCATTTCTTTTATTTCAGACTCTTCATCCAGTCTTTCTTCAGGAGTTTGACTAGTGTAAACAACCATAGCCATGCTGTCCTCTTCATCCCTAAACTCACTGTGTTGAACTTGTTGTAAGGTTTCAGTCATTCTCTGTCTCTTTGATGGTGGAGAGTCATCATCATCACCGCTGCTCTCACCAGAGACACTTTCATAATCTTTTGATTCTTCTTCTTTTTCAGCCTCATCCTCTTTGTCTTTATCAGTTTCATCATCACCCTTTTCATCCTTGTCTTTTTCTAGTTCTTCTTTGATTTTGATCAACATTTCCAGTTCAGAAACTTTTTTTTAGAGCTTCTATCTGTGTATGAAGATCATATATGATATCAGTTTTGACATCTAGTAGACTCTCTTGTTCCTCCATTATAGTAGTTTGAATGGTTACTGTATCCAAGAGTCCACTATTTTCTTGTTTGGCTTGATCCAAGGCTGATTTCAGTCTATCAATCTCCTTTTATTTTTCTTCTTTGTCAGATTGATATTTGGCTGTTAATTCTTTTAGTTCTTTCTCCTTCTCATCCAACTAAACGAGTCTATCTCTTATAATTCCAGACCTTATACCCATAAGTTTCTCCATTCTGGCAACCTTTAGTAATAGCTCAGAGATTATCTCATCCTTGGCATTAGGACTGTTGACTTCAGATTCTGCATAGCTTTCTGAAGGACCTACCTCTGATTGAACTTGTCTCTCAGACCTATGAAAATCAACATGATGATCTTCCTCACCCAAATATGATTCAGACTCAGCTGATGAACTGGTAGATTCATCAGTTTCAACAGATGCAGCAGTAGCTTCTGGTGATGAATGGACAGTAGATGAATGATGAGAGTGGATAGGAGACAAAGGAGGAGAATGAACGGGTGATGCTCTGAAATGAGTGGCAAAGTCAGCTTCTTGAATTGAAGGCCCAGTGTGAAGATCACCACCTACATCAACCTGTGGTGACACTTGCCTTAGTCCTTCCTCTACTGTATCAGCATGCTCTTCAGCAGTTTGTTGATCATGAGTAGCTGGTTGTTCTTCAATAATTTCATGCACATCAATAGGAACCTTATTATGTGCTTGTTCCTTAACATCAGGAACATCTTCCTCAGCTTGACCCTCTTCTGGGTTGATCTGCTGTAACATCCATGGAAATAGTGGAAAGGAAGTTCAACTATAGAAGTTCCTTGGGTCTCTTTTCTTGATATATTTGTAAGACTAGGCATTGTAGTGAGGAATGTCCATCACAGGGCCTTCAACTACAACATCAAGAAAAGCTTCATTGATGAAGAATTAAGAACCGAGGATACATCAGGAACATATGTCTTCTACCTTCTTGAATATTAGAGACCAGGCCATTGAACACATAAGCAGACATGTTGAATTGTCTGTTAGTGCACAAGGCACAAATAGCTTATGATGTAGAGATGGGTATGTCATTCCAACCAATCTCCTTTTTTGACATGTAATGTTGGAATAGATGTATTAGGAATCTCCATTGTAAGTCAACTAACCCTTTGACTATTTGTTTTCCTTCGAAACCTCCTTCATAGCCAATGTTGGGAAAAAAAGGTCATGATATTATCCTCTTCTAGTTCTTGGGGAGAGTTGGCATCATCCCGAAACTATAGACACTGTCTCATAGTTTGTTCAGTGATGGCTAATGTGTGATTATCAGAGATCCTTCCTGATATAGTCTTTATACCATCTACTTTAGTTACCTCAGCTATTCCCTAAAATGATCTAATGAAATTCTCATAGATGATGGGTCTAACAGTGATGGCATGTGCCACTCTTATTATGGAGATGAATCTGATCATGTCTCTTAATCCTTCAGATTCAGGCACATCTGGATCAAGGTATACACAGACATTATGGAGTTTGCTCCAAGTAAAGTTTGCGATAGATTCTACAAAAGAGACACATGTGTTAGTAATGAGCTAACAATTATCAGATCATACACCAAAGATCATGTTTGACTTTTCTTAGTTTGACTTAGGTCAAAATTGAGAGTTCAATGGTTACTATTGTATAGGAATTTGATCTATCTTGATCTTGTGATGAATAACCATTTGTGTTTTATGTTTATTTTCAATCATCTTTACTGTTTCAAACATCTTTTTACATTGAAACATTGGATTTGACTTCAACATTTTTAATTTTCGATTCCCTTGATCATCGTGGTTAACCTAGGGTTTGTAAATCGGCAGTTCTTTGTTATTCACATTAACATCCGTTTCAATGAACTCAAAAATGTCATGGAAATCCATTGCTCGTGGTTAATTTTTGAATTTTCAAAACCTAGGGTTCTATGTTCATCATAGAATTAATATTTCAAGTTTACAAATTCATTGAGAATCACATTGTTTCAATACTACTTTGGCTAAGAATCGAAATAGAGATGAAATGGAGTTGGATGAACAATCGACACACAAGGTTTGAGAAGGTTTGGATGATTGATGAGATCAATGAGAAAAACGCTCGTTGCACTGTAGGTTCCCTAAAATTTGAAGAGTATTAAATGACTCACATGAATTTGTTTCAAAAGTCAACTTAATGACTTTCTTAAACTTTGTAAGTGTGTGAACAAATACGGAGGATTTTAATTTTATACTGTAGCAAATGCGGAAGTTTTGACTTATGCGCATTTGTTTACTGTTACAAATGCGAAGTCACAAAACTTGCCAGCATGACACTGTAACAAATGCGAGAGAACATTTGGACGTCCGCATTTACATCAGAACTTGCAATTGTTGCAACAAATGCGGATGAATAATTCAGTTGTCCATATTTCTTGAACTTCTACCGCATTAGTTAATGCTGATGGGTATTAGTATTTCTGTGCTTTGCATTACCCATCCACATTAACTAAGGTTCAAACACTTATCATGATACAAGAGTGTGAGCACTTGATTTATTTTTTATTCAAATACACAACATTGTCTGCATTGATCATTTCAACCACATTTACTTGACATCAGAAAATGTTGTACGCATTTGTTTTGAATCAAATGCGAATGACTTAACTTTTCTGCATTAGTTTCACTTTGATTTTTCTTGCACAAAACTATTACCCGCATTAGTTATATGCATGGGTTACCTTCACCCACATTAACCAATACTCTTACCCGCATTAATTTTTGAATTTGTCAAAAATTAATGTTTTTGCTGTGGATAGTTTTGACTGTTTTTGCACTGATCCTTTGACTTTTATGAAGTTGTGTCTGTTTCTTGGATTGTCAATTCATGCTTGGATTGAATTGTACACCCAGTGTTATACAAATTTCCTAGATTTGACTCATCTTGGACTTTTGTGATTCCAAATTCTGCATATACTGAGATACTATGGTATAACTTCCATACCAACACAGAGATTCATATTTTTTTTTATTTTATGTAATTTTAAGAAAAGCAACAACTGTACATAATAAATAAAATTTTAATTACTCCCCCTAAAGTTTATATCCATATGGGATAAAAACTTTAAAGATAATTTTAAAATTTTGAACACTGAAAGGAAAATGTTTTTGGTAATATTTGATTTTCTTATCTGTACATGAATAGGAAGTATACCTTAATTGGGATCATATCAACCATACCTTTCATAATTGCAAGTGATCTATATCATGTTTTGAGTGGATTAAATATTCAACATGTACCTCACACTCAAAAGCATGGCAAGATCAACCACCCGCATGAAATGCATGGTAGAACATTTTCACAACGTACATGACCAGGTCATTTATATTATGAAATCTCATTTTATTTTGAGGATGGGGATCCTCATTGGGATTCTTTTACTTTGATCCTTATATTTATTTGATCCATATTGGGATTCTTTTTACACTTCACTTTGGAAGGTGATCCTCTTTGGGATTCTTTTGATTTTATTAAATCATCCATGTTGGATGTGTTCCTCATTGGGAATCTTTTTGGATCATGACATCAGCAATTTGTGCCTGTTTCTCCAGATCTTTTCTCAGCAAAATAGAGGAGAAGTCGATGTGGGTGAATGAGATTCATAAGGCATCATTACCTGGTGTGTTTAGATTACTACACACACACACACTTGGATAAGGTAATACTTACTTATACTCTGAGATGAAGAATTCATAGTTGAAAATGAGCTTTAGTTCTCACAGCATGTATCTTCTTTTCCAAGATGAGCCTACTCTCATATCAGATAAGTCATGTCAGTCTTTTAAGATTTTGAAATAAGCACAGTGAACGATATAACGACTGTAATTATATCATTTCCATAGAGTACATTTCATATTCTTCATCACAAGTAACTTCTTATTGTATTTTTTTATAATATTTGAATGTTTTTTGTAAATTTTACTTTTTACTCAAGATTAATCATGCCAATTGATTGGACTAAGAATTCAAACCGACTAGGGTCAAATTCCTTAGTGAACAAATCAACTAAGTGATCATTCGTGTGGACCTGTATCAACTTGATTAATCCTTTTTCATCACTGTCTCACAAAAAGTGATATCAAAATTTCAATGTGTTTGGTTTTTGAGTGTTAAACTGGATTGTTTGTTACGAAAATAGCTGTTGAGTTGTCAATGTGAAATGGTGTGTGCAAGAAGTTATAACCATAATCAAGCATCTGGTTTTGAATCCAGAGAAATTGAGAGCAACAGGTTGATGCTACTATGTACTCAGCTTCTGCTGTTGAAACAGATATATTCGTCTGCTTCTTGCACTGCCAGGAGACTAGTCTGGGACCAAGAAATTGACAACCTCCAGAAGTTGACTTCTGATGGAAGTTGCATCCCCTATAGTCACTATCTGTGTATGCCTAGAGGTTGAAATCCCCTTCCTTTGGATACCATAATCCAAGTGCAGGCTTGCCCTTGAGATATCTGAATATCCTCTTCACAGCATTCACATGAGATTCCTTAGGATCTGCTAGATATCTGGCACAAACACATGCACCAAACATAATGTCAGGCCGACTTGCTGTTAGATACATGAGTGACCCTATCATTGATCGATAATGATTCTGATCCACTGATTTGCCATCTGATTCTGGACCAATCTTCATTTTTGTATCCATAGGAGTTCTAATAGACTGACAGTCTGCAAAATAAAATTTCTTCAACATGAATTCCACATATTTTGATTGACTGATGAAGATTCCATCTGATGTTTGTTGTACTTGCAATCCTAATAAGAATGTGAGCTCCCCTGTAGCACTCATCTGGAACTTGGAATGCGTAAGATCTTCAAAATCCTTACAAAGTTGCTTGTTTGTTGATCCAAAAATGATATCATCCACATAGATCTGGACTACCAACATTTCATCTCCTTTTCTTTTTCTGAACAAAATCTGATCAATCTTTTCTCTCTCGCATCCGTGATCAAGAAGGAAAGATGATAGAGTCTCGTACCACTTTCGTGGGGCTTGATGTAGGCCATACAAAGCTTTGTCAAGCTTGTACACCCTATGAGGGAAATTCAGGTCCTTAAAGCCTGGTGGTTGACTCACATAGACTTCTTCAAAGATTTTTCCATAAAGAAATGCACACTTTACATCCATTTCATAAACAATGAACTTCATGGATGTAGAGTACGCAAGAAAAAGTCTTATGGCTTCTAATCTGGTAATAGGTGCAAACATCTCATCATAGTCTATTCCTTTTTCTTGGTTGTGTCCCTATACAACCAATGTTGCCTTGTTTCTGATAACAATGCCCCTGTCATCAGTCTTGTTTCTGTATAACCATCTGGTATCGATAGGGTATTGTCCTTTCGAGAGGTCTACCAGCTGCCATACTTATTGTTTCTTGAACTGGAGCAATTCTTCCTGCATTGCCTCGATCTAGCTATTGTCTTGAAGAGCCTCTTTTATATTCTTGGGTACTGTTTAACAAATAAAGCAGGAAAACAAACAGATGTTTGCAATACTTGACTTGCTTTTTGTCACCCGCTCATCTAGATCACCAATGATTCTTGGCACTGGATGATTCTTATGTATCCTGGCAGTTGGAATTGAGTCACCAGCAATGGATATATCATGATTGGAGACATTTAGATCATCTTGGTGAGAGGCACCTTCATGTTATAATATAGGAGAGTTGTGAAAGTAATCAAATACTTCACTAGCTTCAGCTTTAGTAGCACTTTGAAGACTTTCATCATTTGCATTCCTTTCAGTTTCAAGTAGTATAGAAGCTGATTTTGGATTTCTAACTTCAGTAGTTGGTTTTGCTAAAGGAGTGGGCAGTGTACTAGGACCAGCTTCAGTTGAAACACTTTGATTATGAACTTCTTGTCTAACAGGATCAGCTTGCATGGAACTTCTTCATCAAGTTGATTAACAGAAGAAGGAGGAATCATTAGAAAGCCGTCTCTTCTTTCTACTGTTCCAAAAGATCCAGCTGAGTGTAGGTTACCTGCATTTGACAAGTGAAACTGATCAAAAGATCTTGTAAAAGAGTCAATATGAAATAACAAATCAAGACCATTTATTGACTTAGGAAAGGAGTGCTCATTGAATTGAACATTGGTTGATTCATTAATAATTTTTAATCAAGGATTAAAAACTCTGAAAGCCTTTGAGACAGAGGAATAACCTACAAAGAATCCCTCATCAGACATAGGAGCAAACTTTCCTAAATGGTCTCGGGTGTTTAATATTGAGACAGGACAACCAAATGTCTTGAAAAACCCAATAAATGGTTTTCAATGTCAAAGAAGTTCATAAGGTGTTCTGTTGCTTTCTTTAACTATCAAAGTTTGATTTTGCACCAAGCATGATGTATTGACTGCTTCGACCCAAAAGGTAATTTGTAGTTTAGCATCAGCTAGCATTGTTCTTACTGATTCAATTAGTGTTCTATTTCTCCTTTCAGCTATCCCATTTTGTTGAGGAGTTCTAGCTGCACTGAATTGATGAGCAATGCCTTTCTGTGTGCAAAATGAACTTAGATTTTCATTTTTGAATTTTGTCCCGTTATCACTTCTAATTGATTTTACTCTTTGATCAAGTTGATTTTCAATTCTTGTGATAAAATCTTTTATTATTTAGGACGCTTCGTTTTATGAAGTAGAAAGAAGACCCATGTGAATCGAGAAAAGTAATCAATGATCACCAAACAATATTGCTTCTTTCCAATACTCATTACATGAGTTGGTCCAAAGAGATCCATATGAAGCAACTTCAATGGAGAATTGTTTGTGTTCACAAGTTTTGGCTTATGGGAGGATTTATGTTGTTTCCCTTTGAGACATGCAGAACAGTTGTTGACAAAATGAAACTCCTTTTGAGGTAAACCAATCACATGATTTCCTTTAACCAATCTATTCATGTTTTTGAAATTTGTGTGTCCCAAACGTCTATGCCAGAACTGTGACTCATCAAATGATGTTTTAAACAAAAGACATGTTTGTTCTAAAGGTTGTGCAGAATAAAGGTTTAAGACATAGGTATTATTCTTTCTCAGAGTCTTCAAGACAATCCATTCTTTAGGAATTTGAAATCCTAGTTTTAGAATGTAGCAATGAGTGTAAGTGAAGTGAGTGGAATATTTCTTGTCACAAATCTGAGACACGCTGAGGAGATTGAAGTTCAGTTGCTCGTAGTAGTCTACTTTGTCAAAACTCAACAGTCCATTCATCACAGATCCTTCCCCTATAATTCCACAACCTTGTGAGTCTCCACCAAATGCTACAGTAGTTCCTTGTATATGCTTGAAGTCATGAAGGAGGGAACTGTCTATAGTCATGTGTCAGGAGCATCCACTGTCCACATACCATAAGCTGTTGGACTTGTATGGATGTTGGTCCCAAGAGCACTTGAATCATCAAATAACAATGAAGATTTGGATCAAAATGATAAAATATGAAGAACTTGGATGAACACTCAAGAACATCAATGAAAAACCCTCATTTGATTTATATTGATTTGCATAAGATGTTGGTTACATGAAAACCCTCAAATCTAGCTCTTGCAAGCTTACCAACCCCTAATTACCAATTACCTATTTATAATGAATATAATATTCACTAATAACACATAAGCCCGTGGACTTAAACTAATTAGGGAAAAAACCAATAAAACATAAAAATATTAAAATATGATTAAATATATTTTTTTGACACATAATATATTTATTAACAATAAACTACTATTCAAATATATCTTCAACTTCTCATCTTGGATCTTCGTCTCGAACGCGTCGGTTTGACTTTTGTGTTGACTTTGACGTTAACGTTGACTTTTGTTGACTTTGACTGTGTTGATAATATTAGACTATCTTTCAGACCCAACAGTACTCCCCCTTAGTCTATTATTATCAAGGTCTTTCATTGTGATCGGCACCGATAAGTCAACTGTACTTGATCTTCAATTTGGTAAGCTTTAGTCTCAATTTTGAGGTCTAATAGTTTCGAAACCTTAAACTGATGCTTTCCAAATTTTGTTGCTGAAGATCTTTATCTCACAAGCTCCCCCTTTTCTATGCTCCCCCTTATTGTGTGCATCCTCTTGATTATAATGGAGTCTGCTTTCATGATTATCTGAGTGCTGCAGAAGATGTAGGAGGAAGATTCCTAACTCGGTATCTTCTGTAAATTTGAGGAACAGGTTCTCTGGTTTGGTTCATTGCTCAGGTGATGATCGACCATCACTTGCAGCAAAATCTGCAACGCAATCACAAACATAGTCTACACATTTCTTGTTAGATCGTTTCAACAATACAAATAAACCCGTGTTTATCTGTGAATATAAACTAGCGAAACCATGTTCGTTTGAGTGTGCAATTTCCTGTGAACTGCATGACAATATAAGATCATTTCAATAGCATAATATGGAAGACTTGAAACATAATTTGAAATGAAAAAATCTTTTTGGTTTTTTAAATTTTAAATTTCAAGAAAAACTAAACAAGAAATTTAATACTAATAAAATCTAATCATAAGACTCTAACCTAATAATATATTTTTTTTAATAATTTGAGAACCAAGAATTGATTTAATCATGAGATCACATTCTCAAGATACACTAAAGCACAAAGATGTGATTAAACATCAACAAGAAGTGAGACCATACTGATACGGAGCATGATGACAACATTATTATCACATGTATATATATATATATATATATATATATATTATTTAAATGGTCCAAGAACGATTGGCGGTACGTTTGTCCTCTTAAACTTATGTAACTTTCTTTCAACAGGAAATCTGTGATTTTTATCATGTTTTGGTATGATTTAGATGAAATTGGGATTCCGCCATCATTTGGTAAGACCTACCCATCCTCATGGTTTATTGAGTTTACCCGATGGAAGATATGGTAGTAATGATATTTCACAAATAATCTCTAGTGATGAATGAATGTAATAAACAGATGATTAGTGCTCCAGGTCTATATTTACATATAACAGAGGAGATGATCATCTAGCGTGCTGATAAGAGCTTCAGGTCTATATTTACATATAACAGAGAAGATCATCACTCCAGATCAATGCTTCTGCATAGCAGAGGAGATAAGCACGAATATATGTATGATATGAATGGGTGGGGAAAGGCCAACTCTCAACCCCTTTTTGACGGGACTTAGTCATGTGCAGACCAATAATGAGATTGATATCCAGTTTCATACAGAAGCTTTAGTTTATCACAAGATAATTGTCTACTTGTTTGAAGTTAAGCCTACCAGGCATATCATATAATGAAACCATCAATTTTAGATTTTATATGTAATTTGTTTTGTATAAATGAAACAGGCATCTGAACAGATACTATCATTTCTCACAAAGTACAATTCATGACAACAAGCATACAATGAAAACATACTATCATTTCTCAGACATCCCAAATCAAGTTCTCAGTTCCCATTTCAAGTTCTCAGTTCTCAGATCTTTTTATGAAAAAAAAATTTAATAAACATAACGAAAATAGAATTTTACAAAAGAAAGTCTTCCATTTTACTCTAACGAAAGATTAAAAATAAACTATCATGAGAAATGTAGTGATTGTGAAATGAGACGTGAAAATGCAGATAAGGATCCAAAATGTGAATAAGATACCAAAACCATAACCTGTTTGTTCCGCCTCAAATTTGAATAAGGAAACTTCTCTGTCGGTAAACCGGATTACTAACTGTCCTTTTGAACTGTTCCTGCACTCATTAACAGATTAGTTAGAAAGGGGGACCTAGGCCATCGTAGTCCTGGGTGTTCGATTTACATCAGTGTAATAAACATGTTTAAAGGCACAACCTTTTATCCTTTCTTTCTTCCTTTTAATTTGCCAAATTTGTTTTGGTTCAAACATTTTTTATTTGAATGAATTAAATTTGGAAATCATTTTCTGTTTAAAATTCAAAGAAAATGATTTTGGTTTGGATGCATTTGTCACTTTTATCGTTGAATCATGTGAAACCGGCTCCACAAGCGAAGGTTTGGATGGAATGTTTGTCATCCAACCATTCAAAGATATGTTATTTTTACCTTGGAATCCAAAGAAGCAACCCGTGTTGCCTTTACCATCTTGCACATTCCTTCTAGACTCTGATCTGAAGAAGCAATTTGTTTTGCCTTTTGATATGTTCAAAATGGATCGAATCTATGATTATCCGGTAATGCAATGATCAAATCAAACACAAGTAATCAAAAAAATGCAAACATATCAAAAAATTCATAGATTTCATTGATAGCAAGCATAGGATACAAGTGTAGGGTTACAGTTCGTTCAACTAATTATTAGTCACTAACTCACTCTCCCTCTATTTTATTTACAAATACATAAAATATCCTATTTATACTATCAAGAAAACATAGGAACATATATTTACAAATAAGTCCCTATACTATGACAAAAAAAACAACATAAAGACAAAATGTTAATCTTTTAAGAAGTCTAACAATACTCCCCCTAAGATTACATTTGTCTTCAGTCTTCAAAATATTCTTCAGTCTTCAAAATAATCTTCAAGTTCTTCCTTTATCTTGAACATAGGCTTCTCTTTATACATCTCTTGCTCCTTCAATGCTTTTGCAATTGCTGACTTGAACTTTCCTGCAAGAATCCCTTGTTCAGGCTTTGATGCGTTGGTCCTTATATCCATCTGGTTCATAATCTCCAAAGTTTGTTTTGATAACCCAACAATGTCAACATTAGCATAAGGCTCAATTGGTTTGGGATAGTCTCTTGAATAAATCTCCAATACTCCTTTGCTTGATATTCTCATAAAATCAATTGATTTTATATCCTTCTTCACAATCTTCGCATAAGCTAACACTTTCCTTAAAGAAATTGTTTCCATTGCAGCATCCATCACCTTGATAATAGACATGAAGTACTTTCGATCATTCTCTGCCACTTCAAACGAATCTCAATCAAACTTTTGAATCAACAAAAATAAGATATAGCTTGGATGTAAAAGTTATAATTCAAATACTCCAAACCATGAAATCATATCTCGATCCCAGTCGTCTAGGTTTTGAACTAACTTCAACTCGAACGTGTCAGTATTATAAAACCATCTCAAAATTGGTTTTGTCGTTTGAGTTCCATCGATTACCTTCAATCCTGGGTTAGTAACCTTTTCAAAGAATTGGTCACTATAGGCATCCAGGAATTTTTCTTCTTCATCAGGTTTATCACCACTTTTCCTTTTGCTTTCTAATGACTTGAAGTATTCCTTGTCTTCTTGGTCACATTTCGTTTCGAGAAAAGACTCCATTTGAGAAATACCTCTATTCAAGAGTTTAACAAAATTTTCTCCTTGATTTGCCTTTGTTGGATTAATCAACTTCAACTTGTTAAGTTCTTTTAAGTCTTGGACAGGAAGAGCTACACTGCTAGTGTAAAAGTGATAAACATCACATTATGCATTTACACGCTTAATCAGAAATGCATCAAACACTTCATCATACTTCCATGCTATGATCTTTATATTCTTTGTATTGTCAGGCACAACCATTGCATTTGGCAATTCTGAGATTGATTGTCCTTTTCGCAACACATTTCTTACAAGATCACCTACAGTTCTTGCCTTGTTCCATAACTGCTTTTGATCAATGGATACTTCATAAGCTTGTTTTTCTTCAGGAAACATCTTCATTAATTCTTTTCTACTTTCATGTTCACTTCTCTTCAAAGCCATTGATTTAATCTCTTGAGGTTTCAAAATTCTTGTTCTTTTAGTTATCTCTAAGTACCGAGGGTTATCCATATCAAGTACTATCATCTTGTTTGTCTGTTTCTCTGTTTCTTGAAGGCTTCTCACCAAATTCCTTAGTGATGCAGCTTGCAATCTTTTTAGCTTCTTTCTCGGATAGTTCCTCGTTTGTAGCCATAATCTAAGCTTAATCGTATTCATGTTTTCAGGATCTGGATGGTGTAGCTCTGACGATGAAAGTTCTTCAATATTAATACTTTCATGTAATGGATTACATTCACCATGCTCAATAATGATTTCATCTGGATCCACTGGAGCTATGGATTCAGCTATCAAACATTTTTCATATTCTTCGTTTATCTGAGAAACTGTGAGTCCATCCAAGAATACCCAGTTATACCTTTTCTTTATTAGATAATTATACCTTTCATCAACATCAACAGGTATATCTTCAACTACAGCCTCAATTACAGAATAACTTACTTCAACAATATCTTCATCTTCTAAGACTTCATCATACCATGCGTCAGAGAAATCTGGTTCTAAATCTAAGGCACCGATTATCTCTTGCACTTCTGTTTCTTCACTATCATGACTTAAAGTTTCAGATGCGGTCTTTTGAATTTTAGATGAACGTTTAGCTAAAACTGATACATCAATATCATCTATCTTCCTTCTCCCTTTATCCACCATAGAGATTTTCTTAACATCAATAGGGTTAACTTCAGATACAATAACAATTTCAGGAGATTGGGACATTGCACTCTCTTTCATGCTTTCAAATTCTTCTTTTAATTTCTCATGATTTTCTCTTAACTTCTTGAATTTTTCTTCCATTAAGACATAATCTTTAAGCATGACTTCAAAATTCTTTACATTTGCTTCTTTTCCTTATTTAAGATCAGCAATTATCTCATCTTTCTTTATTAATTCATCTTTTAAACTTTCATTTTCCTCTCTCAGCTCTTCAATTGTCTTAAGCTGGAGTAAGTTCTCTTCTTTCAAAGATTCTACTAAGCTTTGTTCTTCTTTAGCTTGTTTATCTTCAACATGAACATCAGATTCAACAACATCAATGTTTTGGAAATCAAATTCCATGTGTTGATAAATAGTTTCTTCATTTACAACAACTGTCTCATCAATATTTTGAATCTCATCATTTTGATCTTCTACATGTTCAGCTTCTGTAGCTTCAACTTCTTCATTAACTACTTCAATAACCTCGTCAATTTCATTTCCACCATCATTATCATCATCATCACTTGATGTGGAACTACTTTCATTTTCAGACTCATCATCATCATCATTATTTTCATCATCATCATCATTATCTTCATCATCATCATCAGATAGATCTTGAGAATCTTCTTCAATTAAATCATTTGGGTCAACTGGTTCATCCTCAATTAAATGAAAGTGATTTTCATTTATATCTACCTCATCTCTAGCCACAGCCCTCATATAATCAAACATAGGTACATTTTGAGCACCTGTAATTATTGCTAGTCTTTTGTATGAGGTTTCTGTCATATGCTCTAGAATTAATCTTTCACCACCCACTCCATAAACATGGAAATCTGGATTTGCTTCATTGATGATCATTTGCAAGAATCTAGGATACATCAGGTATTCATTCCTGATTCCTTTCTCTAAGTTAAACACAAATCCATTCAGAATCCATCTAGCCATTTTAAATCTTTTGTTTGTTGCAATGGCTACGATTGGAGATGCAATATCAACCAGAAATGAATTCCATCCCACACTTCTTTTAGACATTCTGTGCTAGAAGATATAACATAGAAGTTTCTAGTGATTATAGACTCTGGCTTGGAAAAATTGTTTTCTCAGAAAGTTATCCGGATGACCCATCGCTATAAATGTTTCTCTACATTCATTAAATGATAATTCATCCAAGTCTTGTGGGTCATTATTTCCCAGCCTTAGAGCTTCTCGAATAGATTGTTTTGATACTTCAATCATCCTTTCATTGGTAATGAATCCTCTAACAACCATTCTTCCTTCTTCATCTCTTTCAACATTCGTAGGGTTCCAAAATCTCTTTATCAATCTAGCATAGATGACTGGTTGATAACACATGGCATACACATACTTAGTCCTCAAAATAAATCTGATCATCTCTTCATAACCAACAGCATCTCGTACATCTGCATTTAAGAATGCTGCCACATTATGTTTAGGCTCAAATTTAAGCTCAACCATCTGCATAAATGAAACAAAGAAAGTTAGACACATTGAATTTTCAACACTTATCAATTTTGAGTTATTAAGTTTGAACCAAATCACTTAAAATTTTCTAAGTGTTTAAACAATGCATTAACTGAAAAATTTATATTGGTCACAAGTTTAATTCAACTCAATTCAGTTATAATTTTCTTAAAATCTAATTAAAGAATGAATTTTGTGATTATGACATTTTATTAAGAAAAATTCATAAATTTGACTCTTCATCTTCAAAAACCTCGATTGATGAACATAATCATCAAGAACACATTGTTTTGAAATATGGATTTGATCATTCCAATCTGTTCGAAAACAAGTTTATATCATCAATCAATGTTCAATTTCAGTTGTTTATGCACATTATTGTCACAATTTTCAAATTTTCCTTTGAACTAGGGTTAATACGCCTAAACAGACATAAAACGCCCGATCGAATTCGAAGTATAAACTTGAAATCAGATGAATTTAATCTCAAAATGATGTTTAGATTTAGTGTATATACCTATAAATCACAAGTATTAACACCAAACAGACAGAAATTATGAACCGAATGATTTGAGTGTATGCGAGTCGAGAGTGTTTTAAGGGGATTTTGAGTGAATGAATGAATGAATCACAACTGTTGGTATATATATATATGTGTGAAAATTTTAGGTGCATGAGCACTGTTTATGCGCATGAGGTTAGACGCATGAACACTATACAGCAGCATGAGACTAAATTTTAGTGTTTTTTTCAGTCGCAAGAGCACTGTTTGTGTGCATGAGGTTTAGACGCATGAGCACTGTTCAGGCGCATAAGCACTGTTTAGACGCTTGGGCACTATTCAAGTACATTAGACTAAATGAAACGCCTAACACTTGGTGTTTTCATCACTTCAAACTTCTACACTTGAAAGACTTGGTACTGTTCAGGCGCATGAGCATAAGATGATACGCCCAACACTTAACCAAATTTTTAGACACATGACAACTGTTTAGGCGCATGAGCTTGAATGAAACGCCCAACACTTGTGCAAATTTCTGAAAATCACCATACTCCTTATCTGAACTTATGAGTATTGTTCAAGCGCATGGGATCCTTTCCATGAGTCTTGACACTTGAACTTTTCTCATCATCCATCTAAACACTATATGAACACATTAGCATTGTTCACACTTAATTTTTCAACACTTAGTCAAAAGTATTTGACTATCACTCAAATTTTTCATTAATTTCCCTCAATTTTAACATTTTTGAAATTCAAACTTTTATATATATATTTTTTTATTTGTGACCATTTTATTTTTATTTTAAATTTTAAAAAATAATTTCCTGTTATTTTAGTCTCTATTTAATTTTTACAAAATAAATAATCTCATTTTGTTTGCAAGAAGCTTTTCCACTGAATTTTAAATTCTTTTCAGGTTCATTTTTACATCATATCAAGCACACACATGCTTGAAATTTCAGCTTCATCCATTTTATCCAAAACACTTTATTTTTGATTTTTCACTTTTTGAAATTCAATTATTTTCTCTTTTTCATTTTTTTACTCCCCCAAAACTTTTATCATTTGGTAGGTTCAAAATGGATCGAATCTGTGATTATCTGGTAATACAAGTGTAAGGTTACAGTTCGTTCAACTGATTCTTAGTCACTAACTCACTCTCCCTCTATTTTATTTATATATACATAAAATATCCTATTTATACTATCAAGAAAACAAAGGAACATATATTTACAAATAAGTCCCTATACTATGACAAACAAAGACAACATAACGACAAAATGTTAATCTTTTAAGAAGTCTAACACCTTTACCATTCGAAGCATGTTTCTTTGGGCATTTCTTTAGCACGTGATCTTCCTTTCCACACCTGAAGCAAGCCTTGAATGGCTTTTAATACTTGACTGGTCCATGTGGTGTAGGTGGGGATTGAGCTTTCCTTAAGCTTGATGCAGCTTGTTGTTTGTTGCATTCTATTGCTTGTTGAATCTATGGTTTCTTCTCCAATCTTTTATGAGCTTGAGGTATGACAAACTGGGATGGAGATTTCTTCTTTTTAGTTTTGGATGAACAACTGGCTTGTTTTACAACTGGGAGTGGGATCCATATTGATCTTGAATCAAGTTTTAGAAGCTTTTGGGACTTGATAATTTCAGGTAATATCTTGATCTTTGAGGACCCGATACTTTCCTTTGTGTTTGATTCATCATACGAGCTTGTCTGGTCTTCAATAGACACCTCTGCTTCCAGTGGATCTTGATTGATAGGAATTAGGTGTGTTGATGTAGTTGCAGCTTGATGATTAGGTGATTCCTAATTTATCTCTTCCTTCACAATTCTGATAGGCTCAAAGGTAGGACTTTCACCTGCTTTAAACTTATCAAACGAGTTAGAAGAAACAGCAGGTACAGGTTTACAAATAACAGAAGCTGAATAGTCATTTGCTTGATTTTCAACACCCTGTTTACTATATCCCATACCAGTAGAAGAATCATAATCATCTTGCAAATCTTTATGGTTTACTCTTCTAAACCCTCATGTAAACTGTTAACAGGTTGCTCGAAAAGATCATTTTTCGGGTGAGGTTTAGGAATAGGAGAATTGCATAGAGTAGATGGATGGGGAACTAAATTAAATACAATTTTACTGTATGAGTGACATCCAACCCCATTTTTTACCCTCTCCCCTTGTTGTTTAGCAATAAACTCATCCTTATTCATTTGTGAAAGGGTCCATATCGAGCTTTGTTCGAAGCTGAGTCGTTTCAAATTGAGCTAGAATTGCTCTTTCTCTTAAAATATTAATTTCCAAATTTCTTCCAAAAGATTTCTTTTCAAAAGATCAATTTCAGCCAATGCTTCATTAACTTTCTTTGAAAAAGCAATTTCATTGTGCTTGAGTTCTTTGTTTATGGTTTTTAATTCTTTTTTGTTATCTAGCAATAACCTATTTTCTTTACAGATACCAAACAAATGAATTTTACAAGCAGATGAGAACATGTCTTGAACTGTCTCATATGGAAGGCCCATGACAATTCTTTCAGCTACCAAGGCTTTCTGGTAGTTGCAGACCCTTGTGTTTCTTTTGCGTTCCTTTTCCTTGGCCTTTAGCGTCTCTTCATCCTCAGCTTCCTTCTTTCCTTCATCATTTTTCTTAGCTTCATTAGCATCAGTTCTCTCACAATCAAGTCCACTTATATTACCAACTCTTAAAGCTTCACAATTCTCTTTCACAGTCTCCCAAATTTCAGCAGTCGAATCAGAATTTGATTCAATCGACTTCAACCTCTCAATCATCTTGGTTTTGTAATCAAGTATGCTTGTTGAGAAGAGATAAGAGCTACATTCAGTCTGTTAGTTTGAGATGGAAACACGGCTTCATGAAATTCTCTTCCAGCTCAGCAGATTTCAGCTTGTTGATCACATCTATCAACTTGTAATCTAGAAAATTTCTTTCTTTCTTAAGCATTTTAACCTGAGAATTCCACTTGGGTGGAAGAGATTTAAGAAGCTGTTGAGCTTGTTCATAGTTGGTGAGTTGTGGGTCATGCTTCTTCAGATTATTTGCCACAGATATAAATCGATCAATGAAATCTGACAACTTTTCGTTCTTCAAACTTGCAAAACAATCAAACCAACTTTGTGCCATTGTTGCATTGTCTGATTTGAGATCGTCAAAAACGACATTTTCATTTAAAATATTAAATTCACTTTAACACCAAAAACGAAAAATATTTTTCCAAAAATTGTTGAATAATATTCTCCCCGTTGAAAAATACTTTGTGCCATTGTGGCATTATCTGATTCAAGATCGTTAGAAAAGACATGTATCCAACCAGGTGGCTATGGTCACATACAAACAAAACAAAACCCACAAACCATGCCACTCCACTAGCTAATTTGACCAGCCACCCAATAAATGCCAAGAGGACATAACCGTAATTTCCCCCAATTCTCAAGCCCTAAAACACACAAACCCTCAAATCCCCATTCAATTCAATTGATCCAAAAGCAAAGAAGAAGCCCACCAAGAAGAAACCGGCGGAGGAGAAGAAAACTCCGACCGCCGAGAAAGCTCCGGCGGAGAAGAAGCCGAAGGCCGGCAAGAAACTGCCGAAGGAGGCCGGCGCCGGAGCTGCCAACAAGAAGAAGAAGATCCATGAAGATTTGGTGTCAGAGACGAAGGCGGTGCCAGAGGTGGTTGCAGATCTGATGGTGGTAACGGAAATGATGTAATTTCGCACCATGAAGATATGAAGATCTGAAAAACACCAAGAACACACACACAACTATGTGTGAGAGAAAACTATTTAAATCTAAAATTTTCTTTTGATTACTTGTAAAATATGTAATGAGGAAATGATTTTCGTTGATAACAAGTGTAGATCTACAACAAATTGTCGTAGATCGGAAGAATTTGAACTCAGATCTGGTTTCTCTCTCTAGAAGCCCATCAGATCTACTTTCTCTCTCTAAAACCTAACTTTCTCTCTCTATGAATCTGTTGATAATCTTCAAAATCAGAAACAAAATCTTCTCAACTGATTCAAAACGGATCAATATTAGCCTTTGATACCAAATTGTTGGTCCCAAGAGCACTTGAATCATCAAATAGCAATGAAGATTTGGATCAAAATGATAAAATATGAAGAACTTGGATGAACACTCAAGAACATCAATGAAAAACCCTCATTTGATCCATATTGATTTGCATAAGATGTTGTTACATAGAAACCCTCAAATCTAGCTCTTGCAAGCTTACCAACCCCTAATTACCACTTACCTATTTATAGTGATTATAATATTTACTAATGACACATAAGCCCCTAGACTTAAACTAATTAGGGAAAAAAACTAATAAAATATAAAAAGACTAAAACATGATTAAATATATTTTGTTGACAAAAAATATATTTATTAACAATAAACTACTATTCAAATATATCTTTAACTTCTCGTCTGGGATCTTCGTCCCGAACGCGTCGGATTGACTTTTGTGTTGACTTTGACATTAATGTTAAATTTTGTTGACTTTCAATGTGTTGATAATATTGGACTATCTTTCAGACCCAACAATGGACGACCCTACAAGCATAAAAGAACTAGTTAGAATGTGGAACCCAAGCCATAATGGTCTTGGGTTGCCCAGTTCTATCCATTACCGTAACCTCATGATACTTTCCTCTTGGTTGTGATTTAGAGGAAGATGCTTTGAAGAATTTCTATTGAGTACTTTTAGTTTTTGTTTCATCAATTTCAACTGAGCTGTTAGAAGAGTACTCAAATCTTTGACCCGATTTCTATGTGGAAATTGGGCACGTTTTTGTTTTTTAGAAATCACTTTTGTTTTAAATCTTAGATGGGAATTCAGTGATTGTTTCATATTATTGTTAAGATGCTATTTGGTACTCTTTGACTACCATTGATCATAGAAGTTATCATCAGAATTTGAAATCCGTGATTGTTTAATATGTGTTGAACTTCTATTTTTCACCTTGTCAGTTGAAATTGGTGAAATAGGGTTGTTTTATAGAACTCTCAAGCCTTTCTGTTTAAAAAAGCAATCAGATGTATTGTGATTTGTCATATCACATACAGAACAATAGTTGTTGAAATAATAGTTTTTGGTTGAATGATTGTTCATGTCATAGATAGAGCAATATTGATTAAAATAACACTCATCTGTATTGTTATTAGACATGTCACAAATGTCACAATACATTTGTTTGTCTTTTGATTTTGAATTGGAGGCTTCATGTGATTTAGCAAAATTTAGATTAGCCTCAGATTTAGTTTTCAATGAAGAAGCAACTTCAGTCTTCTTGGTTTCAGCAGATTGTTTCATAATTCTACTGTGCTTGGTTTTTGGAGGCTGATTTTGCTTCTTTTTACCTTTATTTAACTCCTTTTCAAATTGGTCTACATGTTCTTTGTTGAAATATCAAAACCGACCCCTTGTTTGTACTTAGAAGATGATTGTGAATCGGTTTTTACTTTTGCTTTTTGAACAATGGGAGTTTTTACTTTGGATGATGGAGAAGCCGTAGCTTTACCTTTGAACTTTAGTGAAACCTTTTCTGATTTGTTTGAATTTTTTGGAGATTTGATCTCACTATCAGATCTGCTTTCAGTAGAGGATTTCACTGATACTCTAGCATTCTTCATCACCTTGAGATTTTCAGGGATGAATTTCACAAATGGCACAATGGCATTGACTGGACTGTTTGGTTTCTTGACAACTACCACTTTGTATGAGCACACTTTGATTTTGATTGGGTGACCCAATTTGATTTTGTCCTTATTAGTTTCAATATAAACACTTGGCTTATTTTGAGGATTAGTTATTTGTGAAACCATTGTTTTAGTTTCAATAACTGTAGGTTCAGTTGAATCAGATTGAGTGAGTGACTCAGGCATAACCGTATAGTTGTCATTATATGTAGGAGGACAAGAATTGTATCCTATCCCAGTCATATCCTTTGGCTCTTTCTGTGAGTCAAGTAACTCTTACAGCTTAGCAGAAGAGAATTGAAACTTTTCAAGTTTCACTTCAGTAGCTGATTGCTTAGCCTTGGTTTTGGTTAACAAGTCAGTTAACCTCTCATTCTTAGCTGCAAGAGTGTACTTTTCACCATGGAGTTTTTCAATATCTGAAAGTAGTGATTTAATTTTGATTTGAAAGCTTTTCATTTCATGTTTCAACATTTCAGATTTGCCATTTTTTTCTTTGATTTTAAGAGCCAACTTGTGATTATGTTCACGGTATCCTGGTACTTCTTGAATGCATTTATCAGTACAGAGATTGGATTTTACCTCAGTTGGCATTCGAGTTGGACCATTATTGATGTGAGTCATAAGAGCATGATTCTGAAATTGAGGCCTGACTTCCTCTGCATATAGACTCCAGTCACAAACTCTATCTTGTCTGATGACAAATGCATTAGAGGTTTGTTGGTTGCTTCCCTGAGCTTGATTAGTTAGTTGAAGCTAGCTTTGATGCTGATGCTGATGTTGATGTTGATTGCTTGATTGAAAGCTTGAATTAGGTTAAGATGATGGTTGACCATGTGGAGTTCTTTGATAATTGTTGTTGTTTCTTCTGGGAGCATTAGATTCCCTAGATAAATGGCTAGTCATACCATAGTTAAAACACTTTACTTTGGATTTGTCATATCCAAGTTTTATGTATTCATTCAGACTCAGCTTCTTTCCTTTTTGAAAGAATTTCTTGGCTCTTATTGCAATCATGGCCATCTGCCATTGCAAGTCCATTTCTTCAACATCATCTGGATCCATTTCTTCCAGATCTTCCTGAATCAGATGTGCTGAAGTGAGTCTTCCTCCCAGATATGCCTCAAATCTAACAACAAAGGCATTGTAAGTTGCCTTTTGCTCTTCAGATTGTTGATCATTAGGCATGCATATGGGTGTAGCAGTAGTTGGAGTTGAAGATGATGGTTTGCTTTTTTGTTAAGTAGTAATGAATCCAGTAGTTCTAGCTTGATCTCTTGAGGATAGAAAATCATCTTCCTCTGTCACAAAGACATTTTCAACAGAATGACTTTCAGATGGAAACTTGTATGCCTCAATGCCATGAGGTCCATTGAGATTTCTGCTTCTTTTATCCAACTCAAGAGCTTCAATCATAGCTATCATGATGTCTAAGTTGGTGCTCTCCAAGTCGAGAGTGTTCTTCAACATTGTGATATTCTGCTTTTAGCTTTCAGGCAGACTGTGTAGCATCTTCTTGTTCATTTCTTTTTCTTTGTATGTAACCCCCATGATCTCAAGATCATTCACCAACTATACAAAATGATATAACTGCTTGGAGATTGATTCACCTTTGGTATGATGGAAGGTTTCATATTGGTTCACCCGTTTGTCTTTGTTTATCTCAGTCACTTCACTGCTTCCTTCACCCATGATTTGCAGTGCATCCCACACACCTTTGGTAGTTCCATATTTTTCCAGCCTTTTGAGGACATCCATTTTCAAAGCCTGAGTTAGAGTGGAGTAGGCTTTGAGATCTATCATGATTTTCTTGTATTCCTCAGCATCAAGATTTTAGATTAGGATCCTCAATAGGAATTCTAGCAGTTATGTACTGAGCAGCTTGATCAATATTGAGAGACACAGGAATGTAGGGTCTTTTGCAGATTGATATCCAGTAGTTGGGATCCACACCTGTAATGTAATTTCTAAACCTTATTTTCCACTACTTAAACTCTGATTTGTGTTTAAGCATTGGAGGTTTAGATGCATGACCAAGTTCAAAAAAATTAGCAGAATCCATTATGATAAACTATTTTTAGATGATTGAATATTGATTAAGTTGAGTTTATGTCCAGAATGTTCAATCAATCAAAAGTCCAGGTATTCTTGTATGGTTTCGGTGAACAGCAGTGGTAGTAAGGTTGATTTTATGAACAATTCACAGTAGAATCAATTTTAAGTTGATTTATGAGTTAATATTTTGATTTTGAGAGGTTTTGTCTGGTTTTTGTTTGTGAATCAATACTCAAACAGTGTTCTTAAGTTTGTCTCACAGAAGAACGTCGTTGGTTGATGAAGGTTCACGTATTTTCAGTATGAATGCTTATTAGAAGTATAAAACTCACTAATAAACAACTCGATCACCAATTCAATCGAATTTCGTTCAAGATCTGCATTGATTTTGAGACGAATTAAAGAGCCAAGGCTCTGATACCAATTGGCTAGGTCCTTGATGTGAATCTGACTTGATATAACTCAACTAGGATCGAATATGATGATTGAGTCAATGATTAAGTAGTGGAAATATTGAATCAAAGAACGTTTAATGCTGAAAATACTAATAAATGCTTTGTATATTAATGTTGACAAACAATATACAAAGTGTGCTAAGGTTTATCAACAAATCAAAACTTACACAAGTAGTGTATACTATTCTCTTTATAGGTTGATACAATGCCTATACAAAATGACTAAACTACCCTGACAGCTATACATCAGAATGCTAGTCTAAGTACAAAAGATAATCAACATTTGTTGTTGTTCATCCGCATTAACTAATGTGGATGCGTTTGTCTTCATCAGCATATCTTCTATTGAGCTTTCGCATTAAGTATGTCATACGCATGAACTAATGCGGATGAACAAATACTTAAGCGCATTTGTTTCTACACTTCTGCATTTGTAAATATGGATGAACAAATACTTAACCATAGTTGTTTTGCCTATCCGCATTAGTTATCGTTGATAAACAAATACTTGACTGTATTTGTTCTTTGCACATCCACATTGACTAATACGGGTATCTGTCACTTGTCTCTATTCTTCTACTTCATCTGCATTACTTCTTGGACTTGTGGTAGATTCCAACCAGAACAACCTTCAACCACCTCTTGAATTGGCATGTATGATCCTTTCAGGGTCCAACAATGGATAATTGTTAACACTTAGTTAAACATAATCATTTTCAAAACAAATCAAATGGATTAATAAAATGAATAAATTTGAAACGTTTAAAAATTTTAAAATTCAAAGAAAAATGAACTTCTCGCGTGCGAAAACTTCAAAAGGTTCAAAAAGTTCAAGTGTACGAGAACTCTGACTTCTCACACTAGAAGTAAGAAGGCTATAAATGCTACAGTTGTGCGAAAAGTCACTATACAGACGAAAACTTCCTGAAAAATTTCACTCTAAAAATTCTAAGTGTTGAAACCTCATGAAACTTAATAGAAGTGTTCATAGTGGTCGCATATTGATATCCAAATGATTGATAAGGTATATTGATATTGTTTACATAGATTTGAATGTGTTTGATTCTTGACCGAATCTTAAAGGACATATACATCTTAAATTGAACAAATTAAACATAATAAACCTTAATAATGACTTAGATGACACCTAATGAACATGTATTATCGGTTAAAACACTCTGAAAATGGCTCTTTGAAAATCTAAAATTACAAAGACTTTTCGCAAGCGAAAAGTAATTTGAATTTGAACAGACACGAGAAATTTCAAATAAACAGAGAACTAATCGCGTGAAAAGTAGACTTGTCGCGCGAAAAGTTGACTCAAACACAAACTCAGTTGACCCCTGATGTTGTCGTGCGAGAAGTTGACTCGATTTCAGACTCAGTTGCCTTTTGATGTTGTCGCGCGAGTACCTTGAGTTTTCACGTGAGAAGTCTAATTTTTCAAAATTTCTCTAAGTGTAAAATTTGTTTCTATGTCTAAAATTTTCTAAGTATAAAAAAATTCTTTGTGTACTTATAATGTTTGTTTAATGTTTCAGATGGCGAGACCTATGGTTTTTAACAAAAACCATAATGCGGTTGCTTATCTTGGTGAGGTTCCTGATGATAAGGCGTTATTCAGATTGCTGATTGAATGTCTTAAGACATCTACGATTCACTATACTATCACAGCTAACCCTGCCATATACTCAGATGTTAGATCAGTTTTGGCAATCGGCTGCCAATGAGATAGATGAGGCTAGGCGAACCCTGTATATCTACCACAGATAAAGGCAAGAGGGTTGTTATCACTGCCGAAGTGATTAACAGTGTATTATTGTTAGAGGATCATCCCAACACGCCCGTAAAGATAGATGATGATGTGGCAAGGGAGTGCCTAAAGAGGATAGGATATGATCACAAGTATCCATCTCTGGAGAAGAAGTACTTACCTCTTTTTTGGAATTACTTGTTTCATGTTGTGATGCATTGCCTCAGCAACCTGAAATCCCACATGGATAGTTTGAGTGCTATATTTGGATCCTTGCTATCTATAGTTGATGACTTACCCTACAGCATATCTAAGGCTATATTCGTGGAGATGTAAAAGAACACCATAGCTATATTAGGGAAGAAGTTCATCATGTACCCATGTTTCATTTAGTTGATAGTGAATACTGCTCACCCTCAGCTAGCAGTATCAGATTCATCTACCTACGTTGTCATGGTGATGATGAAAGATATCTTCACTTATTTACTGGGAGCAAGGAGGAACACATGGGATGGTTCTCATTTTGCAAAACTTAGGAGATATGTGGAAGGTTATCAGGAAGAGGCACCACATACTGAGGAAGTGGCCACCTAAGCTGAATAAGCTGGCCCTTCAACTTCTATTCCTAAAGATACATTAGAGAGCTCACAACCAGCTGGTATGTCCATCGATGCTGAGATGGATTCTTATTTCAGTTCTGGGAGCGAGACAGATAGTGATCATATTAGGAACGTGCCATATGTTCTGCAAGAGCATCCCAGAGTGCAAGAAACTCCAGCTAAACGCACTGTTGAGGATCGTGATGCTGACTTTATTCCTAAGAATGTACCTACTTCTAGGGGAAGAAAGAAGAGAATGGCTAAATAGTGGGTGACAGTCCACGTGCAAGGGGTACAGGACGTGGCGTGTTACAAAAGCATCAGACCCACCCTAGTGACCACTGTGTTGACAGATGAGGATATGACTGTATCTGAGACTCCAGTCATAGTTAGTGAGGATGCACCAACTGAGACACCAATGATTGTTACAGAATCAACTATTGTAACCTCATCTGCTTTGCCCACTACTACTGATGACGTGTTGAGTACACCCCCAAGAGATCAAGGGAATGAAGAGTCTGTTTGTATTGAATACTTTCTTAACACCCCTCCTAAGCATAGACATGGTGCTAGTGCTTCGACTAGTTCACCTACACGTGTTACACTTTACGAGCGTGTAGCTACATTAGAGAGGAAGATGCAAGAGAAGACACAGATCATGGATGATATGCAAAGACAGTTGATTGAGAAGGATGAGAGGATTAAAAGTCTTGAACATCAGCAAAACTTCATATTCAGCTATGTTAAGATTCTGGAGCAGAACCTAAGAGATCTCAATTCACGTTTGCATTTTTCATCATCATAACAACATGCCACTGAAGTTGGAGAATCAAGTGGATAGCAAACTGCTGATCCTATAGTTGCTAAAGATCTTATTGACACTATAGAGCATGATGTTGATCCTGTTGTTGTAGAAAGGACAACAGAGACTACTAATGTTAGTCAAGAGTTACCTATCACCGATGATCCTATGACTACTAAGGATTAACATGTGGTTTTTACTAGAGAGGAGTTTGTAGAGCCTGAGCATGATGTTCCTATTTCAAGTCCAGTACATGAGGATGATGGTTTAGATATGGTTGATTATGCATCGAGTGATGAAGAAGAGGTTGATGATTATGAGGATGATGATCGTGATGAGGGTGATGATAGTAAGAAGGATGATAAGTAGCATGACGAAGTAGGTGATTTGGGTTCTACAGCTGGTGCTTATGGGTCATCGGGTGCTGACAATGTCTCTGAACCAAGTCCCGATGATACCACTGAGTATACATCGTTAGATCCAGCAGTAGAAGAATCATATGAGAGAGAGTTTTATACTTTCCAGTAGAAGATCATTGCTGAGGAGTCTGAAGAAGACTTTGGAGTGTTTGATAATTTGGATGAGATCATAGATTACACTAACATATTTGGAAACAGTCTTAAGGACTTGTTTTCAAATACATTGATTGAAGAAGGAGAAATCGTTTGAGAGTCGAGCAATCAGCAAACGACTAATGACACAGCTAATGTTACTAGTCAAAGTGTTGTGCATCAGGTCGGGAACCTAACCATTGCTGCTCTTCCTCCTCCGGCTTACATTATACGCTGAGACATTCCAAACCTTTCACAAGGTACGAGAACTCAGAACCTATCATCAGCAGGGCATACGATGCAGAGAAGAGATTGTATGTGATCAAGCGAAAGGGTGGTGCTATCGAGTATTATCAGAACAAACATGATTTTCACACACTCAGAGCGTCAGATCTATATGCTATGGGTCATGTTCCATTCTTTAACCAGAGTAACTATATCAAAGGGAATTGGATCAGGAATATGATTTGGAGACAAAGCAAAACCAACTACAAAGACTTTATGACAGCCAAATCCAAAGTCATTAAAGATGAGACATGTATAGATCCTACGACAAATAAACGTATGAAGATAAGAGTGTTCAAGCATCCGAGATATGTAAGGAAGATCCCTATACATGCTCATGTGCCAGTTCACAGCTTGTCTAAGCAAATGTGGTGGAGTTGTGAAAAGGAGACAGGGCATGCGTTGATACACTGTGTGGATTAAGATTACTGTATCATTGACCCCTGTGTACTTGTTAAAGTTTGGATAAGAAGATTTGATAACGTTGCAGGCTTTTCCTATAGCAGATGATGAATCTGTTCACTTCATAGCAGCATATTTTGGTTGGATGATTACGATGGCCTTGGACTACAAGATGTATGCATACGGAGGCAGCTACAAGGTGGATGATGTGGAATTCTAAAGCATTGATTTACCGAGCCTAGGCGGAGAATATGGGAATTGAACCTAGAGGCTCGGGAAATCAAATCAAGGTGAAGAAGATCTAAGTCGCGCATAAGTTATAGTTGCCGCGCGATAACTTCCTTCTTCCGTGAAAACCTGTTAATCATGAGAGAACTTGTTAGTCTTGCGAGAACTTCATAGAATAGTATAAATAGAAGTTTCGTAATGTATTTTAGTAGCTTTTTATCATTTCTAAATTTCACACTCATTGTAATAGTTTCTTAGTCAGAGATCAATACAATGAAAGTTTATTTACATTTGTATTTGTGTTCTTCAATAGCTATTCAATCTTATTCCATGATGTCAGCATTCCGCATTTTTGTCAAGAGATCGATCATTGTAATGTGTTGATCCTTACACTTCCTTCGGCCATCATGTAGTTTTTTAAACCTTTCCAACAAAGCCTATCTACAAATTGACTCTTCAATTATTTAATCATTCATCCTCTTGATGAGCGCCTCTCTACAAGAAGAAGATGAAGATGATCCTGCAATAAGTTTAAGAAATCAAATATGAGAAAGTTATGGTGAACAAAGACAGTACATGATGAATTGTTTTAAAAAAGGAAGTGAAATACAACAAGTCACAAAAAGGTAATAATATTTGTAAGGACCTAGTCTATATGGATTACAACATCAAGTGAAAAGAAATAACTCAATTCTTGCAAGAAGTACAAGGAAGCGAGAACTCCAAGATGATTGAAGAAGAACTTATCGCGCGAAAACTTGGAGTTGTCGCGTGAAAATTCTCACGCGAGAATATCTGTATAGTATATATAGATGTTTTTCTTTGTATTTTAGAAGTTGTGTTCATCTATAAAAGTGCTCTGAGGGTGAAAGAGCATAGAGTTGTGTGATAGGCCGCCCGAGGGGAGTACACCTCGGGTGGAACGAGCTTAAATGATGTATACTCTTTTGATATTGTAATCATTTGATTAATAATATTCGATTGAGTTTGTTTAATGTTTGTTGATATCACACATGCACACATCCATCTTAATTTGATTATCAAGTGCAACAGAATGTGGAATCGATTGTGATCAGGACTTTACATTTAGTATCAGAGCAATGTGTTGCTCTGGATGCATGGATTTTCATTCTGCAATCATCCGTATTAAGATGTTAAACATGAATATTAAATACCTGAAGGTTATGGTCAGCTATGACTTGATTTCAAAGGTATAATGGACGAAATCAAAGGTGAACACACATGAAATCGACTTAGTTACTTGCTAAAATTGTGATCTGCATCAATACTCTCAGTATCTTCAAGTTATGATGATGAAATTTGACTCATGAAATCTTTTTCAAACATAAACCCAAAGTCTAATATTTCAAAACGTTTGGATGTTGTTGTACTTTGTTAAACACATCCGATTCTAAATCAAAATTTGATGAAAAAACTGATGAATGTTATTTTGTTGGATATTCAGCCAACAAAGTAGCATATCGGGTTTATAATAAAAGATCAAAACAAATAATTGAGTAGTTTGATATTGATTGGCATGAATCTAACAAAACAGATGCAGGTTCTGCACCTTCATGGGTCTATGATTATGCTTCTTTATTTGAAACATTTAATCAATCTTCTGTTGTTTCTATAGCTAATTTGCCTTTGACATCCTCAAGCAACTAGAATATCTTTAGATATACCTTCTTCTTCAAATGTTGCAACTACTCCACATTTTGTTTCTGAAGCTGATTTATCTCATTCAGATCTAGTTGTTATACAAACCACGGGTTTCTGATCAGAGTTCATCTTCTACTTAAGTTGATCCAACTGATACAATTCAAGTACCATTTGAAGATCTCTCTATCAACAATGATAATCAAGACGAAGATATTGTTTATCAACCTGAAGGAGGAAACATTGCTGAAGAACCAGTTGGACACATGTCTAATTTAGATGATGTTATTTCTAAAGATGCTATTCCATAATTGAGAATTCATAGAAACCATCCAACAGAAGTAATCATTGGTCCATTATCACAGGGAGTCCTAACTCAAAGCCAATCAGGAACAATAAATACATGTTTGTATTCATGTTTTATTTCTCAAATTGTGCCAAATAACGTTGAGATGGAATTAAAAGAAAACAGTTGGGTAGAGGCCATGCAGGACGAACTGATTCAATTCAAGAAGCTATATGTATGGCATTAGTGTGAATTACCAAAGGGTAAGTTTCCAATCGGTACGAAATGGATTTTTAAGAACAAGACGGATAAAAAGATGTGATTGTCCGCAATAAGGCCAGACTTGTTGTTCAAGGATTCTATCAAATTGATGGGCTTGATTATGAAGAAGTATACGCTTCGGTTGCAAGACTAGAAGCTATACGAATCTTTCTGGCATATGCTTCATACAAGAACTACACAGTATATTAGATGGATGTCAAAACTGCTTTCTTGTATGTTGAAATGAAAGAAGAAACCTATGTTTATCAACCATCAGGTTTTGAAGATCCAGATCATCCTGACTATGTTTACAAGTTAAATAAAGCACTTTATGGCTTACATCAAGCACCTCGAGCTTGGTATGCCACCCTCACTGAACATTTGCTTGCAAATGCTTATACACGGGGTGCAATTGATCAAACTTTATTCATACGGAAGAATGGTGATGATTTTATTCTCGTTCAAGTTTAAGTTGATGATATTATCTTTGGCTCTATCAATGATGACTTGTGCAAGGAATTTGAAGCGGTCATGAAGAAGAAATTTGAGATAAGTTCTCTTGGGGAAATGTTATTTTTCTTGGGAATCCAAGTTAAACAATATGATAAGGGAATACTGATACGTCAAGAAAAATATGTTCACAGTATTCTAGACAAATACAAATTTCAAGACTCCAAGATAGCTTCTACTCCTATGTCTTCTCCTCCCACTTTGACTCCTGATCTCATAGGAGAAGACGTTGATCAGTATTTGTATAGATCAATGATCGGTTCTCTGATGTATCTCACTGCAGGCAGACCGGACATCATGTTTCCTGTTTGTCAGTGTGCACATTATCAAAGTATCCGAAGGAATCTCACATGAAAGTTGTTAAGAGGATTTTTAAATATCTCAAGGGTCAACCAACACTCGGCCTTTGGTATCCTAAAAATTCTGATTTCAATTTATATGCTTATACTGATAGTGATTATGCAGGATGTAACTTGGACAGGAAATCTACTACTGGAGGTTGTCAATTTCTTGGTAATAGGTTGATTTCATGGCAGAGAAAGAAGCAGTAGACAGTATCCACATCAACTATAAAGTCTGAATATGTGGCTGCATCAAGTTGTTGTTCATAGATTGTTTGGATTCAACAACAACTTCTTGATTGTGGCCTTAATTTTTATGACACTAAAATTTTATGTGGTAACACTATAGTTTTAAACAAAGTGAAGAATCCAATTCAACATTCAAAGACAAAACACATCGACATCCGCATGCATTTTATCTGTGACTGCTTTGAACGCAAATTTATCCATTTAGAATCAGTTTCCACAGATGACAACATTGCTGATTTGTTTACTAAGGTGTTTGATCATTCCAGATTTGATTTTTTAGTCCAATCTTTGGGAATGATTAACTTTGGTTAACACTTATTCTTACACCCTTTACAAAATATTTTTCTTTGTTTTTATTTAAAATTATTATTTTCTATCTAGATAATCACAATTTTAGGGGGAGAAAATTTGAAAATACTTAAAAAAAAAAGATTTTGTTCTTAGGGGGAGTAAATAATCTGAAGAAAAGTACAAAAAGATTTTATTCTTCAAAGATTGAGAAAATTAAATTTTCAAGATTAGACAGGAAATAATAGTATATATCTTGATTTTGATTTGTTGCATCCTAAGGCTTACAAGAAACTAAATTGGATTATGTTTGATACGTTGATAGGCTTGACGTTCAAGAATGAAAAGCACTATGTTCTGTGAGGCACTGAAAGTAACTATCTATGACTAAAGTGGGTAACTCATCAAGGTTTTATGGTAACTCTGATTCCATGCTGAAACAGATTGAGAGTTATATTCTGGTTATACTCAAGCCAGTTACTTTCTGATGCAGTTTATTTCAAATATTGTATATATATGTAACAAATGAAAACAAATGAAAACAAAATACAAAAGAGAAAAACAAATAAAATGAGCAAAAAGAAGCCAAAAGGCCATATAGGAATAAAAAATGCCAATAAGCACAGTAATAAAAGATATGTCATAGACATACATACTATGTGATAAATATTTTTTTTTTGAGAATATATTCTGACACATGAAGCAAAATCAAAAGATGGGGCATGAAAGTCCTAAACGTCTTGCGAGGGCAAAAACATAAGTACGACTGGCTGTTAAGAAGTCCTAAAACTTGTTAATATTCTGTGTTCAGAAACATTTCTCAAGCTAGTTATGCTCATAATAGATTTTATATTAGAAAAATCATTCTGAAAATGCTGATCAGAAGTGAAAGGTTTAAGTCAAATTGGGTGACTTGAAATCTCAAAAGTGTCTTGATGTTGGATAAGGTTCTACAGGATTTTTGATTGTGAGACACACTGAAGACATATAATTTAATCAAAACAAGATAAATATCACAGTTTATGTGGCTAAGTAAAACTTGAAGTCTAAGTTTAAAATGGACACAATAAATTGACAAACAACATAACCAATCTCATTTATAATAAAACTGGATGATGGTAATGATCGATTTCTAAGAAATATAATCCTGTACTTGAAAATTTATCAAAAATAGTTAAGTAAATAGTATAATAGTATGTCAAAATTGTTTGTTTAAATATGTTTTTTACTTGTTTCAATTTTATAAAATTTTACAAAATTAAGGGTTTTTGAATAATTGTAAAACACTTAGTTAAACATAATCATTTTCATAACAAATCAAATGGCTAAAAGGATAATTAAATTTGAAAATTTGAAAAGTTGAAAATTGTTAAAGAAAATTAAACATGTCACATGCGAAAAGTTTAAAACATGCAAAAGGTTCAAATGAAGCGAAAGGTTCCAGTGTGCGAGAACTCTGACTTCTCGCGCGAGAAGTCAGAGTACTATAAGTTCAATAGTTGAGAGAAAAGTCACTATTCTCACGACAACTTTTAGAAAAATTTCACTCAAAATTCTAAGTGTCAAAACCATTTATACTTTGATTCTAACATCCACTTTGTTTGCATTTTGATTCCCAAGTAACTTTAAGGTATATGGATGATTAAAGTTTAGATTTGAATGTATTAGGATCATGACCGAAAGTTAAGTGGACTTATACATGTTAAATTGAACAAATTAAACATGAGTAACCTTAAAATTAACTTAGGCGACACCTAATGAACATGTATTAGTGGTTAAAACACTCTAGAATTGATTAATTGAAAATCTAAACATGTACAGGATTCTCGCATGCAAAAAGTCTATTGAATTTGAACATACGCGAAAACTTTCAAATTCGCACAGAACTAGTCGCTTGAAAAGTAAACTTGTCGCGCAAAAAGCTGACTTTTAGACAAAGTCTGTTTCATGCGAGAACTCATCTTGTCACGCAAAAAGTTAAAACTAAAACTTAATGTCTTCGTGGGAGTAGTTTATGTTTTCGCACGAGAAGTTAATTTTTCAATATTTTTCTAAGTGTGAATCTTTGTTTCAAGTCTGAAATGCTTTGTACTTATTCATTTGTTTAATGTTTCAGATGGCTCATCAAATGGTTTTTAATAAAAACCATAATGCTATTGCTTATTTTGGAGATGTTCCAGAGGATAAGGCATTGTTCAGATCTTTGATTGAAGGTCTAAAGACTTCTCGGATATATCATGCCATTTCAGCTAGTCCAACTATATAGACTGATATTATTGATTAGTTCTAGTAGTCTGTAGCAAATGAAACAGATGAGACTGGGAACCATGCATATCAGAAACAGTGAAAGGCAAGAAGGTAGTTATCATAGCAGAGGTGATTAATAGTGTGCTGTTATTAGAGGATCAGCCTAATGCACCTATTAAGATAGATAATGAATTGGCTAAATACTGTTTGATTAGGTTGGGGTATAGTCATAGATATCCTTCGTTGGAGAAGAAGTATTTACCTCCATTCTGGAAGTATCTATTTCATATGGTGATACATTGCTTGAGTAATTTGAAGGCTGGTATGGATAGCCTGAGCACTGTATTCAAATCCCTGCTGGTATCTCTTGTAGATGATCGTCCATACATCATATCCAAGGCTATATTTGCATAGACGCAGAAGAATGTCATAGCCATTGTTGGGAAGAAATTCATCATGTATCCTAGATTCTTACAGATAATAGTGAATGTTGCTTATCCCGAGTTAGCTGTGTCTGATTCATCTAACTATGTTGTCATGGTAATGAAGATGGACATATTCACTTACTTGATGGGAGCAAGAGGGAATGCTTGGGATGGATCCCATTTTGCTAATCTTGGGATGTTTGTTGAAGATTTTCAAGCAGATGCATGAGTACATGAGATAGAGACTCACCATGTTTATAAAGATGATATAGTTGGTACATCTACACATCCTGTTCAAGAAGCACCTAAAAGTTCTCAGGGTGCTAGAAGGTCTGATATAGATGCAGAGATTGATTCTTGGTTCACTGGGAGTGATAGTGAAACTGATAGTGACCAAATTAGGAATGTGCCTTGTGTGGTGCAAGAACGTCCCAGAGTGCATGAAACACCTGCAAAACGTACTACTGAGGAACATGATGTAGATTTTGTTCTTGAAGAGACTATTATAAGTAGAGGTAGGAAGAAAAGGATGGCAAGAAGAGCCAGTGACAGTCCACGTGGTAGGGGTAGAGGACGAGGAGTATTGAGAAATCGTCAGACCCCTGTGACCATTGTGTCGACTGAAGAAGAAGTACCTATCTCTGAGACTCCTGCCACAGTTAGCGAGGCTGCTACTTTTGAGACAGCATCTACTATGCCTGCTGCTGAGGAAGTGTTGAGTACTCCACCTAAAGAGTAAGGGTTTGAAGAAACAGTTTGACTGGGTTTGAGAATGATATTCTCGGTTGATGTGACTCAACCTAGGATCGAATATGTGGACTGAGTCAATAATATAGTAGCGGAATTACTATATTAAAGAACATTAATTGCTGTAGTAAACACTTGAATGTAAGAGAATCAAGAACCGTAGTAAATGTTGTAAAATATTCTGGATATTACTGCTAAAATCAACAACCTTACAAAGTTAGGGTATGTGACCCTATTTATAGGCGTATTCATTGCTTGTACAAAAGACTAAACTAACCCTGATCTATACAAGAGAATCTAGTCTAAGTACAAAATAAATATAAAAGTGTAAGTTGTTCATCCGCATTAGTTCATGCGGATGAACAAGTCTTCATCAGCATTTGTTATTTATAGTCAGCATTTGTTTTTGCTCACCCGCGTTAGTTCATGCGGGTGAACAAGTCTTCTCAGCATTTGTGTTTGCTCACCCGCATTAGTTCATACGGGTGAACAAGTCTTCTCAGCATTTGTGTTTGCTCACCCGCATTAGTTCCTGCGGGTGAACAAGTCTTGTCAGCATTTACTATTGTTCATCCGCATAAACTAATGCGGGTGAACAAGTCTTGTCAGCATTTACTGTTGTTCATCCTCATGGACTAATGCGGGTGAACACTTCTTGTCAACATTTTTTCAGTTCATCCGCATGGACTAATACGGATGAACACTTTTGTTCAGCATTAGTTGTCTTGATCCGCATTTTTTAATGCGGGTGAACAAACACTTGTCCGTATTTGTTCACTAGTCATCCGCATTAACAAATGCGGGAGCTTTATACTTGTCTTTTATTTTCTGTTGTTTTTTGTAACTGATGTTTTCCAACCAGAACAACCTCCAACCACTTCTTGAGTTGGCAAGTATGATCCTTTCAGGGTCTAACAATACTCCCCTAAGGATTATACTGCCTAGGTTCCTCAAGAGTGTGATGGTGGTGGTGGTTGTGAAGATTCTGGTCGGTCTTCTTGTGTAGTCTTCTTTTGGACTGATGTTGGGAGGAGAGTTTCAGCAGCTTCTTCTAATGATTCTGGTTGTGCCATTGATGGATTGGAATAGCCTTTATCATGTTAGAAAAATCCCTAGCTTCCTTCATTTTTTCTCTATTGAGCACATGAATCTTCATCTCACTCATTGTATGAATAGCAGCAATGGGCATTTGTTTCAAAGAGATGGGTTCCTAAACTGAAATAGAAGATAACCCATTTCTATGAATCACCAGTGAACCATCAGCATCAACTTCCAACTTGACAATATTGCCCATCTGCATTGGCACCTTTCTCTTCTTCCTTTGTTCCCTTTTGTTGTTGATTCTGTCAAATGCCAGCTTCAAGATCTTAACACACTTTAACATAAACTCCAAATCTTCTTTAGCAGCTTTATTTTTTGAGGGCTCTGAAGTGTCTTGTGAAGATATAGTGTATGTAAGACTCATCTAGCAGTCTGACCTCATAACCACTGAAAATTCTGATCTCTGGGGCTTCTTTTCCTTCCCACTTTCTCTCAATCACCAACTCATAGGATTCTTCATCATAGTACACATTGGAAATTGGTTTGGTTTTGTGAGTTCCAGCAATCATTTTTTGTTTCAATGATTTTGTTGGTTTCACATGCAGCTCAGGGAACACTACCTCTTCTGCCACTCTCTTTCTTCTTTGTTCAAGGGGATTTCTAAAAGATTTGTCTTTTCTAGTACAGATGGCTTTTAGAGACTTGAAGTTGTTAGCTCTCTTAATCATCTTCAGAATATCCTCAAATTCATAACCCCTGTACATTCCATCATGGTTGATTAGATCTAACTCAGCCAATTCTTTTAAGTCATGGACCTTTATGGCATTGACTAAGGCTGTATATTCTATACAGAATTGCACCAGGCCTGAGATTCTCTTGACCATGAACATATTCCAGCTACTATCATACTTCCAGGTAATGATTTTGACATCTGTTTTGCCATTGGGAGTAGATACCCCTCTAATCATCTTAGCAGTGGTTAAACCATCTTGAAGTTTTAGTTGTGAAGGTTCAATGAACCACTCTGGGTTTTTATGCAGAATAGGGGCCAGAACATCTTTGTCTTTTATAGTCAATTGTACATCTTGTGCAGAAGATCTTGTTCTGGGCTTCTGGGCAATTACTTCTTCTTCAATTGCTTTCATTCTATCTTTCTTTTCATTAATCATTCTTAACATAGCAGCCCAGAGTGAATTAGCCTTCATGTTTCCTAACTTTCTTTTTATAAATCCCTGTTTGTTAAGATAATCCTTCATTTCCCTATCTGAATGTTATAGGGATCAGGAAAAACAAACTGTTGGTCATCTTTCTTTGCTGTTTTGAGGATAGAGGATGTTGGCTTTTCAGTCTCTTTTGTTTTCTCATATTCTGTTACATATGTAGGATCTAGCAGCTTTTCCATCTTCTTTACCTCCTCAACAATCTCCTCATATGTCATGTTAAACACAATGTCAGCATCATAACCATGATTTATCAGATACATGGCATAAATCATGAGATCATCAGACTTTGGTTTTTCAATCATGCTTTCTATAGATGGCTTAATAATTGATGGACTCCTCATGTCATCATGTTTCTTTGTTTATTCATCTTCAGTTTCTCCTTCTTCCAACATAATCACTTCCAAAGTATGTTGCAACTCCTTCTAGCTTGTTAATGTTCATCTAAAAATTCAGCAATTGTTGCCAAACTCCTAGGATCATCTCTAGTTTTCTTCTTAGGCTGTTATTCCTTAACCATTTGAAGTTTTCCTTTTGCTTTTTCAGTCAAGTATTTCCTTTTTCTTATGTATGTGATTACTCTAGGTCCTGATGATAAAGCTACATCAGTTTTGGCCTGTTGTTTTTCTTCAACAGCCTTAAGCTCAGCAGTGATTCTTTGTTGTTCAGCTTCTTGTCTGTTCAATTTAGTTGTTTCCTTTTCTTTGAATTCATCACAAAGTCTATTGATTAAACCTTGTTGTTCATCAGTCAATACAACAGCAGGAACAAGCTGCATTCTCAGTTCTTCTTCTATTGACAGGTTGTGATGGAATTACAATTATAGACTCAGAGGGGGATTTGGTGTTTTTGATGTAATCCCAGAATTCCTCATCTATAATGAATTCACTTGAATAGAATCTGTCCATGTCATCTATTAGTTCTTTCATCATGGCCTCTTTTTCAGTAGATGGATCAGAGTGTACTACCATCTCCTAGCTATCATCATCCCTAACACCACTGGTTTCTTGCAGTTGTGAATGAACTTCCTTATCAGTTTCTTCAGCTTCATGTTCTGTTGCTTCTCTTTCAAATTCAGCCTTTAATTGAGCAATCAGTTCCAATTCATCAATTCTTTTCTTCAAAGCCTCATTTTGTTTGTTCAGATCAGCAATAAGTTCTGTTTGTATCTCCAACATGTGCTCTTGATCTTCCATAGCTACAGTTTGAATAGCCACAGTGTCCACATGACCACTGATTTCTTCTCTTAACATCTCTAAAGAGGCTTTTAACTGTTTGATCTCCTCATCTTTTGTTCTCAAATCAGCATCATACTTGGCTTTTAATTCACTCAGTTTTTTCTCCTTTTCATCCAACTCTAGGTTTCTATCATTGATTATCCCTGCCCTTCTATCCAAAGTCTTCTCCATTCTAGACATTTTGGCTAAGAGATTAGATATCATCCTATCCTTTTCATCAGGTCTATTCACCTCTGATTCTGCAAAGCTCTCAGAAGGAGCATCTTTAGAGACAAGTTGTCTCTGTGGTAGAAGCACAGTATGTTGATTATCTTCTTCATCATCAGAAGATTTAGAAGATTTTGAGGAGCTGGTAGATTCACCAGAACTCCCAGCCTCAGCTATTGCTTCAGGTAGAGAACTGCCTTGTGAATCTTCTTGTATATGGATTGGAGAGAATGATTGTGAGATAATGGGATCAACCTTTAAAGGAGATAAAACAACAGCTTCTTGTAGTGTTTCACCAGTGTGAGGATCACCAATCAAAGGTGACACTGGTATAATGTGTTCTTTAGTTTCTGCATGCTCATCAACATGGTGTTGATCATGAGCAGCAGCCTGCTCCACTGATTGTTCTGGAGCTTCTTCTAGAACATTTACTTCATGAATTGGTTCATCATCAGGAACATCAGCTGCCATTTCTTGTGCAGGTTCCTCAATAGGAATATCATCATGTACAACCGGTTCTTGGTGTTGTAGTTGTTCCTCATCCATTGGCACATCATTTTGGGGATATATTTGTTGTTACATCCAAGGTAAGAGTGGAATGAAAGCACCACTATAGAATTTTCTTGGATCTCTCTTCTTGATGTACTTCAAAGATTTGGCATTATAATGAGGAACTTGAAGAATGGGGCCTTCTAAAACCAGATTAGGAAAGGCTTCATTAATAAGACACTGAATGAATCTGGGGTACATTAAGAACATGTTCCTTCTCCCCTCTTGAATATTTGACATCATTCCATTAAAGACATATGCTGAAAAGTTGTAGGGTCTGTTAGAGCAGAGGGCACAGACCAGTGAAGATGTAGTTAATGGTATGTCATTCCACCCAGATTTTCTTTTAGATAGGCAGTGTTGGATATAATGAATGAGAAACCTCCACTGCACATCTACCAATCCTTTCACTATCTGTTTTGCCTCAAATCCTCCCTCATATCCAATGTCAGCAAAGAATGACATGATATCTTCTTCTTCAAATTCAGTTGGAGAATTTGGATCATCTTGAAATTGAAGGCATTCTCTAACAGATTGTTCTGATATCACCAGAGTGTGATCATCAGATATTCTTCCTGAGATTACTTTCTCTCCATCAATATCCAAAGCTTTTGTATTTCCCCAGGAAGATCTGATGTAATTCTTATAGATTACAGGTCTCACTGATATGGCATGAGCCACTCTTGTTGTGGCTATGAACCTAATCATATCTCTGAGTCCCTCAGCTTCTGGGACATCAAAATCAAGAAAACCACTGACATTATGGAGCTTGCTCCAAGTCAGGTTAGCCATTATGTAATCTGCACACAGAGAGTATGAATTAGTGAGAATAGTGTGTGATTTGTTCAATTTTGACTTTTTAGGTCAAAATGAATTCTGCTTGTTACTGTTACATTAGGTTATTTGACCTGATTTTGTTTTTTCATGAAGAACAGTTCAAAATTTTGTTTCTTTGTGTTTGGATATACTGATTTTGATTGTGTTTTAACAGGTTGTGATGTCAACATTGTTCTACACCAGTATCCCCTGTTCATCGATGTTTTATGTGTTCTTAGAACCACATGAAATCTTTGAAGTTTACACCGATCATTGGTTTTAATGAACTCTGTCATTCATCTAAATCCAGTGTTCTTGAGTGTATTTGAATCATTTCACAAGATTAGGGTTCCCTTTCAAGAAATTTCGTTCGACAGTCGAAGTACGTAAGAAACTGATAATCACCTTTTAGTTAACAATACTTCGATTTAATAGACAATGTTGTTTGTTTTGATGTTGGATTAGAACAAAATGAAGCTTGATTAGAGTAGATTTGAACTCAGAAGAAGAACGGTTTTCTGGCACTCGTCTCACTATGAAAGATCACTCAAAATTTGAAAAGTAATAAATGACTCACATTAGATAAGTATTTATATTACAACTCATAATTTTCACAAAGTTTTTACCAAGTGTTGAAAAGTTTTGTACTGTAGCAAATGCGCATATAGAATTTCTATAGGCGCATTCACTGTAGCAAATGCTGATGATCAAATTAAGTTTGTAAGCATTTACTGTAACAAATGCGGAAGAGTTAATTTTACCTATCCGCATTCACTGTAGCAAATGCGGGTGACCAATGTTATCAGCATTCATTGAAAATTCTCAACACTGTAGCAAACGCGGAAGAACAAATGATATGTCCGCATTTATTGCGACAAATGCGAGAGAACAAGTGACTTGTCCTCATTTACTGAGATGCGAGTGAACAAAGTAACTTATCAGCATTCACTGTAGCAAATGCGGGAGAACAGATGACTTGTCCGCATTTACTGTGACAAATGCGGGAGAACAAAAGACTTGTCCGCATTTACTGTTGCTAATGCGGATGAACACAAAAACAGTTACCCGCATTGGTTAAATGGCAGGGATACCTTCACCCGCATTAACCAATGCACTTACCCGCATTAAATTTTGTACTTGTCAAAAATTAGTGTTTTTGTAGTGGCTGAATCTGATTGGTTTGAACAGCTGCTTCTGATTTTATGAAGATGAGTCTGTATTTTTGTTGTTTTACGAAGATTTTGCAGATTCAGAGATTATCAATTCTTGCTTGGATTGTCATGTATCTTTGATGTGACACAGATTCCAAACATGACTGATTTTGGAGCATATGCATCTTCTGAAGCTGATTATGGAGTAATTTCCATACAGACACAATCAATTTGACCAAGTTGTCAATTTAATGTTTGCAAATTTCATGTTTTTGTAAATATTTCCTTTTAAAGTTTTATTACTCCCCCTAAAGTTTATATCCATGCGGGATAAAATCTTTAAATAAAATTTATAAAATTTTAGGACAATATTTCTGAATTGTTTAATTGTTTTGCCCTATTGTTTGAAATTTTGGGATCATAACAATCTTATCTTTCATAAGTGCAAGTTGTCATGAACTTATTGATTGAAGGTATGTTTGTCCTCTTAAACTCATGCTTGGTCAATATTGTAATGCATGTGATTTTTATAATGTTTTGATTTAATTAAACATTCAACATGAACCTCACGCTCATAAGCATAGCAAGATCAACTATCCTCATGTACTATATGGTAGAACTTTTTCACAACTTTCAATACCTGGTCATATAAGTTATGAAACCTCATTCATTTTGGTAATGGGGATCCACTTTGGGATTCTTTTACCTGATCCTTATTTTGTTTGATCCTCATTGGGATTCTTTTTGCTCTTCACTTTGGAAGGTGATCCACTTTGGGATTCTTTTTGTTATATTCTGTTTTATTTGTCACCCGTATTGGATGTGTTCCTCATTGGGAATCTTTTTGGATCAAGACATCAGCACTATGTGCTTGTTTCCCCAGGTCTTTGCTCAGCAAAACAAAGGAGAAACTGATGTGAATGTGATTATAAGGTATCATGACCTGGTGTGTTTAGGTTACTACACATACATACACTTGGATAGGTTAGATACATACATGCTCTGAGATGATGCATTTACAGTTGAATGTGATCTTTAGTGTATCACAACATTTATCTTCTGTTCCAAGTTAAGCCTACCCTCATATCATGTAAGTCATGTCAGTCTTTCAAGATATTGAATTAAGCACAGTGAAAGATATAACGACTGTAATTGTATCATCTCCCATAAGAAGTACAAAACAAGGACTTCAACAAAAATTAATTTCTTTTTGTAATTTTGTGAATTTATTGATGTTAATCAAGGTTAATCATGTCGATTGATTGGACTAAGAATTCAAACTGACTTGGGTCAAATCCCTTAGTAAACAAATCAGCTAGCTGATTGTCTGTGTTAACCTGAATCAGCTTGATTAAACCTTTTTCAGCATAGTCTCTCAAAAAGTGATATCTAATTTCAATATGTTTTGTTTTTGAGTGCTGAACAGGATTGTTTGTTATGAAGACTATAGCAGTGTTGTCAATATGAATTGGTGTGTGCAAGAAATTGAAACCATAATCAAGCATCTGGTTTTGAATCCAGAGAACTTAAGAGCAACAAGCTCATGCTACTATGTACTCAGCTTCAGCTGTCGATACAGAAACATTGGTCTGTTTCTTGCACTGCCATGACAACAGTCTGGGACCAAGAAATTGACAACCGCCAGATGTGGATTTTCTGTTGAAATTGCATCCCCCGTAGTCAATGTCGGTGTATGCATAGAGATTGAAGTCTCCATCCTTTAAATACCATAGTCCATGAGCAGGTTTGCCCTTAAGATATCTGAATATCCTCTTGACTGCATTCACATGAGATTCCTTGGGATCTGCTTGATACCTGGCACATACATAAACACCAAACATAACATCAGGTCTAATGGCTGTTAAATACATAAGTGAACCAATCATGGATCGATAAAGAGTCTGATCCACAGATTTGCCATCTGTGTCAGGGCCAATTTTCACTTTTGTATCAACAGGTGTTCTGATGGACTGACAGTCTGCAAAGTGAAACTTCTTCAACATTGATTCCACATATTTTGACTGGTTGATGAAGATTCCACTGGATGTTTGTTGTTCTTGAAGACCTAGGAAGAATGTGAGTTCTCCCATACCACTCATCTGAAATTTTGAATGCATAAGATCTTCAAAGTCTTTGCAGAGTTGTTTGTTGGTGGAGCCAAATATGATATCATCAACATAAATCTGGACAAGCAGCATCTCATTCCCTTTTCTCTTTCTAAATAAAGTCTGGTCAATCTTCCCTCTTTCATAACCATGGTCAAGAAGAAAGGATGACAGAGTCTCTTGCCATTTTCGAGGGGCTTGATGTAAGCCATACAAAGCTTTATCAAGCTTGTATACCCTGTGAGGGAAATCAGGATCCTCAAAGCCTGGAGGTTGACTCACGTAGACTTCTTTAGAGATCTTTCCATATAAAAATGCACACTTTACATCCATTTGATAAACTGTGAATTTCATGGATGCAGAGTACGCAAGAAAGAGTCGTATGGCTTCTAATCTAGCAACAGGAGCAAACACCTCATCATAATCTATTCCTTCTTTTTGTGTATAGCCCTGTGCTACCAGTCTTGCTTTGTTTCTGATGACGATCCCCCTGTCATCAGTCTTGTTTCGATATTGCCATCTGGTGCCAATAGGGTATTGACCTTCGGGAAGATCCACCAGCTGCCATACTTCCTGTTTCTTGAATTGTAGCAATTCTTCCTGCATTGCCTCAATCCAGCTATTGTCTTGAAGAGCCACTTTAATGTTTTTGGGTATAGTTTGACATAAAAAACAAGAAAACAAATAGATTTTTGCAATACTTGACTTGCTTCGTGTCACCCGCTCGTCTAAATCACCAACAATGTCGGACACTGGATGATTCTTGTGTGTCCTGGTAATTGGAATCAAATCACCAGCAATGGACACATCAAGATTGGAGACATTCAGATCATCTTGGTGAGAGGCATCTTGTTGTTGTAGTGTGGGAGAGTGATGACCAGAATCAGAGGGTACAACATCTTCAGCTTCAGCAGCACTCTGAATACTCTCATTATTTCCATCTCTGTTAGAATCAGCTGGTGCATGAGTTGGTTCTGAATGTCTCACTTCAGTTGAAGGTTCAGCTGAAGGAGATGGCATTGAACTGCGACCAGCATCTGTTGAGATACTTTCATTTTGTGTAACTTGCCGGATAGGATCAGCTTGTAAGGGCACTTCTTCATTGTCTTGATCGGTAGAAGGAGGAATCATTGGGAAGTCTGTTCTTCTTTCAACTGACCCTGATGTTCCTGCATTTGACAAATTGAACTGATCAAAAGATCTTGTAAATGAATCAATATCAAACAACCAGTCAGGACCATTTGATGATTTGGGAAACGAATGCTCATTGAATTGAATATTTGTTGATTCATCAATGATGTTTAATCTAGGATTAAACACCCTAAAAGCCTTAGACACTGAGGAATATCCCACGAAGAATCCCTCGTCAGACTTAGGAGCAAACTTTCCTAAATGGTCTCTGGTGTTCAATATTGAGACAGGACAACCAAATGACTTCAAAAATCCAATGAATGGTTTTCTATGAAAAAGAAGTTCATAAGGAGTTTTATTGTGTTCTTTGATTATCAGAGTTCGATTTTGCACAAAACATGAAGTGTTAACTGCTTCTGCCCAAAATGTAATAGGCAGTTTTGCATCAGCTAGCATTGTTCTTGCTGCTTCAATTAGAGTTCTATTCCTTCTTTCAGCAACTCCATTTTGTTGTGGAGTACGAGCTGCACTGAACTGATGAACAATGCCTTTTGTGGTGCAAAATGAACTCATGCTTTCATTTTTAAATTCCGTCCCATTGTCACTTCTAATAGATTTTACTTTTAAATCAAGTTGATTTTCAATTTTGGTTATAAAATCTATTATGATTTGGGGCGCCTCATTCTTATGAAGTAGGAAGAAGACCCATGTGAATTGAGTAAAGTCATCAATGATCACTAAACAATAATGCTTCTTGCTAATACTCATGACGTGAGTCAGCCCGAAGAGATCCATATGAAGTAACTTCAATGGACAATTGTTACTGTTCACAACTTTTGGCTTATGAGATGATTTATGTTGTTTTCCTTTGAGACACGTGGTATAGTAGTCAACAAAATGAAATTCCTTTTGAGGAAGACCAATTACATGGTTCCCTTTGACCAATCTATTCATATTTTTAAAATTCGTGTGTCCTAAGCGTCTATGCCAAAGTTGTGATTCATCAAATGATGCTTTAGACAATAGACATGTCTCTTCTGATGGACGAGCAGAATTATTGTTCAAGACATATGTATTATTATTCCTCGGTGTCTTCAAGACAACCCATTCTTCAGGAATATAAAATCCTGGTTTCAAGATGTAGCAATGAGTGTCGGTGAAATGAGTAGAATATTTCTTGTCACAAATCTGGGATACACTGAGCAGATTGAAGTTCAGCTGCTCGCAGTAATTGACTTTGTCAAAGCTCAGAATCCCATTCGTCACTGAACCTTCTCCAGTAATTCTACCACCCTGTGAATCTCCACCAAATGCCACAGTAGTTCCTTGAATGTGCTTGAAGTCATGAAGGAGGGAACTATCTCCTGTCATGTGTCGGGAGCATCCACTGTCCACGTACCATAAGCTATTGGACCTGTATGAATGACCCTACAAGCATAAAAAGAACTAGTTAGAATGAGGAACCCAAGCCATAATGGTCTTGGGTTGTCCTTTGGCATCGATCACTGTTACTTCTTGATACTTTCCTCTTGTGTGTGTTTTAGAGGAGGATGATTTCAGCCCTTTTCTTTTGTTTCTTTAAGGTTTCAGTTTATCAATTTCATCTGATGTGTCAGAGGAGTATACAAACCTTTCCTTTTGATTTTTGTGCAAACGATGACCAGATTTTTGTTTTTCAGAAATCACTTTGATTTTATACTTTTGATGAGAATTTGGTGATTTGTTTAGGTTTGTTGGACTTTTGTTTCTGACCTTGTCAGTTGGAATCAAAGAAATGGGCTTGTGTTGTGAATTTTTCAATCCTTTTTTATTAAAGTAACAATCAATTGTATTGTGATTGGTCATATCACACAATGAACAATATTTGTTAAAATGATAACTTTTTGTTGAGTGATTGTTCATGTCACAAATAGAGCAGTACTCAGTAAAGTAGCACTCAACTGTTTTGTGATTAGTCATATCACAGAATTTACAATACATTTGATTGTCCTTTAATTTTGGAAAAGAAGTCATATCAGTCTTTGGAGTGCCAACAGATTGTTTCACAATTCTGACTTGCTTTGTTTTTGTGGACTAATGATGCTTCTTTCTGTATTCCCTTATTTCCCTATCGAATTGTTCTACCTGTTCTTTGTTAAAGATATCAAACCCACTTCCTTGTTTGATATTTGATGAAGATGGTGAATCAGATTTCACTTTAGATTTTTGAACAAAAGTGTTTTTCCTTTGGTAACTACGGGAACTTTGGTTTTATCCTTGAAGTTCAATGAAACCTGTCTGATTTGCTTGAATTTTTAGGAGATATGATCTCATAATCAGATCTGCTTTCAGTAGATGGTTTCACTGAGCATTCAGTAGTGTGATTCACTTTAAGATTTTGAGGAACAAATTTTACAAAAGGCACAATTGATTTGACTGGGCTCTTTGGTTTCTTGATAACCACAGGTTTGTCTGAGCACTCTTTGATTTTGATAGGATGACCCAATCTGATTTTATCCTCATCAGTTTCAATGTAAACACCTGGTTTGTTTTGAGGATTTGTTGTTTGAGAAATCATTGATTTGGTTTCAATAATTTTAGATTCTTTTGTATCTGATTGAGTAAGTGACTCAGGCATAACAGTGTAGTTATCATTATATGGAGGAGGAAAGTTTTGTAGCCTATCCCAGTCATATCTTTAGCCCCCTTTGAGACACAAGTAACTCTTGTAGCTTGACAGATGAGAGCTGAAACTTTTCAAGTTTCATTTCAGTAGCTGATTGCTCAGCTTTGATTTGGTCAACAATTCAGTTAACCTCTCATTTTCAGCCACAAGAGTGTACTTTTCACCATGGAGTGTTTCCATGTCAGACAACAGAGATTTGATTTTAACTTCATAAATTCTCATTTCTTGTTTTAACATCTCTGATTTCACCTTTTCTTCTCTTATTTTATTAGCCAATTTGTGATTGTGTTCCCTGTACCCCTGTACTTCTAGAACACATTTTTCAGAACATAGATTGGATTTTACCTCAGATGGCATTGGAGTTGGTCCATCATTGATATGTGCCATAAGTGCATGATTCTGAAACTGTGGTTGAACTTCCTCAGCATACACGCTCCAATCACAAACTCCATCTTGTCTGATGACAAGTGCATTTGAATTTTGTTGATTACTTCCTTGAGATTGATGAGTCAGCAGAGGTTGTCTTTGCTGAATTGGCTGTTGCTGATTTTGTTGTTGCTGAATTGGCTGTTGCTGATTTTGTTGTTGGTGTGAATAAGAGTTGCTTGGCTGAAAGTTGGTGTTGTGTTGAGAAGCATGCTGGCCATGTGAGGGTCTTTGAAAATTGTTGTTGCTTCTCTTGGGAGAGTTACATTCCCGAGAGAAATGACCACTCATTCCACAGTTAAAACACTTAACTTTGGATTTGTCATATCCCAGCTTTGTATTCTCATTGAGACTCAGTTTCTTCCCTTTTCGAAAGAATTTCTTTGCTCTCATAGCAATCATGGCCATCTGCCATTGCAAATCCATTTCTTCAACATCATCAGGATCCATTTCTTCTAGGTCTTCTTGAATCAGATGAGCTGATGTGAGTCTCCCTCCAAGGTAGGCTTCAAAGCTAGCAACAAAGGCATTGTAAGTTGCCTTTTGTTCTTCAGATTTTTCTCATCATGCATGTTGTTAGGAGATACAGTGGGTTGAGCAGAAGATGGTTGTTTTTGAGGTTGTGGAGCAGCACAAAATCCTGTTGTTCTTGTTTGATCTCTTGATGACAGAAAGTCTTCTTCTTCAGTAACAAAGGCATTTTCAACAGAATGAGTTTCAGATGGAAACTTGTAAGCCTCAATGACTTGAGGTCCACTCAGATTTCTGCTCCTTTCATCAAGTTCAAGAGCCTCAATTTTTGCAATCATGATATCCAAGCTAGTACTCTCCAAATCAAGAGTATTCTTCAACATTGTAACATTCTGTTTCCAGCTTTCAGGCAAGCTGTGCACATTTTCTTGTTTAGTTCCTTCTCCTTGTAAGTGACCCCTATAATTTCAAGGTCATTTACAAGTTGCACAAATCTATGAAGCTGTCTGGAGATAGACTCTCCTTTGGTATGGTGAAATGTCTCATACTGATTTATCAACTTGTCTTTGTTAATTTCAGTAACTTCAGTGCTTCCCTCACACATAATCTGTAAAGCATCCCAGACACCCTTAGTTGTTCCATATTTTTCTAATCTTTTCAGAACATCCATTTTCAGTGCTTATGTAAGTATGGAATAAGCTCTAAGATCAATCTTTATTTTCTTATATTCTTCATCATCAAGAGTTAAGTTTGGATCCTCAATGGGAATTCTTGCAGTTTTGTACTGAGCAGTTTGATCAGCATTTAGAGACAGTGGAATATAGGGACCTTTACAAATAGATATCCAGTAGTCAGGATCTACGCCTGTAATGTAGTTTCTAAAATGAATTTTCCACTGCTTAAACTCAGATTTGTGTTTAAGCATAGGAGGTTTGGATGCATGACCAATTTCAGAATGATTATAGGAATCCATATTAGTTAAGTTGATTTTAACTTGTTGAATACTGTTTTAAGTTGATTTTAAGTTCGAACAGTGTGTTTTTCTTCAAATCTTCTGTTTTCTGTCAAGAACAGGTCTGTTAAGTTTAGATCTGTCGATTTGAAGGAGTTCTAAGTTCTTGATTTTGTGTTGTTGGGTTCGACAGCAGCAGATCTGAAGATTTTGTACTTTATGGTGTTCGATTACAGTATGTTTGTTTATCAGGAGAGGAGATCTTGCTGATGAACAACTCAGTCTACAGTTCAATCGATTTTCACCTAAAATCCAAGATGATTCTGTGATGAATTCAAGAGCCAACGCTCTGATAACAATTGACTGGGTTTGAGAATGATATTCTCGGTTGATGTGACTCAACCTAGGATCGAATATGTGGACTGAGTTAATAATATAGCAGCAGAATTACTATATTAAAGAACATTAATTGCTGTAGTAAACGCTTGAATGTAAGAGAATCAAGAACAGTAGTAAATGTTGTAAAATATTGTGGATATTACTGCTGAAACCAACAACCTTACAAAGTTAGGGTATGTGACCCTATTAATAGGCGTATTCATTGCCAGTACAAAAGACTAAACTAACCCTGATCTATACAAGAGAATCTAGTCTAAGTACAAAATAAATATAAAAGTGTAAGTTGTTCATCCGCATTAGTTCATGCGGATGAAAAAATCTTCATCAGCATTTGTTGTTTGTAGTCAGCATTTGTGTTTGCTCACCTGCATTAGTTCATGCGGGTGAACAAGTCTTCTTAGCATTTGTGTTTGCTCACCCATATTAGTTCATGTGGGTGAACAAGTCTTCTCAGCATTTGTGTTTGCTCACCTGCATTAGTTCATGCGGGTGAACAAGTCTTGTCAGCATTTACTGTTGTTCATCCGCAGAGACTAATGCGGGTGAACAAGTCTTGTTAGCATTTACTGTTGTTCATCCGCATGGACTAATGCGGGTGAACACTTCTTGTCAGCATTTCTTCAGTTCATCCGCATTGACTAATGCGAATGAACACTTCTGTTCAGCATTAGTTGTCTTGATCCGCATTTGTTAATGTGGGTGAACAAACACTTGTCCGCATTTGTTCACTAGTCATCCGCATTAACAAATGCGGGAGCTTTATACTTGTCTTTTCTTGTCTTCTGTTTTCTGTTGTTTTCTGTAACTGATGTTTTCCAACCAGAACAACCTCCAACCACTTCTTGAGTTGGCAAGTATGATCCTTTCAGGGTCTAACACAGTTGGTATGGAAGATTTTCTTAACACCCCTCCTTTGCATACACACGGTGCTAGTACTTCTACTAGTTCACCTACATCTGTTACTTTGGAGCAAAGAGTTAACACTTTAGAGAGGGAGATGTTAGAGAAGACGTAGATTATTGATGATTTTCAAAGGCAATTAAGTAAGAAGGATGAGAAGATCAGGGGTCTTGAACATCAGCAAACGTTCATTTTTGGCTATGTTCAGATCCTAGAGTAGAGTCTGAGGGATCTCACTTCGCGTGTGTCTTTCAGTTTACATCACAACAGACCATGGAAGCTAGAGAAACTAGTGGACAACAATCTGCTGGTCTTGAACCTGCTGATGATCCTAGTACTGATACTATAGAGCATGATGTTGATCCTGTTGTTGTAGAAAGGACAACAGAGACTGTTGATGTTGATCAAGAGTCCCCTATCACCAATATTCCTATGACTAGTAAGGATCAACCTATGGTTTATACTAGAGAGGCATTTATGGAGCTTGAACATGATGTTCCTATTCCAAACCCAGTAGATGATGATGATGGTTTAGACATGGTTGATTTTGATTTTAGTGTTGATGATGAGAATGATGATGGTGATGAGGATGATGGTGGTAATGATGGTGATGAGGTAGATGTAAGTAAAAAGGATGATGGAAATGATGATGACGATAATCAAGGAGGTAAAGTGGGTTCTGCAACTGGTGCTTCTGGGTAATCGGGTGCTGACAATGTCTCTAGACCAAGTCCCGATGATACCACTAGTTATACACCTTTAGACCTAGCTATAGAAGAACCATACGAGAGAGAATTCTTCACATTCCAGCAAACGATCATTGCTGAGGAGAAAGAAGAAGATTTGGGCATTTTTGATGATTTGGAAGAAGGCATAGAGTACACTGATATATTTGGAAATAGTCTTAAGGACTTGTTTTCAGATACATTGATTGAAGAGGGTGAGATAGTTGGAGAGTCCAGTACAACTGAACCAACTGATAAGACAGCAGATCAAACTAGTCAAAGTGTTGTACGTTAGGTTAGAAATATTACTGTTGAGGCTCCTCCACCACAAGCTTATATGCATACGCTGAGACATTCCAAACTTTTCACAAGGTACGGAAACTCAGAACCAATTCTTAGTTGGGCGTATGATGCTGAGAAGAAGCTATATATGATTAAAAGAAAAGCTGGAGCCATAGAGTATTTTCAGGATGAATATGACTTTCATACACTTAGAGCTTCAGATTTGTATGCAATGGGTTGTGTTCCATTCATCAACCCAAGTAACTATGGAAAGGGGAACTGGATCAGGAATATGATCTGGAGACATAGTAAAACCAACTTCAAGGACTTCAAAACTACTAAATCTAATGTCATTGAAGATGAGACCCAGATAGACCCATACACGAACAAGCCAATAAAAATAAGGGTTTATAAGCATCCAAGATATGTCAGGGAGATCCCTATTCACGTTCCAATGCCAGTTAACAGCTTGTCTATGTGGTGGAGTTGTGAAAAGGAGACGGAACAACTTTAATTCACTGTGTAGATAAAGAATACCGTGTCATCGACCTTGTGGATATACTTAAATTTGGAAAGGAATATTTGATGATGTTGTAGGCTTGCCCAATTGCAGCTGATGAATCTGTTCATGTTTTGGCAACATAGTTTGGTTGGTTAATCATGAAGGCCCTGGACAACAAGATGTATGCTTATGGGGGTAGTTACAAGGTTGCAGACGTGGACTTTTAAAGCATTAATTTACTGAGCCTAGGGGGAGATTGTAGGGATTGAACCTAGAGGCTCGGGAAATCAAATTCAAGATAAAGAAGATCAAGTCACGCGAGAACTATACTTGTTGCGCGATAACTTGCTTCTCGCGCGAAAGCATCAAGTCGCTCGAGAACTAGTGATTCGCGCAAAAACTTCTAGTTTAGTATACATAGAAGTTTTGTAATGTAATTAGTAAGCTTTTGTCTTATTTTCTAATTTTCACACTTACTGTAATTTGTTCAAAATCAGAGAGCAATACAATTGGAAGTTATTTACATTCGATTCATTTTCAATCTTTCAATTCCAATATGATAATATTCCGCGTTATTGTTGTGAGATCGATCTTATGTTATTGTTGATCCTTACAGAGAACGATTTAGGGTTACAGGAGGGGTTGGTTTCAGTTTCTCCCGACATTTATATGTATAATTACAAAATTTACACTTTAAACCCTTAATCTTAATTGTTTATTCCTTTTAGTTTACTTAATTACAATTTAAGCCCTAAACTTTGATAATAATAATAATAATAATAATAATAATAATAATAATAACAATAATATAATAAATAATAATAATAATAATAATAATAATAATAATAATAATAATAATAATAATGACAATAATAATAATAATAGTAATATTAATAATAATAATAACAATAATAGTAATTTTAGTGGTAATAATAATAGTTATAATGTTAATAATAATATTATTGTTCATATTAATACTAATAGCGATTAACGTAAGGTTTGCATTTAATTAATTTAATTACCATAATATAAGGTTAAGGTTAACGTGAAAAACAATAAGATCAAGGTTCGGTTTGAAAATGAATTGATCACACGACAAAAGTAAATGAACAAGGAGAGTTAACGAGTTTTGCATCAATTAATGGACCTAATTGTGACGGATGTCACATGCACTCTCTATTTTTCAGATCTAACTCAAAAGACTTTAACTTGTTGATTATATCCATCAGCTTGTAATCCAAAAAACCCCTTTCTTGCTTCAACATTCATACTTGCAAGCTCAATTGAGGTGGTAAAGAGTCCAAAAGCTTTGTCACTTGTTCATTATTTGATAGCTTCTCATCATACTTCTTCAGAGTGCTGGTGACAGATAGAAAACGGTTGGTGAGATCAGTGAGAGTCTCATTCTTGTGTCCACAAAAGAATTAAATTCTTTTTCAGCTTGAGCAGCTTTATCTTTGACCAATTCTTCATTTTTGTCATAGAATTCACATAGAGCATCGTACAAGGCCTTTGCACTTTTGTATTCACCAAATCTGTTGTAAATTTCAGCTGACAGACACATAGTCAAAGCACCAAACACCTTATGATCACGATCAATCAACTTGATATATCTCTCTGAATATTTTGTCGGGTCTGCAATTTGAATAGTCACATTATCTTCTATGGGAACAGGAACATGAGGTCCTTTCACAATAGATTCCCATTGGGTGTTATCAGTGTACAAGAAGAAAGCTTTCAAACATCTTTTCCAGTCATCAAAATTATCACCATTGATTAACTTAGGGGGTCTGTTTGGTGCCACACTCTTAAGATCAGCAAGGGTAAGAGCTGTCGTCATCGAAATTTAAGAAAAAAAAAAAAACAGTTTCGCACAAATCAGTAGTTTCACAGATAGTTTTGCTAGCAATTTTGACACTAGTTTCGTTGTAGTTTCGACCCTAGTGTCGACCACAATTTCGCCTGAAACTATTGGACTTTCATTCAGAGACAAATGGATAGCAGTTTCGCTAGAGAAACTAATCACACTAAGAACTTTTGTTCTAGATTCGCAGAGAAATCACAAGCACAAAAAATCTTCTGAATGGGATAGTTTCGCAGGCTAGTTTCGCACGATGAACAGTACTTTCGCATGATGAATCTGTAAACCCTCTTTTTGCGAAAAATGACCCAAAAATCACCAAAACTCACCCAAAACACTACCAATTTAGGATCTAATGATTTCACAAGCTTCCCAAACACATACCACACCTTTTTTAATCAGTTTCTATAGATAATGAATGTGAAACAGATCCAAAAAGATTGAAAAAGTTAATATGTCAAAAGCTTAACCAAAAACTCAAACAATCAAGAGCACAAAGGCTCTGATACCATATTGTTAGTCCAAATGATCGTATAAACATGCTTTTTATAAAGTTTTAGCACCAGAATCCTCAAGTTATCACTAATCCAATAACTTGGGGACCAAGTAATGATACAAGAATAAACACAATCAAGCAAAACCTATTTGAAGTATGTTTTTAATATGGTGATAAAGAACAATGCTAAAAGATAACTATAATAAGCTCCTAAAAATACACAATCAACTTAAATCAATAGTATTTCATTAATGTTACAAGAGTTACAAAATGATCAACAATCAAACATATTTATACAGGACCTAGTTTCGTATACAGTTTCGCATGGTGCGAAACTATCATGATTTGTGACCATGTGAAGCTACCAAGCGAAACTATAGTTTCGCATGTAGTTTCACATGCCACAGAATAAAATACAAACAAAACTAAACTTGATCCTATTACAATAATAACTAAGCTATAACAAACGGCAAGGTGAATACCACCCTATACTTGATCTTTAATTAGCATCATGGAATTCTTGATCACTGTCATCATCTCCATTTCCTCCTATATTGGAAATCTCTTCATTTGAATTTTATGCCTCTATGTTGGAATTTATAGGCACCTCATATGTACCACCTGAAGAGTTTTTCATGGTTGTGCTTACAGGATTTCCAACTGCAGGGCTGGTTACTATTGGAGCTAAACAAATTTTATCACTTGATCTACACAGCTCAAAATTGGCTTTAGATGTATCAGCTAGAATTTTGTACCTCTATGCTAGAATTAGTTTATTCATATTCATAAAGTTTACATGGAAAATTCTTTTATGCTAAAGAAAAGGCTTATCACTATTGGCTTTAGACAGAAAGCAAGAAACTTCTCCGGATGAGGAGGTTTTATACAAATCCATCTTGTATATGTTCCATTTGCTGAGGATTCTGAGCAGGATATGCTCTTGGAATGACCACCCCAGGCTTGAAAACAATGCACTCATGCTTAGTGAAGAGCATGTTATGTATCTGGTCATAAAATTGGGATACACTCAAGAGATTGTATCCAAGCTCCTTAATATAGTTTACCTTCTCAATGCTGAGCTTACCATTTATGACTCTACCCCTATAAGTGATATAACCACCTAATTCTCCTCTAAAAGCAATTGGTCCTCCATCAATTTTCTTAATGTTCTGAAGCAAAAAGCCATTGCATGTCATGTGCCTGGAACAGCCACTGTCAATGATCCATACATTTCCCTTAGTCTTTAGTTGTTCCTGCATAAAAATAGAGTTACATTTGGAAACCCTAGCCTTGTTGGTCTTGGGCTCATCAAGATGAAATGAAGATAGTTCAACAGTTATTGATCCTATATTCAAGATTTGAGGATCTTTGCCTGTTGTTGATGAAGAAACTTCATTCAGATGGTCTTTCTTCATATTCCACACCATCTTTGGAAGATTAGACTTGACCTTCAAGACTTTGGAAGTTTTGACAACTTTAGAAGTTTTGGAGACTGAACCTTCGGAAGCTTTTATATCCACCGTAGTAGACTTCAATGCTTTGGATGCATTCCTTTCTTTCGAGACCAAATTTTCTTCCGAAGGCAATCTTCCACTTATCTTCTTCTTGATCACCTGGGATCTTTCAAAGGAAAGAGATTTTCCTTCTAAAGCTATCTTCTACTTCTTCTCAAAAGTGTTCTTCTTGATCATATGGATGGTACTCTTAGGATTATAGATGCAGTGTTTAGCAAAATAAGAGGTACCATCACACATGATCATTCAACTTGCATACTTCTGAGAGTCTTCTTTTGAGTGGAAGGCTGGGCTTGATCTCTTTCCACTTCCTTCTTCGTCTTCATAGATGATGCAACAAGCTTCTTAGGGTGAGGCTTGCTCTTGGAACTGTATGGTTCAGGCTGTGCAACAATGGTGCATATTTGATCAACCTTCTTCTCTTGACCAGGATGATTTGGACATGAACTAGTACTCCTTATACTAGAATCCATAGTTGAGTATTCAGTCTTTACCATTTCAAACCCAGCAGAGATAAAGACTTGTTTTTGCTTGGACGCCTTGATTTCTTGGGCTTTCATTGATTTTCTTTTAGCTACCTTGATCAAGTTCTTCCTATCTGACTTAGTCATCCTTGATTCTTTCTTCTCTCCAGGAGCATGGTGACCCTTTTTAGGATGAACCTTCTCACTCACTACAGATCCATCCTTCAATATATCCTCTATATCTTCATCCTCTTTTTTGATAGGATCTATGAGGGGCAGATCATCTTGACTAGTTCAACACCTTGAAGATCTTACAGATAGTAGAGTGTGTGGAAGAGCTATATTACTTGAACCCAATCCTTATCTGTTTTGATAAGAAATCTTTGCATGCAAGGATGTAGATATGATGCTCTTAAAGGTTTCCTCTTCAAAACATACTTTTCTGTCCTAGCTTTGCTGATCACAAGCGCAACCTGGCATTCAGTTAACTTGGTAATGAGATCTTTGATTTGAGTCTTGTAATTTGTTTGCTCATGCTTAAGAGTTGAAATTGTTTTCTCTAAATCTTCTATTTTAAGTTTATAGTCATTTCTGCTCTTTTGAAATCAACTTTTAAAATATTCAAGGACTTATGGTCAGATCTCACTTATAGGTTATTGGACCTATACATATTTACTTTAGCAATGGATTTAGGTGTACAGAGATGTTCTAATACCTTGGTTTCTTCATGGTCAGCCATCAGTGCTTGGTTGGGAGAAACATCTTCAACCTAATAGCTCGAGTCAAAGCCTCCTTCTTCAACAACAACAACAGCTTGTTATTTTGGTTGGCTAGGCTTCTCAGATCTGGGAGCTACATCAGTGTAGTTTGGCCTTGATTATGCTTAGCCACTATTTTTTCTTGGTGCCTTTCACTCCCTAGTAAAGTGTCTCATTTGGTTACAGTTGTTACACTTCACTGTGCTTTTATCCAGTCTAAACATTCCACTAGATGCATTGCTAGGAAACTTTCTTTTGGTTCTCATGTAGAACTTCTTGGCTCTATGAGTGAGAAGAACCATATGCTGGACTATCTTCATATACTCCAGATCATTTAGACGAATAAAATCCAAGTCTTCAAGAGTGAAGAGAAAGCTGCCTCAACTTCCATCAGTAGACACAAAGGCTTAAGATGAGCTTGTCTCTTGGAATGGGCTTCCTTGGATGTAGCTCTCTCTTAGTGTCTCAAAGAAGGTGATGAATAGGACCTTTTATGAGTTTTCAGGGTAGCAGATAAGATGATGTTGTGGTTCTCTACTATCCCTTTCAACCACATGGATGGCTGAACTCTATTGATTGCTAGAAGAGCTGCTTGATGGATTTTGCATGTTTATCTCCATATGGTAGCCACTAAGGATACCATACAGCTTTGTGAGAGTAAGGATGGGGAGGTTTTCAGTTCTCTTAATAGCCACACAGTAGTGAGTCCATTGTCTAGAAAGAGAGAACATGAACTTCCTCATAATGTCCCTGTTCTCAAGTTTTACTCGAACATCCATGAGAGTATCTACAATCTCAACATACCTAAAGTATTGTTGAGTCATAGTTTCAACTGTCTTGTAGGTCCTTCTTATTTTCTTTAGCTTCAGCAGACCCATCATACATAAGCTTTAGTGCATCCCAGAGCTACTTAGCAGTTTTGCACTTCTTGAAGCCTTTATATAGAATTTTTAAGAGCATCTTGGAGAGTTATCATGGCCTCCGGATCTATGTCAATCTTCTTCCAATCTTCTTTAGAATAGTCATCCACTTCCTTTGGAATCATCCCACCTCCAGTAGTGGCTGAAGAGGTGCTTCGTATGTGAGGTCCTTTGACAACAGACCTTCACATTCTGATATATTGAGACTTGATGAACCCTTCCATACGTTGGCACCAAGTATCAAAGTCATTAGGAGTGATCAGTGGAGACTTTGTCATGGTATCGGTTTCCATTAGCTTTTATGAGAGCTGCCATTTGAGCTGGTAAGTGTTTTGTGAAACTGAAGGGATTAAAGATGGTGACATCTTATAATCAAGAGCCTAAAATGCTCTGATACAATGAACACAAGTAATGAACACACTAAGAACACAATAAGATGAACAAAATACAGTTTCACAATGGTTTGAGAGACTTAGAACACTTAACAGATCAAATAGGGAATCGGTTATGTTTGAAACAATGAATACAATAAAAAGAACACACTAAGAACATAATAAGATGGTTTTCAAGAATGATTTTTTTTGTTCTCAAGTGTTTTACAATGTGTTACAAGGCTTAGTCCTATGGACTGGTACCTAAGATACTTTATACTACATCCTACAGCCGACCATACTTTGAAGGCCAGCTGGAAACAATAATCTAGACAAAAAGATCAATGTAAAGTCAAAAGGCAGATTTCCTTTTGACTAGTGACTATGACATGCCATAGCTCAGATCCTAATATATTACGAAAAGGATAAAAGTACATAAGTAGAAAGTTACAGACACTATGACCATAATCTACAGTTGACAAAAGTATGGACTTTTTACCAACTCACATAAGTTAGTGAATCTTCATTGGGAGCAGCAGAAAGTGGTTCAGCTTTTGACAAAAGTAGATCAGAGAAAGCATGTCTTCTTTGTCTTTGGAAGAACTCAATCTCTTATCTTCGGAAGACTTTGTCTTGAAGCTTAGAAAGAATTCATCTTTCGATTCGGAAGAAATGGTCTTTTGGCTTTAGAAGATTTGATACTTAGTTAATTTCATTGAGTTGTATCAAATCTTCTGAAATAACGTTTCTTGTACTTCACATATGCATGCTGAGAGCTCTTTGGTTGGATCAGCCTCTAAGTATAGTTCTTACAGTATGGTTTTGGAGTTGGGTTTAAAGTTATCATATTATGTAGTTTATTATGATAAGCAGGGAGCTATACAGCTGTCAAAGAATGGTGTATTTCATGAAAGAACATATCATATCAATGTAAGGTTACACTTTATAAAAGATGGTGATATGTGTTAAGCAGTTGGAAGTGGAAGAATTTAGTACAGATGATAACTTGGCGGATATGCTGACCAGGAGTTTGCCTTATGAGAAGTTTTATTACTATATTGGTAAGCTGAGATTGGTTGATAATTTTGCAGGACCGAGAAGGGTAGTTAATGCAACAGTTTCACAAGGCGGAGAGAAGTGGAACACTTAGCAGATCAAATAAGGAACCGGTTAGTGATAAAACAATGTACACAAGCAAAAGAACAAGAACAAGAACACTCAAATATGGTTTTCAAGAATGATGTATATTGCTCTCAAGTTCTTACAAGTGTTACAAAGCATACATCAAGATACAACTACTTGAGACACTTTATACTACATCCTACAGCCGGCCATACTATGAAGGCTAGCTGGAAACACTAATCTAGACAACAAGATCAATGTAGTATCAAAAAGGTAGATTGTTGTTTTGACTAGCGACTATAACATGCCATAGCTCACATCATAATATATTCCAAAAAGGATAAAAGTACATAGTTGGAAAGTTACAGACAAAAGACCTTAATCTATACTTTACAAAAGCGTGGACTATTCACCAACTCATATAAGTTGGTGAGTATTCAGAAGTGGCAGCGGAAAGTGGTTTAGCTTTTGTCAATAAGTGATTTAGAGAAAGCATGTCTTCTCTGTCTTTGGAAGAAATTAGTCTTTGGCTTCAGAAAACTTTGTCCTTGAAGCTTCGGAAAACTTCGTTTTTGGCTTCGGAAGATATGGTCTTTTGGCTTTGAAAGATTTTATACTTAGCATAAATCACTGAGATATATCAAATCTTCCAAAGTAACTTCCTTGTACTTTACTTGTGGATGCTGAGAGCTCTTTGGTTATTCTTTGGTTGCATCAACCTCTAAGTGTATTCCTTACTAACTACCCCTAGGCTAATGCTACCAAAACTGAAGAGACCTTTGATTCTTGATCTTCATCCATTGACAGTCCTTATCATAATCAACACCATTCCCTTTATCATCAGTTGGTCAGGATTCCTCAGACTCTCAAAGTATCTCCTCATGTCATAGAGATCATACAGAGGGAGGTCAAGTATGTTTTGCCAGAAGTACAGGTCTTGACCCCCTTGATCTCTAGTGAGATACCATCTGTCTGGATTGGTGGCAAACATCCAAGACATGATGGGTCTCTTTGCAGTAACAGGCTCTACTTGAATAGGAGTTGGATGAGCAGCCTCTTCTTGAGCACCCTTAGGATATTCTGACCCATCTTGAGGTGCAGCGGTGGATGCCTTTGACTTCCTCTTCTTCTTCTTCTTCTTCTTGTCCCTTTTTATGGCCATCTTTTTCCTCTTTCTGAACTTTAACTGAGACAATTGGCCTGTAGTACCAGGTTGTTCTTATTTGTCTTTCTTAATTGTGTCCCTATCCTTCATAGGTTTAGAAGGAAAAGGATTGAGACCCTGTTGTAGATCAGAAGATGAAGCTGTCTGTGATGCAGCACTAGGTCCAGATTGTGTTCTCTCCTGGGGTACAACCTTGACCTCAGCTTCAGGTGCAGGCAGACTTGGTGGAGAATGCAACTCAATTAGCTCACCCTTTTTATCTTCTGCTTGATCACTCTAACGTGTTCATCCATGGTAGATAGAGACATTAGACCAAGTCTCCTTTCGAAGAATCCATACATCTTCAAGAAGGTCACATCTTCTGTCTATCAGCAAATTTCTTCAAGATTGCTTTGATGGTGGCTCTTAACCTTACAGCCTCTTCCCTCATCTTCCTCTTTGCAGCTTTTTGCTCTTTTTGCATTTGTTGTTCAAGTTTCTTGAGGTATTCAAACTCAATGTTGTCATATGACAAGGGAAGAAGGTCTGCTACCTGATAGAGACCTGTGGCACTTAGGTAGGTGATCATGTTTTGTCTATCTTGTTCCCTACCTACCTGATTTTATTGCACAGTAGCCACAGTCTCTATCTCAGAACATTCTTGAACTAGGGAGAGGGTAGGAGCTTTATAGATTCTCTTTCTTCTTCTTCTTTGATCTTAAGAAGCAGTTCTGCTATCTTGGCTTCCTTCCATTCCTTAGACATTTCCATGTCAGCCATTTCATTTAATTCTTCCAAGGGGAGAGAGATGAGTTCATCGATGTTATAGTTCTTAGACCCTAAATAATTCAATATTGCTGCCTTAACTTATCATCTTAAGTACTTGGCCTGGGGGCAGCCCTGATTGCAGCTTCCATGAAGCCAGGGTTCTTGCTTGAACTCTCTCCCCTTGCCTTCCTCTTCCTCTCTCTCTCATCTCCTCCTCAATCTTCTCAGGAGTCATCTTCCTTTTCCCTTTGTCACTCATAGTCCTATGTGACTCACGGTGGAAAGAGCTTTGGCATTCATTGCTTGGTGCTACGCTTAAGCTCTTGCCAAAGAGAGGTTGTGAGACACCCTTATCAACTGGTGCCTCATTGAGGGTAATAGGTGAGGATGCTGAAGCAGTTCCTGTCTCAAGGTTCACAGACTTAACTGCAGGGCCTTCAGCCAAGGTTTCCCTTTCAAAACTAATCTTAGGATCCACCTCAGAATCAAATTGACCAACAGTCTTGCCTGCTAGCCTCTATCTATATAGTCTGGTTCTGAGCTTGAACTCTTCAAGCACCTTTTGTTGAATCCTATCAGCTAACCTTGCAGCTTGCCTTTTTAACTTGGATTGGCAAGTTGGAGGTCAACTAGATAGGTGCTTTCATAGTATCTCAGGTTAAAGAAGTTGAAGATCTCTTGTTAACCCTGAGACCTAGAGATTACCAGGGCTCTTCTTTCTTCATCATACCTCCATCCTACTATTGGATTTTTAACAGGGTGAGATGGAGTAGGCATAGCCCTAGGTATACGCTCCTCAAACAAGCTTTGAATGAGTGAGTCCACATCAATATGGACTTGAGTAGGTTGTTGAATATGGACAACTACAAGTGAGGATGGTGAGTCCTTCATGCCTATACTCTGAGAGGAACTCCCAGGTTCTGTGATTGTAAGTAAGACTTTCTCCCCCTTTTTGGTAGCATCACCCTCTTGCATAGGGGATCTAGGAGTTAGGTCTACCACATCCATAGGTTCTTGTGGGCCTGGTTGAGTCCTCTAGATGGGTCACTAAGCTAACTTACCCTTGAGATCGATGATCTCAAGTTGCTGGTCATTGACCATTCTTTGTAAGGTAGTCACCTTAGATTCTTGGTTACTAACCTAGGAAACGAAATAGGTGCAAAGTTTGGATAGTTTATGCACCTTTAGTTGCAGACTCCCGTCATTTTCATCAGAAGAATCATAGGGGATGAGAGAATAGTACCAAGGTCTTCTTCCTCATCACAAGCTTTAGTTTCTTGGTTGTTGGTTTTCCCGTACATACTAACAGCTTCAAAAGAAGTGTCAATGGGCTAAGTTGCCATGGTTGAGGTCTGAATGATGTAATCACTTGCAAAAGTAAGAGCCTCTTCCATATGGGCCTTCTAAACAGGTTAAGGGAGGTTCACCTTAGTTTTGAGTGGATACTGTAGGCTAGATATAGGTGATACAGGAGCACTCATCTCTCCTTGAATAAGAGTGTAGAAGAGATACTGATGGTACTCACTGAATCTTATATCTTCATCATCATAGAATTCAAGGTTGGGTATTGGTTTACTAAGGTCAAGCGGCTGGGGATGGTAACTTTCCCCTTAAGGTTGACACTAGAGTTTTGAGACTCGAGTGAAGGCTTAAGGTTGGGGTTGTGAGCTCATAAGGCTGAGCATGAGGAACCTCAACACTGATCATGGAAGTGATGGGAGTGGTTTGCTCCTCAAGAGAAGTAGGAGCTCCAACGTCCACTTCTTCCTGCATGGTTGGTGATTTGGGAGCCTGATCAATCTGAGTAGACTTAGCAGGGGTTCGTTTGGACTTTCTTTGGTAGGTAATGGTGATTTGTGGTTGTGTAGGGATTGCAGATATAGCAGGTGTGGGTTCAACATTGGCTGGTGCTGCCAAGTTGTCACCTTGAGAGATAAGCTGTAACATTTTTAGGACCAGGGCTGTTTCTACCCCTAAGAAGCCAACAGTGGACTTTCTCATTGTTTTGAAGATGTTTCATTTGTCTCAATTTAAGAATATTATCTGTTCCTCATAACTATGAGCCCAATTCACAGTTAATAATATATTGAACATATCTAGGTAACATATAATATTCCAAGGAGTCCAAGTTTACAAGCAGATTTGTATATACAAACCCTTGAACCATTCCATGGACTATATAGTAAAGGTCCTTAGGAATTTGGTCCCAACCTCTATGTTTGTTTGATAGGGAGTGGATGACCACATGGAGGAGGTACTTCCACTTGGATGAGACCTTACCTTTCCTGAAGGTTCTTACGGAGTAGTCCCTTTCATAGCCCTATGGTCAGAATTATTTGTTAATAGTAGACTTAGGGAAGGACTAGTCACCTTATTTATCATCCAGTCTTAGATGGGAGTTGATGGTGGCTGGAGTGATGAATATTGCCCTCCCCTGTATTGTGGCAGACAGTGCCTTCTCACCATCCAAGATGACCTCTTGGCACGTCCTCCAGAACTCCAAAAGTTAATCTTCATATAATGTAGGATCGATTGCGAGGGTGGTGAGGTAGTTGTTTAGAGACAAGAAGCAACAAACGTCTGAGAAACCAGGATCTTTCTCAAATCACAACAAAGCAACTTGATTATGTTGCATGTGTAAGTGCATGGAGAAATATGGTTGGTTTCGGGGTCAGGGTTGGCCATTTTGAGTAGCTTAATAGTGAAGAAATGTAAGAACAAGGTCTGTTTGTAGGTGAATTTAGGGGTTGAATCTTGCAGATGAATGAGAGAGTGAAAGAGGGGGAACCGTTGTACATATATATATATATATATATATATATATATATATATATATATATATATATATATATATATATATATATATGATATGGATTTGAGACAAAGTCTTACTGCAAACGAATAAACTTTGAAATCTGAATGTCGGTCCCACCTCTGAAAAAGTGCCCAAAAAGGTAGTTATCTTGGAAGTCGAAAATCTTCCAAAGGTAATTTATCTTCGGAAATTTTTATTTGAGAAAACTTCCGAAGACAATTTGGCTTCGGAAGATATTCCTTAGCTTTCCAAGAAATTTGCTTTGGAAGAAAAATTACTTAGAGTAAGTTTTTACTTCCGAGATAAATTTTGCTTCGTAAGATATCAAATACCAAAAATCTTATTCAATAAAATAATAAAGCTTCCGAGACTTAATTTCTTTCGGAAGAAAATAGTCCTTCAATACATATAAGTACTTGGTGACAAATATATGCTTCGAAAGATGTATTCGAATTTCTTCTGAAGGTTAATTTCACAGAATTAGTTGTTTGTTTTGAAGACATTATTTTCTTCGAAAGACAACTTGATGTCTTCCGAAAAAATATATATACAAAATTTTCAAAATTCTAAGGGATATCATTTTGAAAAGGTCTTCCAAAGTAAACTGGGCTTATATGATGATGATATAGACAACTTAAGAAACACATTTTATTAAAAATAATCTTGGGTTTAGTTTTAAGAAAATTCTACTCAAAGTTAATCATCCCAATAGATGATATAAGATACTTAAATCTCTGTTCATCAAAAGCTTTTGTGAACACATTAGCATATTGTTTATTTGTGTTAACTTTGACTAATTTTATCAATCCTTTTATAAAATTATCTCTAATCAAATGATACCTGATGTTGATGTGCTTTGTCTTTGAGTGCTGTACAGTATTCTCTATAATAGAGATAGCACTGTTGTTGTCTATGTGGATGGAAGTCTACTTGAAGTTGAATCCATAGTCTAGCATCTGATTCTTAATCCAAAGCACTTGAGCATAGTAGCTTGCAGCAGCAATGTATTCGGCTTCAGCAGTGATATACAAACACGCAGGATTGTTTCTTGTATTGCCATGAGACTATCCTTCCACCAAGAAATTAACATCCCCCAGATATACACTTTACAGTCATATTGCAGCCACCATAGTCACTATCTGTATAAGTGTACGATTGAATTCCGATTTCTTTGGATACCAAAGGCCCAGTTTGGGAGCACCTTTGAGATATTTGAGAATTCTCTTGACAACAACCAGTTGTGACATCTTGGGGTTGGCTTGATATCTTGCATAAATACATGTAGCAAACATGATATGAGGCCTACTGCCTGTGAGGTACATAAGAGACCCACTCATAGCCCTGTATAGATGTTCATCAACAAACTCCCCCTCAAGATCTGGCCTAGAGAGTGGTTTTTGGCTATGGGTGTTTTAGCAACCTTGCACTCAGTCATATGGAATCTGGTAAGTATGTCCTGCACACACTTTGACTAGTTTATGAAGATGCAATTTTCAACCTGCTTCACTTGAATTCCTAAAAACAAATTGTGTCCCCCCATGGCACTCATTTCAAATATATTCTTTATTAGCTTCTCAAAGTCTTTACAGAGCTTTGGATTAGTTGACCCAAAGATAATTTCATCTACATAAACTTGAACTAGCATCAAGTCATTTACTGTTCCTTTGATGATGAGTGTTTAATCAATAGTACCTTCTTGTATCCATGCTTACAAAGATAATATGATAGTGTCTCACACCATTTCCTTGGAGCTTGATGTAGCCCATAGAGAGCTTTGTCAAGCTTGCAAGCATAATCAGGATGATCTGGGTATGCAAAGCCGGGTGATTGTTTGGCATATACCTCCTCATCAATCACCCCATATAAGAAGGCACACTTGACATCAAGTTGGTAGACTTTGAAATCCTTGGATGAAGCAAAAGCCAGGAATATCCTAATAGCTTCCAGTCTTGCTTCAGGAGCAAAAACATCTGTGTACTCAATCCCTTCTTTTTGTGTATACCCTTGATTAAATAGTCTTGCCTTGTTCTTGATGACAGGTCCTCTATCATCCTTCTTGTTCCTAGATACCCATTTGGTACCTAAGGTAGTCTTCCCTTGAGGAAGAGGACATAGATTCCAAAGCTTTTGTCTCTTGAATTGAAGCAACTCCTCCTGCATTGCTTCAACCCAACTTTCATCCTTCAAAGCCTCTTCAATCTTCTTAGGCTCTATTTGGGACAAGAAACAAGAGTGAAGACAAACATTTTTATCATGGGTTTTTCCTCTTGTTCTCACCCCAGTCTCAACATCTCTAACGATGTTTGTGGTGGGATAGGACTTATGGATTCTCAGTTGAGGAATCACAGTAAGTTGTTTGGATAGATCTAAATTGGTGAAATTTAGATCTGGTTCTTGAGAGTCATCCACCACATCAACACACTTATCAAGATAAACTTGATCTAATGAGTGTGTTACATCATTGATGTTGTCTTCTATGGAGTGGTTGTCAGCATCATGGATTTCTTGATCACTATCACCACCTCCATCGCCTCCTACATTGGAAATTCCTTCATCTAAGTTCTGTGCCTCTGTGATGGAATTTACAGGCACTTCAGATGTATCAGCTAAAGAGTTTGTCATGGTTGTGCTGACCGGATTTCCAACTGTAGGGCTAGTTACCACTAGAGCTGAAGTAGTTTGAACACTTGGTCTTGTCAGCTCAAATCTTGGATTAGAATCTGCTATTGATGAGATACCTGTAGATCCTGAAACATCTTCACAAGATTTGTTAAAATAGTTGGTAACTAAATCAAGATCAAACAGCCAATCAGGACCCGAAAAATTCACACTGGATGTGTGCTCATTAAAGGTCACATTGGCTGACTCCTCAACTACTCTGGTTTTGAGATTGTATACTCCATAAACCTTAGCTTGGGAAGAGTATCCAATGAAATGTCCATCATCTGATTTCTAAGCAAATTTGGCTATTTGATCCTTGGTATTCAAGATGGTGCAAGGACATCCAAATGATTTGAGGAAACCAATAAAAGGTCTCCTTTTGTGTCACAGTTCATAAGGAGTCTTGCCATGAGTGGTTACTACTAAAACTCAATTCTACACATGGCAAGCAGTGTTGACTGCCTATGTCTAGAAGGTGATCGGTCGTTTAGAGTCAGACAACATGGTTCTTGTAGCTTTAATAAATGTCATGTTCCTCCTCTCAGCAACACCATTTTGCTAAGGAGTCCTGGGAGCATTATATTGTCTTGAAATACCCTTCTCATCACAAAATGCATAAAGGATTTGGTTTTTGAATTCGGTTCCTTGATCACATCTTATGATCTTGACCTTATGATCACATTGATTCTTAATTTTCAGAATGAAGCTTTTCAAGATCTCAGGGGTCTGATCCTTAGTTCTAAGGAAGAAGACCTATGTATATCTTGTGAAGTCATCTATGATCACTAAGCAATAAGAGGTCCTTCCTTGACTCATTACACTAGTGGGGCCAAAAAGATCCATATGTAGTAAGTGTAAGGGTGTAGTGATGGAGTTCATTTCCTTTGGCTTGTGAGATACCTTGTGTTGCTTCCCTTTCAGGCATGCAACACAATGATAATCACTTGTAAACTCTTTCTTTGGCATTTAGTTACCAAATCATTCTTAATTAGTTTGTTCATGTTCTTGAAGTTTACATGACACATTCTTTTATGCCAGAGAAAAGACTCATCACTATTGGCTTTAGATAGAAAGCAAGAAACTTCTCCTGAAGGGGATGTTTCCTAAAAAATCTATCTTGTACATGTTCCTTTTCCTGGGGGCTCTGAGCAGGACATGCTCTTGAGGAATGACCACCCCGGGCTTGAGAACAATGCACTCATACTTAGAAAAGAGCATATTGTGTCTCTGATCCTAAAATTAGGATACACTGAGAAGATTTATACACAAGCTACATGACAAAGTTTACCTTTTCAATGCTAAGCTAACCATTCATGACCCTGCCCCTTCCAGTAATGTAACCACCAAATTTTCCTCAAAAAGCAACTAGCTATCCAATAATTTGCTTAAAGTTTTGAAGCAAAGAGCCATTGCCTATCATGTGCCTGGAATAGCCACTGTCAATGATCCATACATTCCCTTTGGTCTTTAGTTGTTCCTACACATTAAGAGATGGTTAGTTACATATGGAAACCTAAGCCTTATTGGTCTTGGGCTTGTCAAAGTGAATAGAAGATAATGCAACAGAGATTGATCCTATATGCTAGTTCTGAGGATCATTTACTGTTGTTGATGAAGAACTTTCAGTCACAAGGCCTTCTTTCATCTTCCATACCATTTTTAGAAGACTAGACTTGGCTTTCAATACTTCATAGGTTTTGATGAATTCAGAAGTTTTGGAGACTGGACCTTTAGAAGCATTTGCATCCACTACAGCAGACTTCAGTACTTCGGAAGCATTCTTTTCTTCTGAGACCAAAATTTCTTCTGAAGTTAAGTTTTAGTTATCTTCTTCTTCACCTTGGAGCTTCCGAAAGGAAGAAAGTTTCCTTTCGAAGCTATTTTCTTCTTCTTCTTCTCAGAAGTTTTCTTCATGTTCATGTGGATAGTACTTTTGGGATTATAGGTGCAATTCTTGGGAAAGTGAGAAGAACTACCACACATAGGGCTGTTCAATCTGTTCGCCGCTCGACGCTCGCTCGACGTTCATTTGGAATTTGCTCGAAAAATGCTCGTTCGAATTTTTGCTCGGTTGTAAACGAGCCGATCGGCTCGGATCAGTTTGTAAACGAGCCAAGCACGATCGAAGGTCTGCCCGGCTTGGTTCGGCTCGAATTTATATACATATATATGTTTATATAGTTTATACATAGTACTCTAGTCGATTTGGCCTACTATATATAAATTTATAATTATATTTACGCATACTTGATCAATCAACCTATTAAAGAATTTCAAACTAAGCATAAAATTTAAATCCCAAGCCGCTAAGAGACAAGTTTTGTCAATCATCTCCCGCTCTCATAGTCATCGTTCTCTACAATATACTCTCCGCCTTATCGGCTATAGTCTTAGCATTATCGTCAGCCACAACATATTGTTATCTATAAAAATGTATATTATGAAATGTGATACTTTTAAGTCATTAACACATGTTAACCGCAATATAAATTTGTATGACATACAAGATAGTTGGGTTGTACAATTTTTTTGGTGCTCGTTTGCGCTTGCTCGACGCTCGATCGAAAAATTAACGCTCGAAAAATGCTCGTTCGATTTTCTGCTCGGTTGTAAACGAGCCGATCGACTCGGTTCGGTTTAGAAATGAGCCAAGAACGAGCAAAGGTCCCCTCGGTTTAGCTCGGCTCGTGAACAGCCCTAACCACACATGATGCATTTAGTTAGCATGCTTTTGAGAATCTTCTTTTGAGTGAGAGGCTGAGTTTGATCACTTTCCACTTCCTTCTTCATCTTCTCAGATGATGCAACAGGCTTTTTGGGATGAGGCTTGCTCTTGGAACTGGATGGTTCAAGCTATGCAGCAGTGGTGCAAATTTTATTAGCTTTCTTCTTTGGATCAGGATGATGGGACATAAACTAGGACTCCTGGTACTAGAGTCCATAGTTGAGTCTTCAGTCTTTACCACTTCAAATCCAGCAGAGATGAAAACCTGCTTTTGCTTGGATTTGAAAATGGCCTTGATCTCTTGGGCTTTCTTAGACTTTCTTTTGGCTGCCTTGATCAAGTTCTTCCTTGCAGACTTGGTCATCCTTGATTCTTTCTTCTCTCTAGGAGAATAGTGTCCCTTCTTAGGATAACCCTTGTCACTCACCTCAAGTTCATCCTTCACTATCTCCTTTTCATCATCATCCCTTTTTTGAATGGGATCTATGGAGGGCAGCTCATCTTGACAAGTTCCACACCTTGGAGGTCTTACAGATAATAATGTGTGTGGAGGAGCTATCTCGCTTGAACCCAATCCTTGCCTGTTCTGATAAAAAAAATCTTTGCATGCATGGATGAAGATATTATGTTCTTAAATATTTCCTCTTCAAGAGCACATTTTTCTGCCATGGCTTTGCTGATCACAAGCTCAGCTTGGCACTCAGTTAACTTGGTAATGAGATCCTTCATTTAAGTCTTGTAATTTATGTGCTCATGCTTAAGAGTTGAAATAGTTTTCTCTAAATCTTCTATTTTAAGTTTGTAATTATTTTCAGCACTTTTAAAATCAGCTTTTAAAATGTTCAAGGACTCAAGATCAGATCTCGATTCCAAGTTGTAGGACCTATACATGTTAACTTTATCAATGCATACAGGAGTACAAAGATGCTCCAATACCTTGGCTTCTTTATGATCAACAATCAGTGCTTGGTTTGGATGAGCATCTTCAACCTGAAAGCTCTAGTCAAAGCCTCTTCTTCAATAACAACAGAAGAATATTGTTTTGGTTGGCTTGGCTTTTCTGTTCTTGGAGCTATATCAGCATAGCTTGGTCTGGATTATGTCTGGCCACCGTTTGTCCTTGGTTCTTTGCACTCTCTAGCAAAATTTCCCATTTGGTTACCGTTGTAACACTTTACCTTGCTTTTATCCAGGCCAAACTTTCCATTGGCCATATTGCTAGGAAACTTTCTTCCTATCCTTTTATAAAACTTCTTGGCTCTGTGAGTGAGAAGAGCCATCTGTTAAACTATCTCCATGTACTCTAAATCATCTGGATGGATGCAGTCCAGATCTTCAAGAGTGAAAAGAAAGTTGTCGTAAGTTTCATCTGTAGACGCAAATGCTTATGCAGAGATTGTCTCTTGGAATGGGCTTCCTTGGATGTAGCTCTCCCTTAGTGTCTCGGGGAATGTGATGAAAGGACCCTTTTATGAGTTTTTAGGGAAACATATGAGATGATGTTGTGGTTCTATACTATCCCTTTTAACCACATAAAGGGCCGAACTCTGCTGATTATTAGAAGAGCTGCTTGAAGGATTTTGCAAGTTCATCTCCATCTGGTAACCATTAAGGGTACCATACAGCTTTGTAAGAGTAAGAGTAAAGAGGTACTTAGTTCTCTTGATGGCCACACAGTAGTGAGTCCATTGTCTGGGAAAAGAAAACATGAACTTCCTCAGTATGTCTCTATTCTTAAGTTTTACTCTAACATCCATTAGAGTATCCACAATCTCAACATACCTGAAGTATTATTGAGTCATGGTTTCACCTGTCTTGTAGGTGAAGTTTTCAAACTGTTTCTTTATTATGTCTTTCTTGTTCTCCTTGGCTTCCTCAGACCCCTCATACATGAGCTATGGTTCTATACTATCCCTTTTAACCACATAAAGGGCCGAACTCTGCTGATTGTTAGAAGAGCTGCTTGAAGGATTTTGCAAGTTCATCTCCATCTGGTAACCATTAAGGGTACCATACAACTTTGTAAGAGTAAGGGTAAAGAGGTACTTAGTTCTCTTGATGGCCACACAGTAGTGAGTCCATTGTCTGGGAAAAGAAAACATGAACTTCCTCAGTATGTCTCTATTCTTAAGTTTTACTCTAACATCCATTAATGTATCCACAATCTTAACATACCTGAAGTATTATTGAGTCATGGTTTCACCTGTCTTGTAGGTCAGTACATCCCAGAGCTGCTTAGCAGTTTTACACTTCTTGAAGTCTCTGTATATGGAGTTGGGAAGAGCATTTTGAAAAGAGGTCATGGCTTTGTGTTCTACATCTATCTTCCTCCGATCTTCTTTAGAGTAGTCAGCCATTTCCATTGGTATCATCCCACCTCCAGCAATGGCTGAAGAGGTGCTTGGGATATGAGGTCCTTCAATAATAGATCTCCACATCCTGCTATCTTGAGACTTAATGAACCCTTCCATATGTTAGCACCAAGTATCAAAGTCATCAGGAGTGATCAGTGGAGACTTTGTCATAGTACCGGTTTCCATATCAGCTTTAGAAAAAGTTGCCATTTGAGTTAGTAAGTGTTTTGTGAAACTGAAGTGATCTCAGATGGTTAGATCTTATAATCAAGAGCCTGAAATGCTCTGATACCAATTGTAGGACCAGGAAGGGTGGTTAATGCAACAGTTTCACAAGGTGGAGAGAAGTGGAACACTTAGCAGATCAAATAAGGAACGGTTAGTGATGAAACAATTAACACAAGTAAAAGAAAAAGAACAAGAACACTCAAATATGGTTTTCAAGAATGATGTATATTGCTCTTAAGTTCTTACAAGTGTTATAATGCATACATTAAGATACAAGTACTTGAGACACTTTATACCATATCCGTTAGCCGGCCATACTATGAAGGCCAGTTGAAAACACTATTCTAGACAACAAGATCAATGTAAGATTGCTTTTTTGACTAGTGACTATGACATACCATAGCTCACATCTCAATATATTACAAAAAAGGATAAAAGTACATAGTTGGAAAGTTATAGACAAAAGGCCTTAATCTACAGTTTACAAAAGCATGGATTTTTCACCAACTCATATAAGATGGTGAGTATTCAGAAGTAGCAGCGGAAAGTGGTTTAGCTTTTATCAAAAAGTGACTCAGAGAAAACATGTTTTCTTTGTCTTCGGAAGAAATTAGTCTTTGGCTTCGGAATAATTTGTCCTTGAAGCTTCGGAATATATGGTCTTTAAGTTTCGAAAGATTTGATACTTAGTATAATTCACTGAGTTATATCAAATCTTCTGAATTAACTTCCTTGTACTTTACCTGTACATGCTAAGAGCCTTTTTATTATTCTTTGGTTGCATCAGGCTCTAAGTGTATTTCTTACAGATTTGATGACTTTAAAGGTGGAAAGTCAAAAATAATATGTTACTTTTTGTGTTGTTTTCAATTTTGTGTTGTTTAATTTCTTGTGAAGTTCAGGGATTGTTCATGCTATTTTCGGTTTGTACAGGGATTAAATGTGTAAAATGTTTTTTTACTTGTTTGCTAGGTCAGTTTGGGGATAAATAGAGTTTAGATAGAGTTGTAGAGAATGGGGTACAAGAGGTAATAAGATCAATTCATTTTCTTCTTGTAAATTCTCTTTGATTACTTTAAGAATACAAGATGTTTTTCTTCTTTGATTTCAATTCTTCTTTGGTGTATTGCTTACACAATCAATTTAGCGTTTTTCTTAATTGATTGTATTGTTTCTGTCTTCTACTTCAATTGTTTCTACTGCACACAAATCAAAAGTATTTAATCTATTTTGCTTGATTTATATACGTTGTTCTACCATCTTCTTAGAGCTAAATTTTAGGTCGCTTTCTTACTCTTTTGTATCACTTCAAATCGATAGAAAAGGTTAGATATTAAAATTTATGCCTTTGTATAGGTTCGATGTTGAAATTGATGCCTTTGTAAATGGGATGATGAGATATTATCACTTCATAGTTGAGAAAAAAGGAAATGAATATTGACATTCACGCCATTGTAAATGGGATGATGAGAGCTTAGTCAAAGTTGTAAAACAACTATAAAAATAAAAAATGAATGTTTATTGTTAAGGTGTAATCTTGCAAAAGGAATTATGTTTCTTAGTGAGGAGGAGGACCGGATTGTTATCTTTGGTTGACTGTACCTTTATTTTTTATTTTTCACTATAGTTTGTAGGTGTAATGTAGAACTAATATATATGATTGATGTTGTAAAATCAACATAGGTCCTAGATTTTCATTGCACCCTTGATAGGTTTAGTTTAGCTGCAGATTAAGATATGATATTTTTTATTATTAGGTTCTAGTACAAGTATATATATTTAAGGTTGAAACTTAAAAATATTTAAGCTCACTGATTTGTGTTTCGAGGGCAAGAATCCATATGCTAAATTGCTTCCAATGTGTTGTTTTGTTGACCCGTCTTAAGAAACAATACTTCCATGGAAATATACATCTGCACATTTATAATTGAGCACCAGCAATGATATAGATTTATTAGTTGAATGCCATTTACCTTTTAACATTTTGTATAATATGCTTATAACAAGGTACAAAAACTAAACTACACAATAGGATTTTCTCCAAATCATAGTCATCATAGCCTTTTTTTTTATCCTATGATATGCTTATAACATGTGGCTGTTGCTTTGAATCGCCCAAAAACATATTAATTATTAGCAGATCGAATTTCACACTTTGTAGATACTTTAAGTTGTCAACAACTATCAATCTCTTTTGGATGCATAACCATTGCACAATCATACAAGAAAGATCGTACTAAAACTAAATATTAGGGAGTAGGTTGGTTTAATCTTTATTGGGTGTCATAATTCCTTAGTGAGAAGATACATTCTTTATAACTCGTAGTTGATTATCAAAAAGAGTTAAAGAACTTAGTTTTGTCACTAACTGTTTATGAAAAATCGATGTAACCGAAAAATGTGTGTTTTTGATTTACAAGGGTGGTTGCAGAACAGAGATGTTGAACGTTACTAATGCATACAATCTTCCTACAAGGTGAGCTCTGATTGCTTTGTCATATGTTTTGTACTATGGAGTTAAGTAAAATAAAACTTCAAAAGATGATACCTTTCTAAACAAAAAGACTTATAACCTGAAACTCTTTGCACTATGATGATTGCTTTATGATTAACTGTTTTATTTGCATATTACTGTGTTCACCTTATGCTATGAATTTTCTTTTGGAGTTATTTAGAGACTTTGATATTTAATTTTGTATGCAAGAAATATATTGGTGTTTGATTGTAATCTACTTAGGCTGAGGTTTTTATAATCTGTCAATCTGAATGATGTTTTCATCTTTTAAGTATGAATCTAATCTGTTATTGACATTTTATTTTTAAAAAGATATCATATCGTCAATTGTTTTGTTGTTTAAGAGTGAACACCTTTGATACAAGATTTCTTATTTTTGTCTGTATTGCTTCGAGTAAGTGTGTTTAATAGCATGTTTATCAAAAGTGTTGCCAAGCTCGAATAGTAAGGCTGTCAAAGACAATTGTGAGCTGATCTGTTAACGAAATTATATATCAAGTTTTTAATTTGTATTTTTATGGTGAGTAATTTCTATTGCTTGAATGTAGGAGATATCGGCTTTGTTGATTTAAACTACATCGATTCATTTAAGGTTCATCCATATTTGATCAGATGTGTATTTCCATTGTTGAATGCTGATTCTCGAGTAGGATTTCATTTTATTGATTTTGGCTTTTGCTTTAAGATATCATATCATTGATGTTAAGATTCTGTCAATTTTCTACTATTGTGGCCATAGAAACCTAAGACAACATTAAAAGCTATTTAATCATTTAATCATTTTACTACTTGCAATTATGACATGAAACCAATGACAACATTAAAGACAAAATCCACATACGCTTTGAGTTCATAGCTGTAGTAAAGTTTTCACATTTGGAAGTTATCCACAAATATGCGCTACAATCATTCTACTTTTGAATTATTATAAAGGTATTTGTTTTCACCGGTCCATAATAATTGCGAAGGTTGTTTTAAATGACTTATATAAGTTGTTTTTTATCAGGTTGGTATTTACAGTTTCTTAAGTAGTTCTACTTATAAGCATATAATTTAATCCAATCATTGTTTCTTGAATTATGTTATATTTTGGTACATTCAAGAGCGGTACCATTTAGAAGTTATGCTATTTGCATGTTTGTTTGGTTCCTACAGATGCTCAAGTTTTCTTTATCGTTTATAGTTACTAATGATCTTTTATGTTGCTTTTCAGGAAGGTGCTTTTTCCTTTCTTGCCTTTTGTTGGTTTGCTATTTACATGTACATGGCGGTTCCTTCCAAAAATTTTCCTACATTTCTATAGTCAAAGTTGTTTTTAGGCTTTAGCATTAGATAGTTCAACAACATGTTTTTTACACCTCTCGCAGAATTGAGTAATGTTTTGTATGGTTTACCCTTAAATTTAAAGGAATTAAGATATGGTGTGGTTTAAGAGATTAAACAATAGAGCACTCGCTATGTTGTTTCTTTGTTTTTGTTTTTAGGGACTTTTATCTTGAATAGTTTATGTTGTGTTAGTGATTGTATAAACATTTGATTTTTGCTAATACGGACCATATGTTTTGGTGGTGTGTATGATGGTAGAAATTGTAGGAACTCCATTCGTAAATGAATAAACACCTTTGGTGGGGTGTATGGTGGTATTGATATGTGGGTGAAGGTAATAAATTTGACGGATTTTTATTTTTTTATAAAAGTAGCATATAAAATTGTTATAAATAGTGGTAGAAAAAGATGTTTCTTTTTGTATTTTAGACTTTTAAGGGTTTACCTTAACTTGCGTCTGTTGTGATAGAAAGTAATTTTACACATTTTGGCCCCTTTTTAAGTGATTTTAATATTAGATTTTTGGTATGTAGATCTTTGGTTTATATATGCCTCATTCATTTTTAATTTAAGACTTCCAGAATTGAGTTTTTTTTATGACTGCAATTTAGTTTTAGTGAATTATAACAATTAGTTTATTAATGATTTGAAACAGAGGTATAAACTGTAGAAACTATATGTGAGTGGCTCCCGTAAGGATAGGTATTTGGCAAGACAACGATCAAAGAAGTTCTTAAAAACATTTGAGTCTATCAACGAGCTATTACAACAAGGTACAAAACAAGTCGGTCTTTATAGTAAATAGAGGTGATATATGTTGGTGTGTTGGTGTGTGTCTCTACATCTAAGGTATTTAACATTTTAGTTATTTTTTATTATTTTAATTATGAGGGATTTGATCGATATAGTTATTTTTTCTATATTTTGTTGCATGTGTTGATGTCATAGTTCCTAATGTACAAGATGTTAACACTCTCTTCATACATATTAAATTGTTAAGCTTTCCTAGGTCTTCATACAACTTTTTATATCTTTTTAAGGATTTTCTCTTATCAGTTCAATCATATGAAATTATAGTTGTCAAGATGTTTGGAACTAATATGCGGTGTAATTAATATTTGTTTCTAAACCATGTCTTTTGTTAAAAATAACCTATAGGTGACAAAACGAGTGCCCACCGTATCCCCGCCACAACGCACGAAGGGGATACATATTATTTTCAAATTTAATTGTTGTCAATTATAAATCAATCTCATTATTTATAATCTATTTTGTTAAACCCAAACCCAGCTAAAACCCTTATTCATATCCGATCTTTATATCGTTGTTATATTAACATAGGACATCATTCTTACATTAACCGTTAGAAAAACTGTCGGTGTCTAATCTAGCATATTAGAATTCAAATCACATCTATCATATGAGTATTCATAGCCTATTTTTTGTGTTTATTATTTGGGGAAATCATGTAACACTTATATAATCAATTGTTATTCATTATTATTTTTTAAATTCAATTCAAAGCATGTTATATTATTACTTGTAATTATGTGTTAATGGTTAGATAAACTAAATGTTAACATAATCAATAATTTATACAACAACGGCAACAATGATAGATCTATTGGTTTGACAAACCCAACACATATGACTATTCGAGTGGCGATTGGAACTAGATTCTAGCATATTCATGAAGTTTCGTCTGCGGATAAAGCCAATTCAATCATTATGTTTGATTGAGATTAATTTGTCTTTTATGTTACACTATTACATTCATAAGTCTTAACATTGCCATGTGAATTGAATTTTATCAATCATTTTAATCAATCTATATATGTATACAAAGCCTGTGTTTACTCACTAGTTAATTCGTTAAGTGATTTGTTATTTTTTCACATGATTTCAGAAGATGCAGCTTAGTTGGATTACATGCAAGTTTACATCTAAGATTTTGGACCTAGATTAATGAAAGATATTTGTATTGTTTATTTGATTATCATTTGATGTAATGAATGTTTTGGTTAGTATTTATCAATGATCTTTTGAAATTAATATTATTTCAATGCATTTAATACCATGTAATGTAAGCCGTCGATTCATGTTCCTCGGCTCCGATGATTCCTCCATCGGTTGAGGTGTGACAGATTGGTATTAGAAATATGGTTATAAGGATTAGGTTATTAGAAATAGCATGACCTAAACTATAACCAAGTACCTCACACATAAGTCAACTCATGTATCTTATATGCTTAGATAGGACTTTATATGATATGCCTTATATGATATTACTTATACCTTGGTTACAATCATGGCACACATAATTCTCAATTCATATTTTAAGGTATTCCGCCTAAATCAAATTGGTTTCAAATTTCAAATCTTAAATTTTATGTATGGATTTCAAATTCTATCAACGTTTGAGTCCCATGACTAAAACATGCAATGCTGGAAAAGTGGGATGCCTGTATCTCGGGGTGTTCTATCTAGGCAAGGTATTGACATAAATCCAAGTCCATCGATGAATCCATTTACCTTACACGGGAACCGATGGGGGAGTGTCCACTGACATGTACGCATGTCTTTATTAAGGTTGTGCTTGACCTAATACTTTGACAAGTCAACATATTAGCTACTAATCTCGAAACAGAGCACCGATGGGGTAGTGTCCACTAACATGTAATGTTGGGGCCCGCTTAGGTGCGAAGGAGGTCGACGATGAAGGGGAGGCGGGGGGGGGGGGGGGGGTGGGCGGGCGGCGGGGGCGGAGGGGTGGTGGTATAATAGTTATTATAATAATGTTAATTATACTAATAATGTTTAATATTATTAATTAATATTTATATAATATTTATCTAATTTATCCTATTATAACAATAGGAATCTTGCTGCGCTTCAACCGCTTAACTATCCGGTCCATAATTTCTATCGGTTCCTCCACAAAATGGAGTTTCTTATCAATCCTGATTTCCTCATTGGTACATGAAGAGATAAATCGGCTAACATTTCTTAAGACATTTCTTATGTTTCGATACATGGAACATATTGTGCACGCCGCTAAGCTCTTTAGGTAACTTTAACCGATACGCCATAGGACCAATTCTTTTAGTGATATCGAATGGCCCCACATACCTCGGAGCTAACTTTCTTTCTTTCCGAACCGTACGATTCCCTTCCGAGGAGAAATTTTCAATAAGACACGATCGCCCACACTAAATTCCAGAGGCTTCCGCCGATTATCAGCGTAACTTTTCTAGCAGTCTCTAGCTGCCTTAAGTCTATCCTTGATTTGGAATTTCTTATCAGTTGTTTCCTGAATAATCTCTGGACTTGTCAATTGACTTTCTCCTACCTCAGTCCAACATACTGCGGCCTACACTTGCTTCCATACAACGCCTCAAATGGAGCACATTCGATGCTCATATGATAACTGTTGTTATAAGAGAATTCAATCAATGGCAAATGAGTATCCCAACTCCCACCAAAGTCAATCACACATGCCCTAAGCATGTATTCCAGAGTTTGTATTGTACGTTCACTTTGACCATCCATTTGTGGATAGTAAGCAGTACTTAAATCTAATCGAGTGCCCATTGCCTTTTATAGAGTCTTCCAAAATCGCGATGTAAATTGACTATCATGTTCTGATATATATTTTACACATGCACCCCGTGCCTAGCCACGATCTCATTTACATATAATCTCGCTAACTTTTCCATCTTATAATCCTCACGAATTGGTAAGAAGTGAGCGGATTTCATCATTCGATCCAGAACAACCCAAATCGAATCATGTCCACTACTTGTTCTAGGCAACTTAGTGATGAAGTCCATCGCTATATTTTCCCAATATCCATATGGGAATTTTCAGTTGTTGTAATAGTACCGACAGTTTCTGATGTTCAGCCTTAACTTTAGAACAAGTCAAACATTCACTTACATACGTCGCACTGTCTTTCTTCATACCTGGCCACCAATATAACTCCTTAAGATCTTGGTACATCTTGACCACACCAGGATGAATAGATTATTTCGATTTGTGTGTTTCGTTTATAACTAGGGTTCGAATATTTCCCTACTTAAGTGCCCATATGCCATCCACAAAATATTGTACGCAGTCCACCTTACAATTTATCTGTTTATCTAACCCACGAAACTCCTCGCTTGCAATATTCTCTTCCTTCAATGCTTCACCTAGTGCTGTTAGGATTTGAGTCTTCAAATTTGATTGAATGGTCATTCTTAAAGCTCGTACACGCAAGGGTTTAACACGTTCCTTTCACCTCAAGGCATCAGCCACAACATTTGCCTTTCCAGGATGGTAGCGGATTTCACAATGTTATAAGAGAATTCAATCAATGGCAAATGAGTATCCCAACTCCTACCAAAGTCAATCACACATGCCCTAAGCATGTCTTCCAGAGTATGTATCGTACATTCACTTTGACCATCTGTTTGTGGATGATTAGCAGCACTTACATCTAATCGAGTGTATGTTGCCTTCTGTAGAGTCTACCAAAATCAGGATGTAAATCGACTATCACGGTCTGATATAATTGACACAGGTACCCCATGCCTAGCCATGATCTCATTTACATATAATCTCATTAACTCTTCCATCTTATAATCCTCGCGAATCAGTAACAAGTGAGAGGATTTCATCATTCGATACACAACAACCCAAATCGAATCATGTCGGCTACTTGTTCTAGGTAACTTAATGATAAAGTCCATCGCTATATTTTGCCATTTCCATTCGGGAATTTCCAGTTGTTGTAATATTCCATGGTTTTTGATGTTCGGCCTTAACTTTAGAACAAGTTAAACATTCACTTACATACATCACAATGTCTTTCTTCATACCTGGCCACCAATATAACTCCTTAAGATCTTGGTACATCTTGTCTGTACCAGGATGAATAGATTATTTAGATTTGTGTGCATCGTTCATAACTAGGGTTCTAACATTTCCCCACTTAGGTAACCATATGCGATCCATAAAATATCTTAAACCGTCTTTCTTACAGTTCATCTGTTTATCCAACCCTCGAAACTCCTCCCTTGTAATATTCTCTTCCTTTAGTGATTAACCCTGTGCTATCAAGATTTGAGTCTTCAGATTTGATTGAATGGTCATTCACAAAGTTTATGCACACAAGGGTTTAACACGTTCCTTTCTACTCAAGGCAAGAGCCACCACATTTGCCTTTCTAGGATGGTAACGGATTTCCCAATCGTAGTCACTGAGAAGTTCGACCCATCGCCTTGGTGCATATTTAGTTCCTTTTGGTCAAAAATGTGTAGAAGGCTTTTATCGTCATTGTAGATGACGCACTTAGTCCCATACAGATAATGCCTCCATATCTTAAGCGCAAGTACCACCATGCCTAATTCCATTTCATATGTCATATAATTCTTTTCGTGAACCTTAAGCTGACGCAAGGTGTTAGCAATCACCTTATCCTTTTGCATTAAGTCACAACCTAGCCCTTGATGTAATGCATCGCAAAACACCACAAATTTGTTTGATCTGTTAGGGAGGGTCAATATTGGCATGTTGTGCAATCTTTCTTTCAACGTCTGAAAGGCCTCTTCTAGCTTATGACCCTAATCAAATTTCTTATCTTTCTGTGTTAACATTGTCAATGGTTGAGCATTGTTGGATAAGTTTACAATGAATCGGCGATAGTACTTAGCCAATCCTAATAATTGTCATATCTCCAAAGGCGTCTTAGGAGTATCCCACTTCTTCACCGCTTCAATCTTTCCAGGATCAACGTGTATTCCCTTCTCATTAACCACATGTCCTAAAAACTTCACTTCTCGCAACTAAAATTCACACTTTGAGAACTTGGCATAAAGTTTCTCTTCCCTTAGCAATTTTAGTATCGGTCGTACGTGTTGTTCATGGTCTTCCTTCGATTGGGAATAGATGAGAATATCGTCAATAAACATGATTACAAACTTATCCAAATAGGGTTTGCATACCCGGTTCATTAAATCCATAAACACTACTGGAGCTTTGGTAAGTCCAAATGGCATTACTAAGAACTTATAGTGTCCATATCTAGTTCTAAATGTTATTTTTGGTATGTCATCCTCGTGAACCTCAATTGATAATAGCCTGATTGAAGATCAATCTTAGAGAAGTACGAAGCTCCCTGCAATTGACCAAATAGATCATCGATCCTAGGAAGAGGATATCGATTCTTCATAGTCAACTTATTCAGCTTATGACAATCGATGCACATTTGAAACATTCCATCCTTCTTCTTAACAAAAATATTAGTGCCCCTACGGCGAATGACTTGGTCGTATAAAACCTTTATCTAATAACTCTTGTAGCTGACTCGATAACTCTTGCATTTCTGGTGGTGCTAGCCGATACGGTGCCTTTGCTACGGGTGTTGCTCAGGAAATCAAGTCTATTCGGAATTCCACCTGTCGAGGAGGAGGCAAACCAGACAAATAATCAGGGAATACTTCTAGAAAATCTCGCACCACCAGAATATCTTCCAGTTTCCTTTCCTCTACTTTCTTTTCCACTACATGCGCTAAGAATGCATAGCATTGCTTCTTTAGGCATCGATGAGTCTTCATGCAAGAGATAAGCCTTAAGTTTCTTCCCATTCGTTCTCCTTGAATCTTGAGTACATCGCCGTTAGGCATAGGGATTCGCACCAGTTTTTCTCGACAGATAATCTTGGCTCCACATTTCGATAACTAATCCATTCACACTACTACGTCAAAACATCCCAATTCAAAAGATATCAAATCTATATCAAATGCATGGTCCTCTAACGTTATTATGCAACCTCTAATTATCTCATTAGCTTCCACAACTTTTCCATTGGTCATTTCTATAGAGTAACTATTCTCTAAATAACTAGGGTTCAAACCAAGAAAAGGTGAAAATTCAGACAAAACCAAGCTATTATCTGCCCTGGTATCAAATAATACAAATGAAAAATGGTTATTGATAAGGTACATACCCGTAACAAACATTTAGGTCCTAACAAGCATCATTTGCTCCAATCACGAATGCACGTCCACGTGCAGCTTTCCCCAGATTCATCTGACCCTGATTACCGGCTATCGTCATCAATTGGTTCTGATTATTCCTAGGTTGACCTGAAGTCCGATTCTGTCTATGGCACATGTTTCGATAGTGATCCGGGCTTCCATACTCATAACAAGACTTGATGTTACCCGCCGAATTAATGGCGTTTATCGATGCAAACAAGTTAGGCGCCACCATACAATCCTTCGCAAAGTGCCCCGGCCGCCTATACTTCACGCACACCTGACATGGCGCAACTTACGGATGATGAAAATTACACTTACCACATTTAGGATATGGCCAACGTAATCCTTTCTCCCTTGGTTCACCACTATAAAGTTTATCGTTACCTTTGCTTTCTTATCAAACCTTCCCCCTGCTTGCTTGCTCGATTCCCATTATCCTTCCTTTTCTCACCACCTTTACCTAATACTCTAGTTCTCACCATCTCATCAGTCAGAGTATCTCCCTTTAAAATCACACTTTGGATTGTGGGAGGAGCGGCTCCAGTTACTATTGCCCAGATTTGAGGAGCCAAACCCCAGATGTACCTTTTGATCCTCTTTGATTCTAGGGTCACCAAGTATGGAACAAGCCTAGCCAGTTCATGATATCGATCCGTGTATGTCGCGTGCCTAGCTCCTACAATAGTATGATTCTAGAATTCAAGCTCTAACTTTTGCATTTCATTATTAGGAAAATATTCCTTGATCATCAAAGCCTTAAATTTGTCCCATGTTATTTGCATTGCCACCTCCTTACCTTTTGCCTGAATCTGAGTGTTCCACCAATTTAATGCCATTCCTTGAAGGGAACATATAGCATGTTTGATCTTCTGACTGTCCAAGAACTCGCTAATATTGATCACTACTTCCATCTTTTCAATCCACCTGGTTACTGCTATTGCTCCACCCTTTCCATCAAACTCCTTAGGCTTTGATGCATGTGAAAAGTATATATATTTTGATAAAGGTTTTTCACACAGATTCAGTTTTAATCGGTTATTACTAATACTAAACTACACACACAAAAGGCAAGTATACCTGTCGTGAGGTAATATAGTGTTGGTAAGAATCGAGTATCAATCCACGACACACTAAGCCTACACAACAACCCTCATAATTAACTATCAATTTTATGTTTTAGAAAATGATAAGTTAAATAAAATAACGATGAATAGAGAAAGATAGATTGAGACCTTTGGTGATTCTTTCAGTGAAGTAAGGTTATTATCCTAATTTAGATTACACTTATGTAACTGTGATGAATTGGTGGTGACGTTAAAGATATTGATTAATGTAATTATGTTAATGTTTATAAATTTGAGCTGACACGATTTCTCGTTTATCCCCTTCATAATGACTAGAACCTCATCAGGATGAGACTTACTGAATAATCAAAGCCACTAGTAATGTAGGTAAATCTCTTGTGACCTTTTGACATATGATTTCTGAAAACATAACTTAACGTAAAAAAGAGAGTTGATCAGGTTCTGCAGGACCGGGTTAGGGTGTTAACTACAATTAGTTTCACAAGAGGAGTGATCTTAGATCACTTAACAGTTCAAATAGGGAACATGATACTTTGAGATACAAAGAACACAAGTAACAATAAGACATAACTTAGAACAATAACACAAGTATAGTTTTCAAGGATGTTGTATATTGATCTCAAGTTCTATTACAAGTGTTCAAAGCATAATTTAAAATACAAGGACCTGAGACTCTTTTATACTACAACCTACGACCGTCAATACTTGGAAGGATAGTTGGAATTGAGTGATCTAGACAACAAAATCAATCTAGAGTCAAAAGCCAGATTGCCTTTTGACTAGTGACTATGACATGCCATAGCTCATTGACTTTTCCTATTACAAAAGGTCTAAAGGAAAAAAAGAAGAAAATTACAGACAAAGACTTTATCTACTATTCACTAAAGCATGGAAGTTTCACCAACTCATACAAGTTGGTGAGTTATCAGAGTTGTAGCAGAAAGTTGGTCAGCTTTATCAAAAGTAGATCAGAGAAAGCATCTTTTCTCTGTCTTCCGAAGAAATCAGTCTTCTTAGCAAAATGGCTTCAAAGACTTTGCCTTTGAAGCTTCGGAAGACTTTATCTTTAGCTTTGGAAGAACTTAGCCTCTGGCTTCAAAAGATTTTACACTTGGAATATTTTCTGTTAAGTGTAAAGCTTCCGAAGTAATTTCTTCTGAACTTTTGGCTTTGGAAGACTTTACACTTAGAGTTTTAGAGGATGTAAAGCTTTCGCAGCAAGTTTATTCTTGTTCCTTAGTGCATGTTGGAAGATCTTTGGTTGCAGCAAACCTCTCTTCATCATATGTTGATAGTCTTCAGATAGATCCCTACAAACTTCCCCTAGGTTGATGCTACCAAAATAGAGAGATTCTTCAGATGTTGATAGTCCTTATTAGGATCAGCAGCAAACCTCTCTTCATCATATGATCCAGGATCCTTCAGACTCTCATAGAATCTTCTTATGTCATAGAGATCATACAGAGGAAGGGCAAGCATGTCTTGTTAAAAGTAGACATCTTGACCTCCTTGATCTCTAGTGACATACCATCTGTCTGGATTGTCAGCAAAACTCCAGGACATGATGGGTCTTCCAACAGCAAGAGGCTTTACTCTAATGGGAGTTGGTTGAGCAGCCACTTCATGCACTTCCTCAGGATGTTCTGACTCATCCTGAGGTGTAGAGGTGGATGCCTTAGTTTTCTTTTTCTTTGTAGGGGTTCTTCTGGCCATCCTTTTACTCCTCTTTAATGATTTCAACTGAGAGGACTGGTCTTCAGCACCAGGTTGTTCAGTAGTGTCCTTCTCAGTTGGGTTCGCTTCTCTCACGGGTTCAGAAGGAGAGATAAGAGGACCCTGCTGTGGATAAGAAGATGAAGTTGGTTGAGATGCAGCTCTAGGTTCTGGTTGTGTTGTCTCAGTGGGTTCAACATTTACCTCAACTTTAGGTTGAGCTGGACTTGGTGGAGAATGTAATTCCACAAGCTCTCCCTTTTTGATCTTTTGCTTGATCGCCCTTATATGCTCATCCATTGTAGATAGAGACATAGGACCAAGCCTCCTTCCAGAGAATCCATACAGTAAGAAGCACATCATTCTCTGTATGTCATCAGACTTCTTTTGGCTTTTATGGATGATGGCTCTTGACTTTGCAGCTTTTTCCCTGAGCTTTCTCTTAGCAGCCTTTTTTTCTTTCATAACTTGTTGCTCTAGCAGCTTGAGATATTCAAACTCCACATACTCATAGGATAGGGGAAGAAGTGCAGATGCCTGATAGAGGCCTGTGGCACTCAAGTTGTTTATTCATGTTGATTTTATCAGATACCTTGTCTACCTTAGGCTATGTAGTTGCCACATCCTCTGTCTCAGGGCTTTCTTGAGCTAAGGAGAGGATAGGATCCTGTTTGTAGAGCCTTTTAAGTCTCTTTTCTTCCTTAGTCTTGAGGAACAATGCTGCATCCTTTGCCTCCCTTGTCTCCTTTGACAGCTCAGTGTCAGCCAGCTCATTCAACTCTTCTAAGGGGAGAGAGATTAGTTGATCTATGTTGTAGTTCCTGTTCCCCAGGTAGTTAGCCTGGCTGGCCTTAACTCATCTTCTTGAGTATTTGGCCTAGGGGCAACCCGGATTGCATCTTCCATAAAGCCTGGGGACCTACTTGAACTCTCTCCCCTCAGCTTCCTCTTCCTCCCTCTTTTCTCCTCCTCCATCCCCTCAGGAGTTAATTTCCATTTCCCTTTGTCAACCATAAGCCTTGGTGACTCAGGATGGAGAGAACTTTGGCCTTTATTGCTTGGTTCAGCAGTCAAGCTCTAGCCAGAGAGAGGTTGTGAGACACCTTCACCAGCTGGCGCCTCACTGAGGGTACTTGGTGCAGAGGGAGATCCTGTCTCAAGGTTCACAGGCTCAACCTCTGGGACTTCAGTCAAGGTTTTCCCTTTGAAGCTAATCTTAGGGTCCACCTCAACATCCAGTTTACCAAAGATCTCATATGCTAGCCTCTGTCTATATAATTTTGATCTCAATTTGAATTCCTCTAGCACCCTATCTTGAATCCGGTTTGTTATTCTGTCAGCTTGTCTGTTGTGGCTTGGGTTGACAAGTGGAAGATTCACCAGATTGATGCACTCATAGAAACTCAGGTGTGAGAAGTTGAGATTTCCAGTTGACCCTGAGCTCTTGAGATCACAAGAGCTCTTTTGTCGGTGTCATACCCCCATCCTATAATTGGATTCTTAGAGGGAGTAGACATTGCTCTTGAATTCCATCCTCAAACAAGTGTTGAATGAGTAAGTCTATGTTCATGACTTGAGGAGGTTGCTGAGTCTGAACAATTGCAAGAAAGGTTGGTGACTCCTCTATGTCCATACTCTGGGAGGAACTCCTAGGTTCTGTGGTTGTGAGGACTTTCTCCCCCTTTTTGGTAGCATCACCTTCTTGCATAGGTGAGCTGGGGGTGTCATCCATCACATCCACAGGTTTTTGTGGACTTGGTTGAGTCCTCCTTAAGGGTCTTTCAACTAACTAGCCCTTGAGATCGGTGATCTCAAGTTGCTGGTCATTGACCCTCTTCTGCGGGATAGTTACCTGAGATTCCAGGTGAACTATCTTTGAAACTAGATAGGTGCAAGTGGTTGTTAGTTGGTGCACATTATGTTTCAGACTCCCCTCATCTTCAGTTGAAGAATCACTAGGGGATGAGAGAATTGGACCAAAGTCTTCTTCCTCATCACCAGCATAGTGTTCTTGGCTGCTGGATTTCCCCTGCATCATGACAACTTCCAGAGAAGTGTCAAGAGGCTGGGTTGCCATGTTCTGGAAGAGGCTCATGGTACTCACTGAAACCCAAGTCCTCATCATTGTAGAAATCAAGGCTGGGAATTAGGTGGTTTATGTCCAGCGGCTGAGGGTGGTAACTATCCCCTGAAGGCTGATCACTGAGTGTTGAGACTCAGAGTGATGGCTTAAGGCTGTTGGGGATGTGAGCCATCAGGCTGAGCATGAGGACCCTCAGCACTGATCATTTGAAAGATCAGAGAAGTCTGCTCCTCAGGGAAAGTGGGAGCTCGAGATTCCACTTCCTCCTGCATGGGTTGTGATATAGGGACCTGCACATGCTCAATAGTAGGTGCAGGGGTTCGTTTGGTTTTTCTTTTGTAGGTGATGGTAATTTGAGGCTGTGGGGGTGGAGTTGAGGTAAAGGGTGTAAGTTCAACACTAGCTGGTGCTGCTAGGTTGCCACCCTGAGCAATGAGCTCAGACGTTTTTGGAACCAGGGCTGTTTCTACCCCGAAGAAGCCAACAGTAGGCTTTCTCAGTATTTTAAAGATGTTGGGCTTCATCTGTCCCAATTTAAGAATATTACCTGTTCCCCTAAACTATGAGCCCAGTTCACAGTTGAGAATGTGCTGGACATATCTTGGGAACATGTAGTATTCTAAGGAGTCTAAATTAGCAAGTAAATTTGTATAGACAAATTAAGAGTACCTGAATTTGACCCCCTGAATCATTCCATGGACTATGAAGGAAACGTCCTCTGGAACTTGATCCCATCCTCCATGCTTGTTGGAGAGACTGTGTATGATGACATGGAGGAGATATTTCCATTTGGATGAGACCTTCCCCTTCCTGAAGGTTTTGACTAAGATGTCACCCTCATAGCCTATCTACTGAAAAGAATGGTTGACTGCAGCTTTCGGAAAGGACAACTCACCTTCTACATCATCCAGCTGAAGGTGTGAGCTTATGATGGCCGGAGTGATGAAGATTGTCCTCCCCTGCACTATAGCAGATAGTGCCTTCTCCCCATCCATGGTGACCTCTTGGTAGGTCCTCCAGAATGCAAGTAACTGATCCTCATAAAGAGGAGGATCAATGGTAAGGGAGGTGAAGTAGTGAGACGCAGAAAGGTATTGACAGACCTCTAAGAAATGAGGATCTTTCTTAGATTCTAATATAGCAACCTGATTGTGTTGCCTTTAAAGGTGCATGGTAAAACCAGGTTGGTTTTGTCGATCAATGTTTGCCATGAAGGAAGTTTGTTGGTGAAGAAGAAGGTTAATTTGGGAGAATTTAGGTCAAAGAATTTATGGAAGAAGAAAGGAGTGAGAAGAAGCGAAACCATTGAGAATATATATGGAATGGATTTAAGACAAAGTTAATGCAAAAGGATAAACTTTGAAATCCGAAAGTAGGTCCCACTTCTAAAAAAGCACCCAAAAAGGTAGTTTTCTTGGAAGTTGTAAATCTTCCGAAGATAATTTTGCTTCGGAAGTTTTGAGAAAAAAGCTTTCGAAGCCAATTTGGCTTCGGAAGATATTCTTAAGAATTGTGAAAATTTGGCTTCGGAAGAAAAATACTTAGAGAGTTTTTCTTCCGACACATATTTGATTTAGTCTTGGCAGTTTTATTCTAAAGAGAATAAATCTTCCAGGACTTAATTGCTTTTGGAAGATATTTGTCCTTCAAATACATGCAAGTACTTAGAAGTATATTTAAGATTTGGAAGATATTCTCAGAATTTCTTCCGAAAGTAAATTTCTTATAAGTAGTTCTTTGATTTGAAGACATAAATTTCTTCCGAAGGCAACTTGAAATCTTTCGAAGGAAAGTTTGTTTTTTAAAAATTTTCAAAAATCTAAGGAACATCTTAAAAAATTTTCTTCCAAAATAAACCGGGCTTATAAAGGTGATAAAATAGACAACTTAGGACACAATTTTTAAAAATAAAGTTGATTTAAGTTTTTAAGAAAATTTACTCAAAGTTAATCATCCCAATAGCTGATACAAGATATTTGAATCTCTTTTCATCAAAAGCTTTAGTGAACAGATCAACATATTGTTCATTTGTGTTAACTTTGACTAATTTGATTAATCCCTTCTCAAAATTATCTCGAATCAAATGATACCTGATGTAGATGTGTTTGGTCCTTAAGTGCTGCACAGGATTCTCTGTAATGGAGATAACACTGTTGATGTCTATATGGATGGGAGTCTCTTTGAAGTTGAATCCATAGTCCAGCATCTGATTCTGAATCCAAAGCACTTGAGCACCGTAGCTTGCAACAGCAATGTATTCAGCCTCAGCAGTTGATGCAGAGACACAAGATTGTTTCTTGCATTACCATGAGACAATCCTTCCACTAAGGAATTGACATCCCCCAGATGTAGACTTTGCAGTCATGTTGCAACCACCATAGTCACTATCTGTATAAGCATACAGATTGAAGTCAGAACTCTTTGGATACCAAAGGCCAAGCTTGGGAGCACCTTTGAGATATCTAAGAATCCTCTTGACAGCAACCAGGTGTGACATATTAGGGTTGGCTTGATATCTTGCACAAATGCATGTGGCAAACATGATATCAGGCCTGCTGGCTGTTAGGTACATAAGACCCTATCATAGCCCTGTAAACATGTTCACCCACACACTCCCCCTCAAGATCAGGTCCTAGGGAGTGGTTTCTAGCTATGGTGTCTTAGCAACCTTACATTCAGTCATGTTGAATCTTGTAAGTATGTCTTGTACATACTTTGACTGACTTATGAAGATGCCATTGTCAACTTGCTTCACTTGATTCCCAGAAAGAAATTTAGTTCCCCCATGGCACTCATTTCAAATCTATTCTTCATCAGCCTCTCAAAGTGTTTACAGAGCTTTGGATTAGTTGACCCGAAGATAATGTCATCCACATATACATTCCCTATCCCTTTGATGAAGAGAGTTCCATCTATAGTACCCCTCTTGTAACCATGTTAACAGAGATACTAAGATAGTGTTTCATACCACTTCCTTGGAGCTTGGTGCAGCCCATAAAGAGCTTTATCAAGTCTGTAGAAATAATCAGGATGATCTGGGTCTGCAAAGCCAGGTGGTTGCTTGACATACACCTCTTCATCAATCACCCCATATAGAAAAGCACACATGACATCAAGTTGGTAGACCTTGAAATCCTTGGATGCAGCAAAGGCTAGGAATATTCTTATAGCTTCAAGTCTTACCATAGGAGCAAAAACATCTGTGTAATCAATTCCCTCTTCTTGTGTGTACCCTTGAAGAACTAGTCTTGCCTTATTCTTGATGACAAGTCCTCTATCATCCTTCTTGTTCCTAAAAACCCATTTGGTTCCTATGACAATCTTCCTTGAGGAAGAGGACATAGGTTCCAAACCTTCTGTCTTTTGATTTAAAGCAGCTCTTCTTGCATAGCTTCAACCCAGCTTCCATCCTTCAGAGCCTCATCAACTTTCTTTGGCTTAATCTGGGACAAGAAACAAGAGTGCAGACAAACATTTTGGTCATGGGTTTGTCCTCTTGTTCTTACCCTAGTCTCAATATCTCCAATGATGTTTGTGGTGGGGTGTGACTTGTGGATCCTTAGTTGAGGGATCACAGCAAGTTGATTGGACAGATCCAAATTAGAGAAATTTAGATCTGGCAAAGGAGTATCACACACCACATCAGCACACTTATCAAGCGAGACTTGATCCAATGAGTGTGTGACATCATTTATGTTGTCTTATATGGAGTGGTTATCAGCATCAAGAAATTCTTGATTACTATCACCACCTCTATTTCGTCCTACATTTAAAGCTCCTTAACTTGAGTTTTGAACCTCTGAGCTAGAATTTGAAGGCACCTCAGATGTATCAGCTGAATTTGTCATGTTTGTGCTGATAGGATCTTCATTTGCAGGGTTAGTCACCAAAGGAACTGAAGTAGTAATCTTGTTTGGTCTTCTCAGCTCAAATCTTGGGTCGGGATCTCCTGTTGATATGTTATCTGTAGATCCTGAAACATTCTCATAATACTTGTTAAAACAGTTGGTAACTAAGTCAAGATCAAATAACCAATCCAGACCAGAACCTTTCACACTAGGAGTGTGCTCATCGAAGGTCACATTGGCTGACTCCTTAACTACTCTAGTTCTGAGATTGTATACTCTATAAGCCTTAGCTTGGGAAGAATATCCAATAAAGTGTCCATCATCTGACCTCTCATCAAATTTGGCTACTTGTTCTTTGGTATTCAAGATGGTGCAAGGACATCCAAATGACCTGAGGAAACCAATAAATGGTCTCCTTTTGTGGCACAGCTCATAAGGAGTCTTAATGAGTCTTAACCACTAAAACTCTATTTTGCACATAGTAGGCTGTGTTAACTGCCTCTATCTAGAAGGTGATGGGCAGTTTAGAGTCAGACAACATGGTTCTTGCAGCTTCAATAAGTGTCATGTTTCTCCTCTCAGCAACACCAATTTGCTGAGGAGTCCTGGGAGCACTATATTATCTTGTAATACCCTTTTCATCACAAAATGTATCAAGGATTTGGTTCTTAAATTCTGTTCTTGATCACATCTTATGGTTTTGACCTTGTGATCAGATTGATTCTCAATTTTCAGAATGAAGGTCTTTAAGATCTCAGCGGTCTCATCCTTAGTTTTAAGGAAAAAGACCCAAGTGAATCTTGTGAAATCATCTGTGATCACTAAGCAGTAAGAGGTCCTTCCTAAACTCATTACACTGGTGGGGCCAAACAAATTCATATTTAATAGGTGTAGGGGAGTAGTGATGGAGTTCCTTTCCTTTAGCTTGTGAGACACTTTGTGTTGCTTTCCTTTCAGGCACGCAACACAGTGGTCATCACTTGTAAACTCTTTCTTTGGCATTCTAGTTACCAAATCATTCTTAATCAATTTATTCATGTTCTTAAAGTTTACATGGCACATTCTTATATGCCAAAGAAAAGACTCATCACTATTTGCTATAGGCAGAAAGCAAGAAACTTCTCCTAAAGGAGATGTTTCATGTAAATCCATCTTGTACATGTTCCCTCTCCTGGGGGCTCTGAGCAGGATATGCTCTTAAGGAATGGCCACCTCGGGCTTGAGAACAATGCACTCATGCTCAGTGAAGAGCATATGGTGTTTCTGATCACAAAATTAGGATACACTCAGAAGATTGTATCCAAGCTCCTTGACAAAGTTTACCTTCTCAATGCTAAGCTTACCATTTGTGACTTTGCCCCTTCCAGAAATGTAACCACCAGTATCTCCTCCAAAAGCAACCGGTCCTCCATCAATTTTCTCAAAATTTTGAAGTAGAGAACCATTGCCAGTCATGTGCATGGAACAGCCACTATCAATAATCCAAATATTCTTCTTGGTCTTTAACTGTTCCTGCATAAAAAGAGGTGATTAGTTACACTTAGAAACCTAAGCCTCATTGGCCTTGGGCGTATTAAAATGAGTTGAAGACAATGTAACAGTATGTGATCCAATATTCAAGCTTTAAGGATCATTTGCTGTTGTTGATGAAGAATTTTCAATCACATGGTCTTCCTTCATCTTCCACACCACCTTTGGAAGATTGGGCCTAACCTTCAAAGCTTCAGAAGTTTTGACAACTTCAGAAGTTTAGAAACTGGACCTTCGGAAGATCTTGCTTTCACTGCAGCAAGCTTCAGTTCTTCGGAAGCATTCCTCTGTTTTGAGACTAACTTTTCTCCCGAAGGCAAGTTTTCACTTGTCTTCTTCTTCATTTTGGAGCTTCCAAAGGAAATGGATTATCCTTTCGAAGCTTGCTTTTCCTTCTTCTTCTCAGAAGTGTTCTTCTTAGCCATGTGGATGGTACTTTTGGGATTGTACTTGCAATCCTTAGCCAGATGAGACGTACTACCACACATGACACAGTCGAGTTCCTTCCTTCTGTGAGTCTGCTTTTGAGAGCAAGATTGAGTCGGATCACTTTCCTTCTCCATATTCATCTTTACAAATGATGCAACAAGCTTCTTAGGGAGAGGCTTGCTCTTGGAGCTAGATGGTTCAAGCTGTGTAGAAGTGGTACACAGCTGGTTAGTTTTCTTCTTCTTGCTGGAATGATTTGGAACTAAACTAGAACTCCTGGTACTAGAGTTCATAGTTGAGTCTTCATCCTTTACCATTTCAAAACCTGCAGAAATGAACACTTATTTTTGCTTTGAGTCAAAAGTGGCCTTGATTTCTTGAGCCTTCTTTGATCTTCTCTTAGCTCTTCTAATCAAGTTCTTTCTTTTTGACTTGGTCATTTCAGACTCTTTCTACTCCTTAGGAGAATAGTGACCCTTTTTAGGATGATCTTCTTCACTCTTCTCAGAGTCAACCTTCACTATCTCCTATTCATCCTCTTCAATAATAGGGTCTATGAGGGGAAGCTCATCTTCACAAGTTCCACACCTTGGAGATCTTACAGACAATAGAGTGTGTGGAAGAGCTATTTCAGTAGATCCCAGTCCCTGCTTATTCTGATAACAAACATTTGCATGTAGGGATGAGGATATTATGTTCTTGAAGGTCTCTTCTTCAAGAGCACATTTTTCTGCCCTGGCTTTGCTGATCACGAGCTCAGCTAGGCATTAAGTTAACTTTGAGATGAGATCTTTGATTTGAGTCCTGTAGTTAGTGTGCTCATGCTTAAGAGTCGAAATTGTTTTCTCTAGATCTTCTATCTTAAGTTTATAATCATTTTCAGCTCTTTTAAAGTCAGCTTTTTAGATATTTATGGACTCAAGATCAGATCTCATCTCTAAGTTGTAGGACCTGTATCTATTAACTTTAGCAATGCATTCAGAAGTACAAAGATGTTCCAATACCTTGGCTTCATCATGGTCTGCCATTAGTGCTTGGTTTGGAGAATCATTTTCAACCTGAAAGCTCCAGTCAAAGCCTTCTTCTTGAACAGCAACTACAGCTTGCTATCTAGGCTTCTCATTCTGGTGACCTCCCTTAGTGTAGATTGGCCTGGATTGTGCTTGGCCACTATTTGACTTTGGTGCCTTGCACTCTCTGGCAAAGTGTCCCATTTGGTTACAGTTGTAAAACTTCACCTTGCTCTTGTCCAACCCAAACTTTCCACTGGCTGCATTGCTGGGAAACCTTCTCCCAGTCCTCTTGTAGAACTTGTTGGATCTGTGAGTCAGAAGAGCCATCTGCTAGACTATTTCCATATACTCCAGATCATCTGGATGGATACAGTCAAGGTCTTTAAGAGTGAAGAGAAAGTTGCCTGAACTTTCATCAGAAGACACAAAAGCTTATGAAGAACTTGTCTCCTGGAATGGGCTTCCAGGGATGTAGCCTTCCTTTAGTGTCTCCGGAAAGGTGATGAAAGAATCCTTTTGTGATTTGTCCGGGTTGCAAATGAGATGGTGCTGTGGTTCTCTGCAATCCCTTTCAACCACATGAAGGGCTGAACTCTGATGAGTGTTGAAGTTACCAGATGAGTTCTGCATGTTTATCTCCATCTGGTATCCACTGAGTATTCCATATAACTCAGTGAGAGTAAGAGTCTTGAGGTTTTCAGTCCTCTTAATGACCACACAGTAGTGTGTCCATTGTCTGGGAAGAGAGGACATGAACTTCCAAACAATATCACTATTCTCAATGGTTACCACAACATCAGCTAGAGTATCCATAATCTCAACGTACCTGAAGTACTGTTGAGTCATGGTTTCACCTGTCTTGAAGGTGAAATTTTCAAATTACTGCTTCAAGAGTTCCTTCTTGTTCTCATTGGCTTCATTGGACCCCTCATACATCAGCTTCAGTGAATCCCATAGCTATTTGGTGGTCTTGCACTTCTTGAAACCTCTGTAGATGGAGTTAGGAAGAGCAGTTTGAAGGGCTATCATAGCTTTCTGATCAATATCAATTTTCTTCCAATCTTCTTCAAAAAAATCAGCCCTTTCCCTTGGTATCATACAACCACCAGGAGCAGCTGAAGTGGTGTATGGTACATGAGGTCTATTGACAACAGACTCCTACATCCTGGAATCTTGAGACTTGATGAAGCCTTCCATTCTTTGGCACCAAGTATCAAAATCCTCAAGAGTGATCAGTGGGGACTTTGTCATAGTTCTAGTTTCCATATCAGCCTTTGAGATAGCTGCCATTTGAAAAGTTAAGTGAAGTGTGAACCTAAGAGGATTTAAGATGGTGAGATCTTACAATCAAGTGCTTGGAATGCTCTGATACCAATTACAGGACCGAGTTAGGGTGTTAACTACAATTAGTTTCATAAGAGGAGTGATCTTAGATCACTTAACAGTTCAAATAGGGAACAAGATACTTTGAAGATACAAAGAACACAAGTAACAATAAGACAGAATTTAGAACAATAACACAAGTATAGTTTTCAAGGATGTTGTATATTGATCTCAAGTTCTATTACAAGTGTTCAAAGCATAATTTAAAATACAAGGACCTGAGACTCTTTTATACTACAACCTACAACCCTCAATACTTGGAAGGATAGTTGGAATTGACTGATCTAGACAACAAAATCAATCTAGAGTCAAAAGACATATTGCCTTTTGACTAGTGACTATGACATGCCTTAGCTCACTGACTTTTCCTATTACAAAAAGTCTAAAGGAACAAAAGAAGAAAATCACAGACAAAGACTTTATCTACTATTCACTAAAGCATGGAAGTTTCACCAACTCATACAAGTTGGTGAGTTATCAGAGTTGCAGCAGAAAGTTGGTCAGCTTTATCAAAAGTAGATCAGAGAAAGCATCTTTTCTCTGTCTTCTGAAGAAATCAGTTTTCTCAGCAAAATGGCTTCGGAAGACTTTGTCTTTGAAGCTTCGAAAGACTTCATCTTTGGCTTCAGAAGAACTTGACCTCTGGCTTCGGAAGATTTTACACTTGGAATATTTTTGTTAAGTGTAAAGCTTCCGAAGTAATTTCTTCTGAACTTTTGGCTTCGGAAGACTTTACACTTAGAGTTTTAGAGAGTGTAAAGCTTTCGTAGCAAGTTCATTCTTGTTCCTTAGTGCATGTTGGAAGATCTTTGGTTGCATCAGCCTCATAATCTTCAGATAGATCCCTACAGGTTCCTTTCTAACATACCATTAGTTTTAGAAAACCATAACAATTACTGTAGATTTCTCAGACTAATAAAAGGGAACCCATAAATGATCAGAAAGTTAAGGTGATATGATTTCTAATAACCATTTCTAGTTCATTTAAATAAAGAAAATTGGTGCTTGAGCACTTACTTGGCTGCAGGATATCTGAAGTTTTTAACCAAATCATTCTCTTGTACATTTTCCATGAAGAAAAGTCAACAAGGTCCAACAACAATCAACAAATGATCTAACAACATGTTAGGATCATACAACAAAAACATAACAAATTTGACCTTTTGTAGATTGAATGTGTATATTTGCTTTCCGTAGATTGGTATCTTATGGTAATGTAAAGTATACTTCCGTCGATTGAATACGGATAAAATAAGGAAAGTTTGCCTTCCGTAGATGTTCTACAGAAGAATTAACTTGTGGATGAACCACGGAAGGGTATAGAGGGTTAAGGGTCCCACAAAATTAAATAAAAGGATTTAAATATTCTGAGGGAGTATAAATGATAACCCTGACCGTTGTCATTTTTATTCACTTTTTCAGTCACTTTTTCAGACCTAGAAAATTGCTCTCAACCCATAAACCCCTCTTTCCACCAACATTTAAATTACCCACTCCACACAACAATCCACACTTAAATTTCAACATCATAACATCAAACAAACAACATTATCAAGACGGTAAATAGATTTGCAAAAGAACATAATGTTTGTGTATATCTTAACCCTGAAGACCCAGTGACCGAAGGGTGCCGAGATATAATCAATTATTTGAGAAGATCAAGTATATGTATAAAGATCAGAAGGATGTTGTTGCATACTTTAACAAAAAGATTTAGGAAAGAGTTCAGGAGCTAGAAAGTTTGAACAACTGATTACAAGTTTCTAAACCTAAGGGGGAGTATTGTTAGGTCTAGATTGATTGTATAGGTTTAGAAGATTTTGCATCTCTTGTAATGAACTCTTGTAAATCTTTATCTTTTTGTATGCAAGATATATATATGTTAACCCGAATATATATTTGTGTTGATTTTATGTGTAATTGTAGGAAAACATCATACTTGGTCAATTTTGAAAATTGACCAAGTACAAGAACCATATACAGAAGAACAAGTCAAGAAATATGAATCCGTAGATCTCCTGCGGAAGCATTGTAACATCTACGGAAGAACAAGTCTGCTCGTAAGATCAAGTTAACTGCTGCTCCTGCGGAAGAAGAAAGTTTGTTCCTGCGGATAAAGTTCAATATGAAGATCAAAGAACTAACTCCTACGGAAGGCTAACTCCTATGAAAGGCTAACTCCTATGGAAGGCTAACTCGTACGGAAGAACAAAGTACTTGCATGAACTTCAATCATCAAGGAAGCCACATGAAGTCAACAAGTCAAACTCTCTGGAGTGATGTCATCAAGTCAACATCTACGGAAGACTGCACTTCTGTTAGAAATGAATAATTCATGTCTCGTCAAGAATTTTATTTGAGTAACTTTCTTACCATAATAAGAAAAGTTACCTTTATCAATGTAAAAGTGAATCCCTCTGCCTATAAATAGAAGGCATGGGTGCACTCATTTAATACACAGAACAATACACAAAAACAATACAACAATTTTGATTACATCAGAATAGCAATCAAAACACCAAGAACACCAAGAACACCACCTAGCAATTATCATATTCTCAAAATTCAAATCAGTTGTAACCGATTCAGTATTAATGGGAATCGTTTGAAGCAAACTAGTTTATCTTATTACTTTAAGTTGTTTTCCATTTCTCTGATCTGTTCTTCGTCGATTTACATTACAATTACAATGTCTTAAACAATTAATTAAACATCGAGTTGTGATAATTCCGTGATTATTATTTGTTCAATCAAACTGATAATTTCTTTTTTTGATCCTTGGATTCACAGGTGGTATCAGAGCCTCATGCTCATTGATTAGATCAATTGATCTATTAGTTTTGATTAGTCTAATTAGTTGTTAATTTCATTAGATCTATTAGCTTTTGATTAGATATGATAATTTAGCTTAAAATTGCTTTTGAGTGTTCATCACAGCTTGAGAGTTCATAACTCAGATTTAAGCATGCTGTTGAACAATTTAATCAAAACACAAGTTGGGTTTAGCTAATCAACAGCTAACAAAGGTATTTTACTCAACGAATTGTTGTAATTAGTTAAAATCATTAAACCCTGTTATATCGATCATCGAGTACTGTTCCATTGCTCAATTAACTCCGGTCTACATCAAAATCATTTTGATTCGTGGATTTGTGTTTTTGTTTGATATTTAAAGGTTGTTCAAACAAATTTGAACAGATTCCATCATCTAACATCCCAAATTCCAAATCAACTGAGAATTTATTGAGACGTTTGATTAATTTTGACCACAACTTCTTAATTGACTGATAATTAAGAGTTTGTCATTAATTAGCTTATTCTAAACAAAAGCAATTAATTCAAAGGAATTTCTATCTTAGTTGAGTTAATATCAGTATTATTAGTGATTTGTTACTGCTGTGTGAGTGTGTTTGTATAACGTTTACTTTACACATTCATAGGGTATTCAATCAATTGATAGTTTGATAATTACCAAGTTAACTAAAATGAGTAAGTCAATTGTTGGCTCAACATATCAACCCCCAAAATTGGAAAACAAAGCTAATTTTGAAACATGGAAAATTAGATCCAGGAACATGTTAACCACACTGATTCTGACTTATGGGCGTCTATGACTGAAGGTCCCTACATTCCACCTGCTCTTGGACCTGATTATAATGACTACAATCAACCCATAAGTTTGAAATATTTGTCTCCTGAAGATGCTAAGAGAGTCAAAATTGATATTAAGGCCTATAGTATGCTTACTATGGCTTTACCTGAAGACCTCTTGATCAGATGTGAAGCTTACAAAACAGCCCACTCTTTGTGGAAGATTCTTCACACTTTGTATGAAGGAAATGATAAGATAAGAAGCATTAGGAAGGATACCCTTCGTTCATAATATGAGACCTTTCATCATATTGAGGGTGAATATGTTCCTCAACAACTCCATAGATACATGCAACTTGTTACTGAAATGAACATCTTTGAGTTGAAGTATAGTAATGAGGAGTTGAATAAAATGATGCTCCATACTTTGCTAGAAAGTTGGACTCAAACTGTGTCTATGTTTAAGAATACCATTGATCTAAAAGCAATTAGGCTAGATACTTTGATAGCAAAGGTGGAAGCTCTAGAATTGGATGAGAAACAAGAAACAAAAGTGTAAAAGCACCAATTGCACCATATCAATTTAAAGAAACAAAGGGTCCTGGAAGTGCACTTATTTTTAGTGATGATGGTGGAAGCTCTTATGTTGTGAGTGATGATGAAGATGATCCAGCTTTCTATGCAGCAAAGTACTCTAAATCAAACTCTCAAAGCAGTTCAAACAAGAAAGTGAAAGGGAAACTTGATGATACAAAAACCTCAAATGCTACAGCCACAAAGGGATCCATAACAAATAAAAGCAAAACTCAATCTGAACCAATTACTATGGTACTAGAATCAGAAGAGCAAACGGCAGCCTCTACGGCCTTCACTTCAAGTTTTCAACGTTATCTGGGTAGTACTTTGACCCCTACTCATATTTGTCTAGAAGACCTTGAAGAGCTTCATCCTGATGAAGTGGAGGAAATGGATTTACAATGGCAAATGGCCATGATTGCATACGGAGCTAAGATGTATATGAGAAGGAATAAGGGATTGGCTGTTGCAGGGTGCAAGATCGGTTTTGACTCTCAACACAAAACTCACTAAGTCTTACATAATCGATGAAACACAAAATCTCAAACTAAAGTTGATAATAATATACGAAGTTAATGAATAAGAGAATGGTTTTCAAGATACTTGTATATATTACTTCTCAACTCAGTATTACAAGACTCTTTCTAAGCTCTTGCTACTTAAGTTAAAATGAGAAACTATATATACTACTATCTACAGCTAGTTGTACTTGGAAAACCAGCTGGAATCTACAACTAGACAAATACTACATTGCTACAAATAAAGTATCTAAGATAAAATAATATCCTAGATAAGGTAGTCATGAGAGGTCCATGCTTACCTTTTCTCACCAACTAAAGATGGCATCTGTACTAAGTTGAAAAGGTGAACAGTGGATTAAAGTATGGCAACTACATGGGTTAGGAAAAGCACCATGTAGTGTACCAAAGTCTGTTAGACAGACCATACTTATGTCCACTGGTTCATAGTTGATTCTTCCAAATCAGAGGCCATTTATACTTCGGAAGAAACAACTTCTTTCAAGTCTTCTACAAGTCTTTATGACTTTATTCTTCGGAAGACTTTATCTTGGATCTTCTAAGTGTGAATGCTTCAGATGGAGAACTGCTTGGTCTTCGAAAGACTTTGTTCTATCTTTCGAAAGTTCTTCATATACTTTGGAAGGAAAACTACTTAGTCTTAGAAGACTTAGTTTTCCTCTGGAAGCTCTTTAGACATAATGCTTCGGAAGATCTTTGACATAGCTGCGGAAGAGTAGTTTTGTCTTCGGAAGACTTCTTCAACTTGTTCACAAAATTGTTCTAAGTGTTGTTTTGGTTGCACCAGCCTCATATGATCCAACAAACTCCCCCTAGGCTGATGCTACCAAAACTTCACTTCCTCTTGCTCCTCAAGGTCTTCAACACCAGGGAAAGCAATTATTTATCTGTCTCTTTGTTCTTCCCTGATATGGTGATGTGGAGTTTGTACAGGTCATTCGTAGATAATAAATCTAGTTGGTTGCTCTGAATGACGTGTACTCTTTGCTGCATCCCTTTGAAAAGAGTTAGTTGATGGGAATGGTAGTCATATTCCCATCTAACTATAGGATCTGAAGTGGAGCCCTCAACCATCTGTAGAAAGGTCTTCCCTTTTGTGGTTGTGCCTTATTTTGCATCTTGTGCTCTCTTTTTCAACTCTTCTTCAATCTTGGCCTTCTTTGTAAGCTCAGCTAGATGAAGGTTGCTTAAATGATTTTTGATGTGAGCAGCTATCTCAGAGTTGGAGGGATTCTATCTCAGAGTTGGAGGGATTGGAGAATGGCTCCTCTGCTAACGCAACAATTTCAAATCTGCTGGAATGTAGCAGAGATGAAGTGTCAGTCCTGGTAACTTCACCATTCTCCCTTTCCACAACAAAGTTATGGGAGTCTCCATCGAACCTCCACTGGACAATTTGCTTTCTAGGATTAAGGGGTATTGTTGGTAGTTTGATCCCTTTCCTAGTGTCCAGAAGAGTCACCAGTATTCTTCTTAACTTCTTTTAGACTTCATTGAGAGCTTTTGAATTTATTGCAAGAAGTTGAAGAGCTTGGTCCAGTGTTCCTCTAGGAAGATCAAGGAATGCATCTCTCGTGAGGGAACTGGAAGAGCCATCAATGAAAGTCAGCTGGATGGACTCTTCCTCACAAGAGATGTCACTTAGTGTTGTGCAATTTGTGAGCTTCTTCTTTATCTCCTTGAATTCTTCCAATGTCATGGGTTTTGATGGATCAGAGGATGGCTTGTTTTTTGAGTGGGTTCTTGGTTGTGTTTTGGGTCGTAGGATGGGTGGTGGTGGTGGTTGGTGGGAAGCAGTGGGTGAGGGTGTAGGTAAGGTTGATGGTAAAGGTTCAGGGGTGAAAGGTTCTGTTTTGATGGGGAAGGGAGAAGGTGTAGGTTGTGTTTTGGTAGTGGTTTGGGTATTGGTTTAGGTTCCATCCTCTGAACACTAGGAGTTTGAGCAACCTCCTGCCTTCTTCCTAAGCGAATGTCAGCCTTGATATCACTGACATGTCGCTGTAGGGTCTTGATTGATTTGTTTTGATTGTTTGATATGTTAGACATGATTGTTTGTTTGTTTTGTCTATTTGTTTGTTAAAAACCTCTATGAATGAGAAGGACCAGCTTCTTCTACATTCTTTTACACTTCTTCTATTGCCTTGAGAGATTCTTTAACATCTTGTTCTGTGGCTTGATCTTTCTCTGCTTCTTTTACTTGTTCAGCACGAGGATTAATCTTTAAAGCATTGAGGCAGTTCACTGTGTGTTCAGTAAAGTACTGAACTGCACTCTTCTGATCATCATACTTATACTTGATTAGTAGATTTACCAGCTGTTCCAAAGTAGACTGATCCAAGCTTTTACATCAATGTTGCTTACCAGTGTGGTCACAACATGCTTTCCTTTCAAGATCTCTAAATTGTTGTTCTCAGAAATACTCATGCCTGTTATTTCTTCAATACGTGTTAGGGGTTGTTGTTTGGTTTCTAATCTTTGTTTGAGAGCTACATTCATATAAATAGTCCCTAAGATCCTGAGCATATGAATGAAATAGCAGCAATCTCTTTTGCATAGCACATCTTCAAATGATGGAAAGGACTTTGTTTTCAAAAATGAGACATAAGAGGAATGAAGGAGTTTGATTTCAACAGGATCAAACAACCTTATGTCTGGTGCTTGTTTTCCCTTAAGTTTTCTTTCCAGTATCACCTTAAAATGAGTTTCATCATAATACCATTTTGTGATTGGGTGGTTGTACTGGTTACCATCAATTTTCTTCATAATCAGCTTGAAATCAGATGGCCTCAAAGGGTAACCAACTTTTTCTAACAATTCCGAATCAATCTCAGAGGGTTGTTCTTCACTTGTCTGTTTCCTCTTACTAGCTGCTTGTTGTTCTCTTCTGAGCTTTGCAATGTGAAGCTTGTCTTCTTTATCAGCTTTAGCTTTCAACTCATTATGATGTTTATGCATGTAAGATCTCAGAATATGAAAGAAGTCTGCTCCCCTTGAATTGTTTGTATGATTGACCATTCTTAGTTGTAGTAGGTCCAATCTATCTTCATAGCTTAGGGACCCCAGTTGGGAGATGGATGATAGATACTAGACAAGTTTAGATACCCTCTTGATTAGCACAACATCCCAGATTTCATCATATTTCCAAGCCACTATTTTTCTTTCATTGGCTTCTGTAGTGAGAGTGATTCTGTCATAGAGCTTGACAAAATGGTTTTCTCATTTATCATCTCTCTTACTTTATTGCCTTCAGGCCATAACTTGTGTGGCATAAATTATCTGGGTTCCTCAATTGGATGGAGCTTTGGAGGAGCTTGATGATATGTAGATAGAGAAGAAGCAGGACGAGGTTTAAACACTTGTGGTTTTAGAGCATTTGTAAGCATGTTTTTATAGATCTCTCTTTCCATATATTTCATCTGAGATAGAGATCTTCCTGCATATGACTTGTAGGGAACTCTTGTATGACTCAACCAGCTTTTAACCTGGGAGTAGGTCATCTTCTCTATCTGAGGATCCTTTGGTAAGTTCTTTTGCAACTCCTGTTGATCCTTGATTTCTTTATACCTATTGTATGTTTGCTCTTCTTCATTCTTCATGACTTCTTGGATGTCTTTGAGCAAGTCTTTAACCTCAGTGAGTTTAAAATGCACAAAAGTGTCATAAGGAAATCCTCTGGTTACTAACTCAGTTCCCATTAATGTTTCTGGATCATCAAGAAAGAGTTCTTGTTTGCTTTGAATGTTTTCATCATCATCTCTTTCATCTTTTTCTTCATCTAAATCAGTTAAGATAATGATTGATTGCTCATCAAGATTTTAATCTATCTCTCCTTCTTCAAGATGACTTATTTGTTTGGATGCTTCATCAAGTGGTTCTGTTTTAACTTTCAAGAGCTTTAGAGGAGGGGATTCAGGTTCATCAACCTCTTCAACAGTTTTCTTCCCCTTTATTAAGGATGCCAAATACATCCTTTTCCTTTTTCTTTTATAAGTTTTCATTTAAGGTTGAGAAGTTAAGGATTGAATATTTGATGATTCAACTTGCACATTTGCAGTCACAGCAAACCGCTTAATCAATTCCTTTTGTTTGTCTGTTAAGGGATTGTAAGGCATAATACTTGTTTTTCATAGGTGTGGGTCAGGAGAATGAAAATGTTGCCTTAATATTGGTGAATAGTGAATATTCTTAAAAGGATTAACTTCACTGAATAGTTGATCCATAGAATAGGATTCTTCTGGAATGATAAGTGCAAGATCTATTTGTTGTTCTTGTGGACTTGATGCTGCTTCAGCCACATTTTGACCTTCAAAGTCATCACTCAAGTCCTGTTCTTGACGTTCTGAATGTTCTTCCTCATTCAGTTTAGTGTCTTTCAAATCAAGCTCTCCGTTTAATCTTTGAATTTCTTCATTCTGAGCTTCAATAATTCTTTTAAACTCATTAATTTCAACATCTTTAGCATCTATTTGTTTAGTTAAGTAGGCAATGTCTAATCTAGCACTACCAAGGTCCTGATCTGTTTCCTTCACCTTTTCTTTTGATTGTTTGAGTTGTTGTTCCAAAAATTAAACAATCAACTTCTGAGATGTTTGATCTGCTGAGAGCTTTTCTATCTCTTTATCTTTGCTTTTAAGCTTATCTTTTAACTTCTTAGCTCTTTTGTTTGATCTTTCAATTAGCTTATTGTATTTAGTGAATAAGAACACTTTGGAATACTCAATTTCTTTACCAGTAGGAATATCACTACCCTGATCATCACCTTCAGCAAGTACTATAGTGATTTGTTGATTATGTATAGGTTCTTGTACTGTGGATGTGCCAAATTCTTCGTGCTCAGTTGATTGTTGTTCCAAAGTAGCATCAATGTCTCTTAAAAGAGATGATAATGATTATTGGTCAGTGAAGGTTGGGCTTTGAGGTGGTGATGGCATATGATGCTCAAACTGAAATTGCTCATGTTCTTGTGCTTCTTGAATGATTGGTTCTGGTGAGTGTGCTATTGGATCTTGATGTTGAATGATTGGTTCAACTTCAGGAGCATCTTGTTCCTCTGGTATGATAGGGGCTGGTTGTATGATTGGATGTTGGTGAATCACAGTTTAGAACTCCATGTGTGGATCACCTTGACCAGTTATTCTTAAAAATACATCAGGTACTAGAAGATTCATAGTCCATCATATGAGGTGGAACAGGAACCTCATCTCCATCATATAGGCTAGAATTGATTCAGTTAAACACATGTTCATTGAAATGAACAGGATGGAAGATTGCTCCTTCTCTAGGGATGTTTGGTAAAAGATCATTAATGATCATTTGAAGGAATCTTGGAAACATCTGAAATTTGTTCCTGACCTCTGTTAAGTTGTATACCATCCCATTCAATACTTGTGCAGCAAAGTTGAATGGTCTTCTGGCTATAATGCTTGCTATGGAAGAAGAGCTTCTTAATGAAGTGGCATCCCAACCAGTCTTTCTGTTTGCCATTGTCTTTTGGTATATATGCATGAGGAATCTAAATGGGCACACATATATGACTTCTTGATCTATTTCCTGTCAATGGTTACTGTAAAACCAATCTGCCTGAAAATATGTAAAACACAGTTTTCATCAAACTCAATTGGACCTTGACCATCTTCTTCACCCAACTGAAGTACTCTTCTGATTACTTCTTTAGAGACAGTAATCTAATGATTATGGACTGAGGAAACCACAACTTGTTGATCATTGACTTGTTCCAAGTGTGCATGAGTCCAAAACTAGATAATATGATCCTCATAAATGTCTGGTCTAGCAGTCATTGCATGAACCAGCCTTGTTTGTCTGATAGCATGGATCATGTCTCTATAGTTTTCTACCTTAGGTGAATCAGTATTGAGAAATGCACATATGTTGTGATCTCTGACAAACACTAAGTTTGCCGTATCTGCAATATAAAAGAAGAGTATGTTAGTAACTTGTATAAGATGAATGTATGATGTTTGAATTAATGAAATGTTGATCAAGTGTTCATTGACTTATTTTGATTGTTATAAAATGATAAATTTGTATGTTCAACACTTGTGGTTTGTTTAAAATGTATGTTTGAATGGTATTAATAACTAATTCAGTTTAACTTAACAAAAGTCAATTGTTTGGTCAATTTTGATCATAAAAATCTTGTTTGATTTAATTTGTTTTGATCCAAATTGTTTTGCATTCTGTTTGTTTAATCACAAAAAGTTGTTTTGTTTAATATTTACAACAATTTCACTTCATAACAACTTGTTCATGAATATCAGTTTGACTCTTTAAAGTCAAAATGACCATTTAATGCACATTGAATGAATATGCATTTAATGTTTGTATGATGAATGCCATACCAAATTAACTGTCTTTACTTGTTTGTTATTGTATTATGAAAATGTTTGCCAAGTTATAACAAGATTTAAGCATTTTTGAACATTTTCAAAGATCAGACATTAGGTTTTGTGTGATTTTGGCAAGAACGTCATGACTGTTCATGAACCCGATGAACACTTAATCAAATTACATCAAAACAAATGTCTTAATACATTCGACTAATGTCATATAACACTTATTCAATGTTTGATTTGGTTATAAACATCAAATGATTCATGTTTGATTATGGTATAAAGTTCGATTTTATCGAACAATGTTTGAATCTGAATCAACAATCATGAAGTTTTAATGGACGATTGATGTTTAAAATCATGTTGTTATACCTTGTTGATTGTGAATCAGATGATAAATCATACGGATTTTAGGTTTTCAATTCAACAGGGTTTAAGGGTTTTTGCATTGTGTGTAACGTTTAAATTTTAATTTTCTCTCTCCCACTCGTGATGAAAGAAAAATGTACAAGTGTTGTGTTTATATACAGCGGACCAAATGACTATCCGCTGTAGGTATAGTGTGTCTGTACGCTGTGTGAATAGTACCTTAAAAAATTTAAATGTAAGTCATGCGCTGTGAATTACACAGGCACTATATGAACAGTGCATCCGCTGTACAATTTTATATTGTACACTGTGGAACCCTTGTATGTAGTACTGTGTTCATAGCGGATGAGCATTTGTACATACGCTATGCATACTTGTGTGAAAAATTTTATAATTTATGACTAAAAAGTCATACGCTGTGGTTGACCACTGTTTTCAAAGCGGATGAACATTTGTTCATGCGTTGTGGACACATTGAAAAAATTGTTTGGTTGTTTACAGCGGATGAACACTTGTTCATGCACTGTGGATCCTTGAAAATTGCTTGTTTGTTCACAGCGGATAAACATTTGTTCATGCGCTGTGGACACTTGAATGATTTGTTTTAATGTTTACAGCGTATGATTACCTGTTTGTATACACTGTATACACCTGCACTGTTACTACAACGGATGACTAATGTAAGTCATGTGCTGTGAAATGGCACTGTATTCATAGTGGATGTCTTATCAACATCATGCACTGTGAACACTTTTATGTTCACAAGTGCATAGCAGGTGATTGTTTGTTTTGTCCGCTATATACACTTAGTGTATTTTGCATGTTATGATGGTTACTGTATCTACAGCGGATGTATGTTTGTGTGTCCGCTGTGACAACAGTTTTCAAAAATTTCAGATTTTTGTTTGTTTTGAACTAATGTCTTCCAAAGCATATGTTTGATAAAAATTTTCTTCCGAAAGAACATTTGTTTGATGAAACTTGTCTAAATCAAAATGTTTGTTTAAATCCTAAATTTAAAATGTATGTTAAAATGCTAAAATTTTAACATAATCAATATATGGATGTTAAGATATTACTCACAAGCAATATTGTGCAATAGTATACATATGTATGTGAGTCAAATTGCTGTGTTTGGGTGCTGGCTTGACTTGGTTTTATTTAAAACTGAAAATTTAGAAAATTTCAAATTTTAAAATGTATGAATATGAACAATTCTGCTACCTTTGATATTTCCATGTTCAATTTCTCCCCCTATGTTTTTGCATAGTTATAATTTTTTTTTATAAAAATGAAAAAAATTTATGTGTTTGAGTGAAAATTATCAAAGTCCAAATTTATTGCTTGTTTGTTAAACACTTAGTAAGATCATATTGAATCTTACTAACAAATGAATGTGTTGCTTGGTTGAATCATGAATAAGTGTCACATACCATGAGATCATACTAGTCAAAAATTCTCACTGAGTGGTTTGAATGTTTTTTAGACTAGAAATAGACTAATATAATGTTGATTGTAGATATTGGATTCACTTAAACTCATGCATGGTATTAATGATTGATTGAAACAGTGAGTGATTATCATGTTTTGAGTTGATTGATATGAGTTGTATGTACCCCACATCTAATTGTTTGTTTGGTACAACCCTTCTTAATATATGCTAGACAGCACTTTAAATACTTAAGGCCTAGCTACTTAGGAGTATAAATGCTCAATTTGATCCATGATGTTTGATCCTCATTGGGATTTTTTTTCACTTCATTTCGGAAGGTGATCCTCTTTGGGATTCTTTTGATTCATTCACAAGGAATGTAGTCTTAATGACTTTATTGATTGTTCATCCATAATGGGTGTGTTCCTCATTGGGAATCATTTTGGATCATTATTTAGGTCATTCAGGTCTGTGCTTAGCACAACAAAGAATGCCTTGGTGTACTCCAGGTCTATGAAAATCATAACAAAGGAGACACTTGTATGATTGAGCAATTTATGAACTGTTTCACTTGGTGTATTGTAGTTACTTTACAAGCAACCTATTTTAGATAGATTAATACTCACCATAAACCAAGATGTGTTGCTTGACCACACAATCATGCGAATTTAGTGCTTTACTGTTGTATGTGTTGTTAGGTGTCCCATGCTTAGCCTATCCACATATCAAACAAAATACAGTCAGTCTTTATTAGTGAAAAAGACTCAAGTGCAGAATAAGCCAGTGTACTATCATTTCTCATGACTGGTATGTATTATTCAATGTGTTTAAAAATAAAGTGTTTGCTTGATATCTTGATTTTGAAAGATACATGTTTGATGTTAAACTTGGACTTAGACAAAATCAAGCTTGTTTGTTTTAATGTTTTGATTCATAGTTGATTGAACCAAAAATTCAAAGATTGTTGAATCAAATGGTTTTGTAAATAGGTCAGCCAATTGATTATCTATATGGACTTTGATCAACTTGATCAGATCCTTTTCTGAGCAGTCTTTTAGAAAGTGATATTTGATTTCTATGTGTTGAACAGAATTGTTAGTTATAAACATGGCAGTAGAGTTGTCAATGTGTATGGGTGTTTGAAGAAAATTAAAGCCATAGTCAAGCATTTGGTTTTAAATCCATAGCACTTGAGAACAGCATGCAGAAGTAGCTATGTATTGTGCTTCAGCTGTTGACACGGAGACATTTGTTTGTTTCTTGCACTGCCAGGAGATCAGTCTTGATCCAAAAAATTGACAACCTCCTGTTATTGATTTTCTGTTTTGATTGCATCCATGTAACACCCGGATATTTTAAAAAAAAAAAAAAGAAGAGAAAAAGAAAAGAATTTCGGTAACCTAAGTTAAGGGGTTAAAGTTATGCAAGAGGCAAACATTAATATAATTATGTTTAAAAAGTGGGCATGGCCGCCCACTCCCTCTGCTCACCAACTGCCTTCGACCGTAGAAAATAAGAAAAGTAGAGGTTCCATCGGTTTTAGAGAGAAGAAGAAGAAGATCGGCTAGAAGGTGGGTTTTTGTGTGTTTTGTTCGGTTTCAGCTAAATTTTCAGCTTGTGGACCGAGTCTTATGTGTTTCTCTGTGTTCGGTTGTGTGTTTTTTGGTGTGTTTAGGTGTTTGAACTCCAAGTGCTCTCGAGTTTGGTGGAGTTTTACTCGAAGGCTGCTATAGGTAAGTTCTAGATCCCTAGTTTTTCTATTTAAACTTGTTTTGGGGCTGAAATGCATATAAATTATCATTTTACAACTTTCAGCATGTTGAACCATGTATTACCCCTATTTTATGTGGGTGTGTGTGTTTGTGAATGTTTTTACCGAATTATGTGGTTTGTATGCTTGTTTTATGTGCTTAGTATGCTAGATTTGGGCTAAGAATATGTTAGGATGATGATCGGGAACTGAAATTAGTATAAGTTAGAACTGGCATAGTACCCATACGCCCAAACTGCCCATGCGCTCAAGTGTTTGCCCATGAGCCTAAGTTTCCCATGCGCCAAGTACCCATGTGCCTTCATAGTACTCGTGCGCATGCATAGTTCCCATACACCTAAGTTTTTTTGCCCATACACCTAAGTGTTCGCCCATGTGCCTATGTTTTCCCATGCGCCTAAGTACCCATGCGCCTGCATAGTACCCATGCGCCTAAATTTTTCCCCATGCGCCCAACTGTCCGTGCTCCTGCATAGTGCCCATGTGCCCACATAGTGCTCATGCGCCTAAGTTGCCTTAGAATTTTTCTGAAATTTTGGGGAAATAGAAATTAATGATTATGCTCTGGAATGTTTTGATGGGTTTTGTTTGTTCATGTTATGCATGTTATCGCCTTTTATTGAAGTTCCTTATTATGTATTATTACGTGACTTTACGTGGTGTGTTAATGCTCTTGTATGTAAAGTATTATCATAAAGGAAGCGGAAGATTAAAGATAATAAAAAGTGGAACATAACGAATGAATGAAAGTCTTGCAAGCAAATTTAAAGAGGTTCACAACTCAATGAAGAGTTGTTAGCTCAACTGTATGCAATGTAGCATGTGATCTTGGCTAACCCATGAGGGTGTACACACAGGGGGGTCGGTCTTGGTGATTGATCCATACGTGCAAAACGGGATCCTTGTCGCTTAACCTCAAGATTGAGGTGGCTTTGTGCTTAATGATGGGGTATGGCTTATGACACAATCTAGATAGAAGTGAAAGATAATGAAAAAGTGCAAAATGAACGATTATGAACGATGATAAAAGATAATAATGCTATTATCAAGATGTATGTATGTTGTGTGATCACGAACGAAAGTAAATGAAAGGTTTTTACTAAAGGTAAAGTATTTTACTTATAAAACTAGAACTCACTCAGCAACCCTGACTTTTTATGCATTTTCAGTTGGCAGGTAGCTTGTTGCTGAGGATGGCACGAGGGTGAAGCTACTTGGCAGGCAAAGGCTGGCATCCATGTCATGCACGATAATGATGTTGTTTTGTAATACAACTAAGTGATATTTTGTAATCCTTTAAACAACGATATATTACTTGGCAAATGTGTTTATTAAAGCATGAAATGGTTTTTTTGATGAATTATTCCACTACAATATTTTATTTACTTAATAAATCTTAATATGTTTTGATATAAATGAGATTGTGATTGATCAACTGTGAGGTTCCGGGGAACGAGACCTTTCAAGTTGGTATCAGAGCCAAAGTTTAAGAGAAATGGGTAAATATTTTCAAAACCTAAACTTAAACTGAGAATGTGACCGAGTGGAGGGATGCCAGCCCAAGTAGCTACGTGCCATCAGGTAAAATGCTTTCTTAAGGTTAACCGGTATTATGTGTGCGTGCTATCTGATTTATGTGCTCTTAGTAGATTTGGATACTAATGTAGTCAGGATAGGCAATGCTTAGGGGATGAAGAGTAAAGTAAGTAGCTAATCACAACTTGCCACTATAATTAGGGACTTACTATACTTGACATAATCTGAGCTATTACCTTGAATGACCGTGTTGGTGTTTGAATCTTATAGTGTTTAGAGGATGCGGGTGGTAGATCTTTGAAGGTTTCTTGAGGAGGTGTGCAGGGTGGTCGTGGTGCTAGACCACGTGTCACCAGGAACAAGGCTAAGGCTACTAAGACGGCTCCTGCAGAGCCCGAGCTTCATCACCAGGAAGTCGGTGATGAGAGTGCTAATTTGAGAGCCTCTGTGAAGGAGGCAGTTATGGAGGAAGTTCATCAGGTCATGCAGACGATCCTACCATCTATGGTGACCAAGGTTATTCGTGCTATGAGGGAGGATGAAAAGAAAGAGAAGGAGGAGAGGAGGAGGACCGTTAGGAGAGGTTCAGGTGAAGGGGAGCAACCAAAAACTGAGATGGTCATCTCTAGTGATGAAGAGGAAGAGGAAGAGGTACAAGAAACAGCCAAGGGGTGTAGTTATGGGGCATTTCAAAGATGCAAGCCCCTGAATTTTGATGGTAATGGGGATGCTGCTGCTGCTGCTCACCGATGTGTGAGGAAAATGGAGGTCGTGTTGGAAATCATCGAATGTAGGGAGGATCAAAACGTGAAGTTTGCTACTCACTCATTTGTGGACTCGGCTTTATGTTGGTGGGACAATATTGTCCAGGCCGAGGGCAGCAGGGCTGTTGGGAGGATGAGGTGGAGTGAACTGAAAAAGATAGTGATCGAGGAGTTTTGTCCTCACAGGGAGCTTGACAAGATTGAGAGAGAGTTCCTATAGCTGGAGGCGGGAACTATGACACACCAGCAATACACGACTAAGTTCAACGAGATGGCAAGGCTGGTGCCATACCAGGTGACGCCGGTGTCGAGAAAGATCAAGAGGTACATACAGGGTTTGCCGGCAGATATCCGCAGGCGCATGATCGCCGCCTAGCCGAGTACGTTTAGCTCGGTGGTTGATCTGGTAGGGAGGTTATATGATGAGAGAGAAGAAGTGGCAGTGGTGGAGGTGAACAAAAAGGGTGGTGGTGATAGGAACTGGAACGGGAAACGATTTAGCCATGGTGGTTTTACCCCGAGCAACAAGAAGGCAAGGATGGATGACCGGAGGGTGGTGTCGGCAGGTACGAGGATGAAGAGGTGTGGTAAGTGCGGAAAGGAACATACAGGGGAGTGTAAGTGGGGACTGAATCTCTGCTTCAAGTGTGGGAAGCCTGGTCATATGGCAAAGGAGTGTGGGGTTGTAAGGTGTTATAACTATGGTGATGAGGGCCATCTGAGCAGGGATTGCAAGAGGCCAAGGGTCGAGAGCTCTGGGGTGAAGAAAGGGGTTGAGAAGGAGGGACCAAAGGTAAAAGCCAGAGCATTCATGATGACCTGGGAGGAGGCTAGGGTGGACCCAGATGTCGTGTCAGGTACGTTCCTAGTAAACCAAACTTGTGCCTCTGTATTATTTGATTCTAGTGCTAGTAAGAGTTTTATTTCTGTTGCCTTCTGTGCTAAGTTACCTATTAGAAGTAGAAAGATTGATGAGCCCTTTGATGTAGAAACTGCTATTGGTAAGTCTACCAGGATTTCTGATCTGATAGAGAATTATGACAAGAGTTGGAAGGCCAAAGGTTCTCTGCTAAATTATTCATGATGCCCCCAGGCGGATTCGATGTGGTTCTAGGGATGGATTGGTTAGCTGCCTATGAGGCAAATATTATGTGTCACAAGAAGATGATCTGATTGACTACGCCTGATGGGAGTTCGGTGATGATCTACGGTGATCGAGTTACTACGGTTCCGAAGGTGATTTCGATGGTGGTGTCAGAGAAGTGCATGAAACGTGGATGTAGTGCCTATCTGGCTTACGTGAAGGATGTGGATGTGTCAGTACCATAATTGTCCGATGTACTAGAAGATTTACCAGGTGTGCCACCGGACCGCCAGATCGAGTTCCAGATCGACTTGATACCTGGTGCTCAACCTGTTGCCAAGGCACCGTATCGATTGGCTCCGTCTAAGATGAAGGAACTGATGGTTCAGTTGCAAGAGTTGTTGGACAAAGGGTTCATTCGACCAAGTATCTCTCACTGGGGGTGCTCTGGTCTTGTTTGTAAAGAAGAAGGACGGTAGTATGAGGATGTGCATCGACTACCGTGAGTTAAACAAGTTGACGGTGAAGAACCGATATCCACTACCCAGAATTGATGACTTATTTGATCAGCTCCAAGGTGCCAGTTGGTTTTCGAGAATAGATCTCCGATCTGGTTACCATCAGTTAAAGGTGAAAGAGCAGGATATACTTAAAACAGCTTTTCGCATGCGTTATGGACACTACGAGTTTCTCGTTATGTCTTTTGGTCAAACTAACGAGCCAGCTGCCTTTATGGATTTGATGAACTGGGTGTGTCAGCCGATGTTGGATAAATCAGTGATTGTGTTTATCGATGATATCCTGATTTACTCGAAGAGCGAAGAATAGCATGCCGGTCATATTCGGGAGGTATTGGAGACAGTTAGAAGAGAGAAGTTGTATGCTAAGTTCTCCAAGTTCGCTTTCTGGTTGTGCGAGGTTCAGTTTTTAGGTCATGTGGTAAATTCCGAAGGGATCATGGTAGACCCAAGAAAGGTGTTGGTGGTGATGCAATAGAAGACTCCAAACACGCCATCCGAGATCCGTATTTTCTTGGGTTTAGCGGGCTATTTCAGGAGATTCGTTCAAGACTTTTCAAAGATAGCCTCACCATTAACCAAGCTGACCCGCAAGGATGTGAAGTTTATTTGGGGTCTGGATCAGGAGAATGCTTTTGAGGAGTTAAAGACAAGATTGACTCAAGCTCTTGTCTTGACTTTACCCGAAGGGAATGAAGACTTGGTAGTCTATTCGGATGCCTCTTATTCAGGATTGGGTTGCGTACTAATGCAACGGGGAAGGGTTATAGCCTATGCGTCCCGACAGTTAAAAATCCATAAGGCTAATTACCCTACTCATGACTTGGAGCTAGCGGCTGTGGTCTTTGCATTGAAGATTTGGAGGCACTACTTGTATGGGACAAAGTGCACTATCTTCACTGACCATAAGAGCTTGAAATAATTCTTTGAGCAGAAGGACCTCAATATGAGGCAAAGGAGGTGGTTAGAGTTGATCAAGGACTATGATTATGAGATCCACTACCATCCGGGCAAGGCCAACGTTGTGGCGGATGCCCTTAACCGAAAGGAGAGACCCAAGCCAATCCGGGTGAAAGCTTACCAGTTGGTTATAACCTCTGATGTGATGACATAGATCAAGGGGTTCCAAGATAAGGCGTTAAAAAAAGATCACCTTAACTCCAAAAGGATGAGAGGTCTAGTCATGGAAAACACTCTCGGAGTTAGAACCCGCTTCAGGCGGATGTGGATCCCTCGTTGTGGAGACCTACGGGGGCGAATCATGGATGAAGCTCATAAGACTCGATACTCCATTCATCTCGATGCTATAAAGATGTATCATGATATGAAGAAAGATTACTGGTGGCCGGGTATGAAGCATTATGTAGCGGAGTATGTGAGTAAGTGCCTTACTTGCTTGCAAGTGAAGGTGGAGCATCAGAAGCCATACAGGAAGATCCAACATTTGGATATACCCGAGTGGAAATAGGAGCACATTACCATGGACTTCATTACGAAGTTACCATGTACGGCAAGGGGGTAGATGCTATATGGGTGATATTTGACCGTTTGATGAAGAGTGCTCACTTTCTACTGATCCGCGAGACATATTCATCTGAAAGGTTGGTGGATCTGTTCATCAAAGAGATTGTGACGCATCATGGTGTACCAGTGTCTATCGTGTCTGACCGTGACACTCGGTTTACATCTAAGTTTTGGAAGAGATTTCATGACGCGATGGGGATGAGGTTGTACATCAGTACGGCTTATCATCCTCAGACGGATGGTCAGTCAAAGAGAACTATACAGATACTTGAGGATATGCTTCGAGCATGCATCATTGATTTCAGAGGAAGTTGGGGCGAACACTTACCGTTAGCTGAATTCTCATACAACAATAGTTATCATGCCAGCATTGGTATGCCACCATATGAGATGCTATACGGTAGGAAGTGTAGAATGCCCATATGTTAGGGTGACATCGGACAAAAGTAGTTGGGGAGCGTTGAAGTGATCGAGGCTACAACTGAAAAGTTAGAGAAGATAAAGGCCTTTATGAACGTGGCAAAAGATAGGCAAAAGTCGTATGCTGACAAGAGGTATAGACCGATTGAATTCAAGGTGGGTGATAAAGTTATGCTGAAGGTTTCACCTTGGAAGGGGATCATTCGGTTCAGAAAGTGGGGTAAGCTGAGCCTGAGGTATATAGGACATTTTCGAATCATTGCTCGAGTAGGAGAGGTGGCCTATAGGTTGGAGCTACCCGATGAGTTAAGTGGGATTCATCCAACATTCCATGTATCTCATCTGAGAAAATGCCTAGCTGATGATGATATGATTATACCATTAGAGGACATTGAAGTGGATGAACGACTCAATTACGTAGAGCAACCAGTGGCAATCATTAACCGAAAAGAAAAGAGATGACGGAATAAAGTGGTTCCACTAGTGCGGGTACAGTGGAGGCACAGGAAGGGATCCGAGTCTATGTGAGAGGCAGAGGAAGAGATGAGACAACATTATCCACAACTGTTCGAGGAGTGACAGGTTTCGGGGACGAAACCTACATAAGGGGGTGGACTTGTAACACCCGGATATTTAAAAAAAAGAAGAGAAAAAGAAAAGAAAAGAAAAGAGAAGTATAAAGAAAGAAAGGTGAAATAACCCAAGTTAAGGGGTTAAAGTTGTGCAAGAGGCAAACTTTAATATAATTATGTTTAAAAATTGGGCATGGCCGCCCACACCCTCTGCTCACCAACTGCCTTCGACCGCAAAAAAGAAGAAAAGCAGAGCTTCCATCAGTTTTAGAGAGAAGAAGAAGAAGATCGACTAGAAGGTGAGTTTTTGTGTGTTTTGTTCAGTTTCAGCTGAATTTTCAGCTTGTGGACCGAGTCTTATGTGTTTCTCTGTGTTCGGTTGTGTGTTTTTGGTGTGTTTAGGTGTTTGAACTCCAAGTGCTCTTGAGTTTGGAGGAGTTTTACTCAAAGGCTGTTGTAGGTGAGTTCTAGATCCCCGGTTTTTCTGTTTTAAACTTGTTTTGGAGCTAAAATGCATATAAATTATCATTTTACAACTTTCAGCGTGTTGAACCGTGTATTACCCCTGTTTATGTGGGTGTGTGTGTTTGTGAATGTTTTGACCAAATTATGTGGTTGTATGCTTGTTTTATGTGCTTAGTATGCTACATTTAGGCTAAGAATATGTTAGGATGATGATTGGGAACAGAAATTTGTATAAGTTAGAACTGGCATAGTACCCATGCTCCCAAACTTCCCATGCGCCTATGTGTTTGCCCATGCGCCTAGATTTCCCATGCGCCCAAGTACCCATGCGCTTGCATAGTACTCGTGCGCCTGCATAGTTCCCATGCGCTTAAGTTTTTTTGCCCATACGACTAAGTGTTTTCCCATGCGCCTAAGTTTTCCCATGCACCTGCATAGTACTCATGTGCGTGGATAGTACCCATGCGCCTAAGTTTTTCCCATACGCCTAAGTTTTTCCCCAAGCGCCCAAGTGTTCCCATGCGACCAACTGTCCGTGCGCCTGCATAGTGCCCATGCGCCCATATAGTTCTCATGCGCGTAAGTTGCCTTAGAATTTTTCTAAAATTTTGGGGAAATAGAAATTAATGATTAAGCTCTGGAATGTTTTGGTGGGTTATGTTTGTTCATGTTATGCAAGTTGTGGCCTGTTATTGATGTTCCTTATTATGTATTATTACGTGACTTTACATGGTGGGTTAATGCTCTTGTACGTAAAGTATTATCATAAAGGAAGCGGATGATTAAAGATAATAAAAAGTGGAACATAACGAATGAATGAAAGTCTTGCAAGCAAATTTAAAGAGGTTCACAACTCAATGAAGAGTTGTTAGCTTAACTGTGTGCAATGTAGCATGTGATCTTGGCTAACCCATAAGGGTGTACACACAGGGGGTCAGTCTTGGTCACTAATCCATACGTGCAAAACGGGATCTTTGTCGCTTAACCCCAAGACTGAGGTGGCTTCGTGCCTAATGATGGGGTATGGCTTATGACACAATCTAGATAAAAGTGAAAGATAATGAAAAAGTGCGAAATGAACGATTATGGACGATGATAAAAGATAATAATGATATTATCAAGATATGTGTATGTTGTGTGATCACGAACAAAAGTAAAGGAAAGGTTTTTACTAAAGGTAAAGTATTTTACTTATAAAACTAGAACTCACTCAGCAACGCTAACGTTTTATGCATTTTTAGTTGGTAGGTAGCTTGTTGCTGAGGATGGCACGTGGGTGAAGCTACTTGGCGGGCAAAGACTGGCATCCATTTCATGCATGATAATGATTTTGTTTTGTAATACAACTAAGTGATATTTTGTAATCCTTTAAACAATGATGTATTACTTGGAAAATATGTTTATTAAAGCCTGAAATGGTTTTTTTGATGATTTATTCCACTGCAATATTTTATTTACTTAATAAATCTTAATATGTTTTGATATAAACGAGGGTGTGATTGACCAACTGTGGGGCTCCCGGGAACGGGGCCTTACAATCCACCATAATGACTATCTGTGTATGCAGAGAGAAATGTCCATCATTTGGATTCCACAAACCAAGTGCTGATTAGCCTTTTAGATATCTAAAGATTCTCTTTACTACATTGATGTGTGATTCTTTTGGATCTGTGGTATCTTGCACACATGCAAACTGCATACATGATGTTTGGTCTGCTTGCTGTTAGGTACATCAAGGAACCTATCATGGATCTATAGAGTTTCTGGTCCATTGATTTTCCTTCTGGATCAGGTCCAAACTTTAATCTAGTTGCAAATGGTGTTTTGCTTGATATGCAATTAGACATATTATATTTCTTTAATATCTGATTCACATACTTGCTTTGGTTGATGAAAATTCCTTCAGCTGTTTGTTGAACTTGTAGACCAAGGAAGAATGTAAGTTCTCTCATTGAGCTTATTTGGAATTTTGATTGCATAAGAGTTTCAAACTCTTTGCAAAGTTGTGTGTTTGTGGAGCCAAAGATTATGTCATCCACATAGACTTGAACCACTAACAAGTCTTGTTCCTTTCGTTTCAAGAACAATGTTTGATCTATTTTCCCTTGGGTATACCCATTCTGCAGTAAAAACTTAGATAAAGTTTCATACCACTTCCTAGGCGCTTGATGAAGACCATACAGAGCCTTATCTAACTTGTAGACTCTGTGAGGGAATTCTGGATCTTCAAACCCTGGTGGTTGAGCAACATATACCTCTTCATCTATCTTGCCATAGAGGAATGCACATTTGACATCCATTTGGTAGACAGTGAATTTTTTGGATGAGGCATATGCAAGGAAAACTCAGATGGCTTCTAGTCTTGCTACAGGAGCAAAGACATCATAATAGTCAATGCCTTCCTCTTGAGTATATCCTTGGACGATCAGCGTTGCCTTTCTTCTTATGACAATCCCTCTGTCATCTGCTTTGTTTCGGAAGAGCCACCTTATGCCAATGGCTTATTGACCTTCAGGTAGATAGACCAGCTTCCATACCTCTTGCTTTCTGAATTGCTGTAATTCCTCTTGCATGGATTCTATCCAACTGTTGTCTTTGAGTGCTTTATTGATGTTTTCGGGTACAGCGAGGGATAAGAAGTAGGAGTACAGGCAAATGTTTGCTGTGTCAGATTGACTTTGAGTCAATCTGGTATTGAGGTCACCAATGATGTTTTCTAGTGGATGGTCTTTGTGAACTCTGGATGTTGTAATCTGATCAATAAGAATAATTGAATCAAGATTAGAGATTGTTTGCTCGTCTGTTGATGGATGGGCAAGGGTATTTGTAGTTGTTTGTTTATCTGGTTGTGAGGGATCACTGAATGTTTGAGGAGAATCATGGAAGAAATCTAAGATTTAATCTTCATGATGTGTATCAGGTAATGAATGGTAATCACCATCTTCTTCAGCATTGGTTGGTTGTTGTGTCTTTGTTTGGTTGTGTGGTTGTGGTTGGATGGCCACTGGAGTAGATGACGAAGATGGTGAGTTTGATGATGTTCCTTTGGAAGTGTTTGTTTGTTCTGGAGGAGTTGTAACTGTTGTACTCGAAGGAGATATGTTTGTTTTCCTTGGAGGATCAGTAGTTAAAGGAACATCTATGGTTGTTAGTGGAACGACTGGATACTCATTATTATCCTTGGTACTTGAAACATCAAAATAAGATGTGTCAAATGATTTTGTTAATGCATCAATATCAAACAACCAGTCTGATCCAATGACTTTCCTAGTGAAAGAGTGTTCATTAAAAACAATATCTGTTGTTTCTTCCACAATGTTCAGTCTTGGATTGTATACTCAGTAAGCTTTTGAGCTTCCGGAGTATCCAACAAAAAAACTAGCATCTGCTTTTGGAGCAAACATAGATAATTATTCTCTGGTGTTTAATATTGAAATTAAACATCCAAATGCCTTAAGAAATCCTATGAATGGTTTTCTTTTAAACATTAATTCATAAGGTGTTTTGGAATGTTCTTTGATGATTAATGTTCTGTTTTATATGTAGCAAACTGTATTGATTGCTTCAGCCCAAAAGGTTATAGGCAATAGAGAGTCAGCTAGCATTGATCTGGCTGCTTCTATCAACGTTTTGTTCCTTCTTTCAGCTACTCCATTTTGCTAAGGAGTTCTTGCTACACTGAATTAATGATTGATTCCTTTCTCTGCATAAAAAGAAGAATTGTAGTATTTCTTAAATTCAATACCATTATCACTTATTAAAGACTTAACTTTAATATCTAACTGATTCTCAATCTTAGTGATAAATGATTTGATGATTTCTGTTGTTTCTGACTTATGTAGTAGAAAGAAAACCAAGGTGAATCTAGAGTAATCATCTACTATAACAAGATAGTACTGCTTCTTTCCTATGCTTAGGATGTTTGTTGGGCCAAATAGGTCCATGTGAAGCAATTTAAGTGGTGTGTTGTTAGAGTTTACCAATTTGGACTTATAAGACACTCTATGTTGTTTGCCTTTCAGATATGCAGTGCAGTGGTCTGTACAGAAAAAATCCTTTTATGGTAAACCTATTACTAGATCACCTTTTACAAGTTGGTTCATTCTGTTATAGTTAGTGTCCTAGTCGTCTGTGCCATAATTAGGAAACATCTTCTGATGTTTTTGATAGTAAACATGTTTCAGGAGTTGATGCTGAAACAGTGTTCATATCAACAATGTATGTGTTGTTATGACGTGATGTTTTCAAAAGGATACAATCTTCTAGTATTTGAAAACCCGTCTTTAGTATGTAGCAGTTGTTGGAGTCAAATAAGGTTGCATATCCTTTGTCACAGATTTGGGATACGCTTAGAAGATTAAACTAGAGGTTAGAACAATAGTTGACATTCTCAAAGCTAATCAACCCATTTGAAACTGTCCCTTCTCCAGTAATCTTTCAACCTGTCTTGTCTCCTCCAAAGGCTACATTTCCTCCATGTTTGCTTTTAAAATCCCGAATGAGGGAATATTTGCCAGTCATATGTCGAGAGCATCCACTGTCAACATACCATATGTTGTCAGGCCTTCTTTGATGTCCCTACAAAAGAAAAGAAATTAATTAGTTGGTGCAACCCAAGCCATGATGGTCTTGGGTTTTTCGTCTTTCCCTACGATACAAATTTTTTCAAGAATGGCATTATCTGCTGGTTTAGGAATTCTAGGTACACTAGTTTTCCTTTGATTGTTCTTAGCTCTATCAAGAGAAGTACTTTGGGCTCTTCTCCTTTGAGAGCTAATTTCTGGTGATTGTCTGTTTTAAGACTTATGTCTCCTTATTGGTTGTTTAAAGTTGTCATAAAATGTTTTGTCATTGTTTAAAATAACTTTTTGATGAGGAGTTTGTCTTGGTACTCCTCCCTTGTTCTTATTTTGAACAACTGTTTATTTCTCAGTTGATTTCTCAACTTGATCCTGTTTGTTTTGCTTTTTATTTTTCTTATTAAAAAAGCGATTTGCTGTGCTGTGATTGTTTCTTTCACAAATTGAACAATAGTTGTGAAAATGGCATGTTTTAGTACTGTGATTATTCATATGACAGTACTTGCAGTATTTACCATACTTGCATTTTTCGGTGGTGTGTGTATATTGATCACACCACTCACAATATGGTAAATCTACTTTTGTTTGTTTGTTAGTAACTTTTGTTTTTAAGTTTGATTTTAAAGGTAAATCAAAAGTTACAGTTGGCTGTTTTTACTGAATAGGGGCTTTGCCTTTTCCTTTACTTGTTTGCTTGGGAGAGGCAGTGGAAGTTACAACTTTCCTTCCACCAAAGTAGATTCAAACCCTTTAGTTTGCTTTGTGTGTTTTGTTGGTACATCAGCCACACTTGAAACCTTTTGAGTTTCAGTAATTGGTTGAGTTGGCTCATCATCCAATAAATCATACTCATCGTCATCTATTGTTTGTTCATCAAATTCATTGTTCTTTCCTTGATAAAAGTGAGTTGGTTTGATTTGTGATGGTGCTGAACTTTTAACAAATTTTATCAAAGGTGATTTTGATGTTGATGGTAACTTTGAAGATGATGATGATGATTGTTTGGAATCATCAGTCTTTTCATGTGTGTCAAGTAACTCACCTTGGTTGTTGGTCATTGAGTCAGGTAAAGGAATATAATTATCATTATAAGGTGGGCTGACCTTGTTATATCCTAAACCTGAAGGGTCTTTGTAACCCCTTTGTTGAACAAGAAGTTCTTCTAACTTCTTGTTGCTTATCTGAAACTTCTAAAGTTTCACTTCAGTTTCAGCATGCAATGTTTTTGATTCAGTCAATGATGCAGAGAGGTGCTCAACTTGAGCTGCTAGTGTTAGTTTCTCAGATATTAGTTTGTCTAAGTCATTTTGTAATGAAAGTATTTTGGTTGCATATTGTTTATGTTTTGATTTTAAGCTTTCATTCAAAATGTTAGTTTCAATAACTTTCTTCAAAAGTTTGTATGCATGCTCTCTATATCTGTTGACTTCATCAACACATGCTTGTGTGCAGAGGTTTTCCCTTACCTCTTTTGGGATTTCTGAAATTTTATCTTCAATATCTGCCATGAGGGCATGATCTAGAAATGGAATTTCAGCATCATATAAGCTCCTGTCACATTCACCATCCTGTTTGATTATCATTGCAGAAGATTTAGGATGTTGATTTGGACTGTACTGTGTGATTTGTGGTGGGGTTGGTGTAGCAGGGATGCTAATTGGAGGTGGAACATGTATGTTTGAGTGATAGCTACTGGATGTTTGTGTCTGATTTGTGTTTCTGTCAACTCTTGGCTGCTGGCATTCTCTTGAAAAATGTCCATATAGTTGACAATTGCAACATCTCACTTTTGTTTTGTCAAAACCAATCTTGGTTTTCTTGTCCATACTCAACCCCCGATTTCTTTGCAAAAATCATTTAGATCTGTAGGTAATCATAGCCATAGACCATTGAAGATCCATTTCTTCAACCATGTCTGGTGGGAGTTCATCTAAATCTTGTTGAATGATCTATGATGGTGTTAGACTAGCACCCAAAAAGGCTTCAAAGCTTGTTGAAAAGGCTGCATAAGCTGCCTTTTGCTCTTCACTTTGCAAGATAATAGTGAGAGCATCTATTGGCTTTTCAAGTCTATGAGTGTTGTGGGTCTGAGTCTGTGGCTGCTTGTTTGAGTCGGAGATGTGTGGATGCCTTTTGCTTTGAGGTGTTTCTTCATGTAAAGCATGCATACCAGTCTTTTTAGACTTCTATTTGTTGATAGATGATTCAGGTGCTGAGAAGAATGATGTATCACTAGAATCTAAAAATTCTTCATCTTCTTCTTCTCCAGTGCTTGTTAGAAAAGCACTGTCTATATGTTGTTGTTCTTTGAATTTGTAAGCCTCTACATGTCTATGTGATTGTTATTTCTGGATTTTTCATCCATCTCTAGAGCTTCAACTTTGGCTACTAGTGAGTCAAGGGATAAGGCTTCCAAATCCAATGTTGCTTTCATCTATGACACTGACTGAGTCCAGCTTTCAGGCAGTGTGTGTAACATCTTTTTGTTGATTTCAACAGCTTCATATATCAGTTCATACACAATCATTTCATTTACTAACTGGACATATCTATGTAGCTATTATGGGATAGATTCTCCTTGAATGTGATGGAAAGTTTCATATTGGGTCCTCAATTTTTCTTTCTTGATTTCCTGTATTTCTTCACTTCCTTCACACATTGTATGAAGTACTTTCCACAATTCATGAGCTGTTTTGAAATTTTCAACTCGAGTTAAAATTTCAAAAGGTAAAGTCATAGCAAGTATACTGTATGCCTTCATGTCTGTTTTAACCCTCTTGAGGTCATCACCAGCTATGTTTTTCAAGCTAACTGGCTTCTGTATGTTGTAATCAGGTCCAAGAGTCAGAGGAATGAAGGGACCCTCAGTTATAGAAGTCCATAAATTAGAGTCTTGAAAATTTATCCAGTTCCTGAACATGATCTTCCACTATTTGAAGTCTGACTTGTTCTTTAGTCTGGGTGGTTTCATCAGCCATGTTTGTTTGATGTTAACCTAATGTTTTAAGTTAAATTTGTTTGATGATTTTAGCTAGATGAAAAACTTATTTAATCCTACGATCTCTAGGATTTGTTTGTTGTTGATAAACCTTTTTTTAATTAGATTTACCGAATAAAAGGAAATTAATTAATTAATTAATTAAAGTCCAATGATGAGTCACTTTCAAGTCTAGGTGATGAGAAAGGAATATTCTGTCAAGGGAATGTCAACTTTTTAATGATGTCAGTCAAATAAAGTCAAAACCCTAAAAACACAGAAATTGTTTTTAACAGTTACCTTTTTGGATCAAAAAGTAACTTTTTCAAAAATTTCAAAAGAAGATTATATTTCTTCTTTGATTTTCTTGATGAACCAACACAATCACCGTAGATTACGAAGGTTATGAATGATCAAACCTAGGGTTTATTCTAGAGTTTTTTGTGGTGGCTATGCTGTTCTTCACAAAATCAACAATCAGTTTGTTGATTGAAGAACAAAAGCCTGATTCAAGTGAGTTTTTCACTAGAATATGCTGATTTTAAACACTTTGAACGATTCAAAATGTTCAAAACAATGTGTGTTTGATGCAAATTTGATGAAACAATACTTGAATGACTGTTTTATCAAAAAAAAAAACCTTTAAACCGATAAGGTTTTTCAAGTAATGAGATGATTCTGTTTTGAAAACAATGTTTGAATGATGAAAATTGATAGAACAATACCCGTGTATTGTTATATCAGAAAACCCTTTAAATCCGATGAGGTTTTTAGAGAGTTTTTGGTGATGAACATGTTTGGAACTCGTGTATGAATGCTGATTTGAGCTTTAAAACCACAGAAACTTCTTCACAATGCACAAAAACAGATTAAGAAATCAAGTTTTTTAAGCATTTGATGAATGTTAAGAGTAAAAGAAGGTTGTTGTGATGTATTTTCAGCTCGTAAAGGTATGGTTTGAAGCTAATGAACCACTGATATCATCTTGTTGATTGAGAGGATCGAAAATCAATGAATGATTTGAGCCAAAGCTCTGATACCACCTGATGAAATCAACCTTTTTGTGTGAATAAATGTTTAATTATGGAAAGCATCATCCTTTAAAGCATTAATCCATTAATGCACTTGTTAAGTCCAACAACAGCAGCTCGCAGCAGCAGTATATTCAGCTTCAGCAGTTGATGTAGAGACACATGATTGCTTCTTGCATTGCCAGGAAATAATCCTTCCACCAAGAAATTGACATCCTCCTTATGTGGATTTCTTGTTAATGTTACAGCCACCATAATCGCTCAGAGTACCCATAGAGATTGAAATCCTTATTCTTAGGATACCAGAGACCCAGTTTGGGAGCTCCTTTGAGGTATCTAAGAATCCTTTTGACGGCAATTAGGTGAGACACCTTAGGAGCAACCTGATACTTGCACAGATGCAAGTTGCAAACATGATATCAGGTCTACTAAATGTGAGATACATTAGAGATCCAATAATTGCCCTGTATTGAAGCTGATCAGTATCCTCCCCCTTAGAATCAAGACATAGATTGTGATTTCTGGGTATAGGTGTCTTGACTGTCTTACAATCTTTCATCTTAAATCTTTCTAAGATGTCCTTGACATACTTAGACTGGTTGATAAAGAACCCTTCTTCTATCTACTTCACTTGAATTCCAAGAAAGAAATCCATCTTTCCCATAGAGCTCATCTCAAATTTCTTTCTCATGATGCTTTTAAAGTCTTTGCACATTTGGTCATTTGAGGAACCGAATATGATGTCATCGACATAGACTTGAACAAGCAGCATGTCCTTCCCAGATTTCTTTATGAACAATGTCTTGTCTATCGTGCCTCTGGTGTAGCCGTTTTTGAGGAGAAACTGAGACAGAGTCTCACACCACAGCCTAGGTTCTTGATGCAGCCCATAAGGTGCTTTATCCTGTTTGCACACATAGTTGGGATGCTGTGGGTCGTCAAATCCAGGTGGCTAACACACATAGACTTCTCTGTCTATATTCCCATACAAAAATGCACATTTGATGTCAAGTTGATAGACTTTGAAGTTCTTGGATGCTGCAAAAACAAGGAAGATTCGCACAGCTTCAAGTCTTGCAACAGGTGCAAAGACATCAGTGTAATCTATGCCTTCTTCCTGTGTGTATCCTTGAACAACAAGTCTTGCTTTATTCTTAATGATCAAACATCTATAATCTCTTTATTTCTGAACACCCACTTGGTACCAATAGGGACTTGGCCAGGTGGCAAAGAACACAGGTTCCATACCTTTTGCCTCTTAAATTGAAGCAATTCCTCTTGCATAGCTTCAATCCAATTGTTGTCCTTGAGGGCTTCTTCCACCTTTTTTGGTTCCAATTGAGAGAGAAAGCATGAGTACAAACATACATTCCCATTGTGGGTTTGATTTCTTGTTCTCACACCTTCTGATACATCCCCAATGATGTTTTCAGCTAGATGAGTGTTGCTGAGCCTAGGAATTACATCTAATTGCATAAATAGGTCTTAGAACTTCAAACACCTTCTCCAGCTGATGTCTCACTTTCATTCAATAAGGACTGATTGATTGAATGAGTGACATCATCAATGGCAGTATGCTATGAAGCAGCATCAACAGTTGCATGTTCCTCCATGTCATTGTCTTCATCAGCTTGGTGTTGAGTGCTTGAATTGTCAACCTCTGGGTTATGAGGCTCAATGAACTAACAATTTGTTGAAGCTTCTTTGTTTCCTGATATACTCATGCTTTGAGGACTTTCAGCAGTAGGAGCTTGTTCTTCATTTCATCTTAGAGAACTGGAAATAGGTCTGGGTAACTCAAACAGTTGATCTTCATATGGGTCACTTTGAGTTCCTGTTCCAGCTGAAACATTCTCACAAGATGGTTTAGAATAGTTTGGAAACAATTCTAAATCAAAAATATATTCAGGTCCATTCCCTCTAACACAAGGAGTGTGCTCATTAGCAACAACGTTGGATGATTCCTCAAACTGTTGAGTTTTGATATTATACACTCTATAAGCAATAAACGTGGAGGAATATCCAACAAAGATAGCATCATCCGACTTTTCAGCAAATTTTGCTAAATTGTCCTTTGTGTTGAGTATGGTACACCTGCTGCCAAAGGACCTAAGAAAGCCAATGAATGGTGGCCTCTTGTTCTATAGCTCATAAGGGGTCTTCCCATGAGGCTTAACAATGAGAACTCTATTTTACACATAGCATGCAGTGCTGATTGCCTCTGCCAGAAAGTTAGAGGTAGTTTTGAATCAGCTAACATTGTTCTTGGAGCCTCAATAAGTGTCATGTTCCTCTTCTCAGCAACACCATTATGTTGAGGAGTTCTAGGAGCACTATATTTTCTAGTAATCCCTTTTGAGTTACAAAATGAGTCAAGAACTTGATTCTTAAACTCAGTCCCTTGATCACTTCTAATGATTTTTACCATGTGATCCTTTTGATTTTCAATTTTAAGAATAAAAGATTCTAAAGTTTTAGCCGTTTCATCTTTAGTTCTTAAAAAGAATACCCAAGTGAATCTTGTAAAATCATCAACAATCACAAGGCAGTATGATTTCCTTCCAATGCTTATTATACTTGTGGGACCAAAAAGATCCATGTGCAATAAGTGTAATGAAGTGGTGACAGAGTTAACCTCTTTGGATTTGTGAGTGACCTTGTGTTGTTTTCCTTTCAGATAAGCAACACAGTTGTCTTTACAAAAAAACTCCTTTCTAGGCACACCATATACCAAATTATTTTTAACCAACTTGTTCATGGTTTTAAAATTAACATGGCACATTCTTTTATGCCAAAGAGTTGACTCATCACCATTGGCTTTGAAAAGAAAGCATGATACTTCATCCAGTGGGGAAGCATTATTCATATCCAGCTTGTACATATCCCCTCTCCTGGGAGATCTAAGAAGCACCAATTCCTGAGGAATTATCATCCGGGGTTTGAGGATAACGCACTCATGTTCTGTGAAAAGCATTTGGTGCTTTTAATCATAGAATTGAGAAACACTTAATAGATTATGTTCAAGCTGTTTGACAAAGTTTACTTTGTCAACTTTTAACTTACCATTGGATACACTACCTCTACCAGAAATGTATCCTCCAGCTTCACCTCCAAACTGAACAGGACCTCCATCAAAATGTTCAAATTGTGGAAGAAGATATCTGTTTCGTGTCATGCGCCTAAAGCATCCGCTATCCATAATCTATATTTTTCCATTCTTGTCATGTGGATGTCCCTGCATATAAAGTGAGATGATTAGTTACTATTGGAAACCCAAGCCTTGTTGTTCTTGGGTTCTCCCATTATAGATGATTTAATTGAACCAAAGTATAGGCAAGTGGGTTCAATTTGTGTTTGTGAAGAAGAGGTATTGGCTGCAGCATCTGTTCTACTCTTCCATACCATCCTATGATTGACCAGTGTAGATGATCCTGAAGAGGATTGAGCAGCATGACCTTCTTCCGAGGCTACTTTCTTTTTGGAAGATTTCAAAGGATTCCTTTTGTTCCTTTGTTTGTTCTTTGGCTTGTCTTCCGAAGCTATTTTTCTTCCGAAAGAATGATTTTCTTCCGAAAGCAACTTAGCTTTGGAAACAAGCTTTCCTTTCCTTGTCACTTGGACCATGTGATAAGGTCCAAATATGAAAACTTCCTTGACTCCTTTCCTTTTAACATTGGTTGCATAATGTGTGCTTGTAGGATTGTAGTAACAATCTTTAGCCATGTGGTTATGCAGACCATATATTATGCACTCAATGTTACTCTTGATGGGGCGTGATGGCTGTTGGTTCTTGCACTCCTTTTCTTCAACAGCTTTCCCTTTTAACTTTTGATCCTTCTGTTGGATAGGAATGCTGGTACTACATTCCTTTCCTAAGTCAGAGTTTCCAACCACTTGGAATCCGGCTGAAATTATTACACCCTTTTGCCTGGGATCTATCTTTATTCTAGACTCAGTCACCTTCTTGGTAGTTTTCTTTGCTGCCTTGATTTTGTTCTTTATATCTTTGGTGGTTAGGGGTAGGACATCAATGGTGGTAATGAGGTTTTCTACCTTATCCTTCCCTATGGTGGTCACCATAGTTGCATCACTCTTTTGCTCATTGGGTAGTGGGTCAGCAGTTGGAACCTCTTGCTCATGAGTACCATATCTTGGCTGTCTAACAGACATATAAGAATGGGGTGGAGCAATTTCATTAGTTTCCAACCCACTTTTGTTTTGATAACAGACCTTTCAGTGGAAGGATGATGCAATGATGGTGTTGAAGTTATGCTCTTCAATAGCATACTTCTTTGCTTTAGCCTTAGCTATTACTAGCTGGGCTTGAGCCTTAGTCAACTTAGAAATCAAATCTTTTATTTGAGCCCTGTAGTTTGTGTGTTCATGATTTAAAAAGGAAACAGTTTTCTCTAACTCTTTAATTTTGAGTTTATAGTCAGATTCTGCTCTCTTGAAATTAGATTTTAGGATGTTTAAGGACTCAATATCGGATTTAGTTTCCATGTTATAATCCTGATAAAGTTTAACCTTAGCAATGCAAGCCGGAGTACAGCGGTTTTCATATACCTTGCTGTCTTTAGTTCCAGCCATGAGAGCTTGAGAAGGAGTGACATCTTGCACCATAAAGCTCCAAACAACCTCTTGAGCAACAGCCATAGTTTAGTGCTCAGTAGGTTTTGACACAGCCCTTGAGGTGATAGGATGTTGGGAGGCTTGAGTAGCTCCAGTATTGGATCTTGGAGCTTTGCATTCCCTAGCAAAGTGACCAAGCTGGTTACAGTTGTAACATTTGGCTTTGCTTTTATCAAATCCAAATTTGTTGTTGGTTGGATTTTGAGGGAACTGCTTTCCGATTCTTTTGAAGAACTTCTTTGCTCTGTAGGTGAGGAGAGCCATCTATTGAACAATTTCCATGTACTCAATGTCATCTGGGCTAAAGCACTCTAGATCATCAAAGCAGAATTGAAAATCTCCAGAGTGTTCACTTCCTGAGACAAAGGCACACCTATCCTGAAAAGGAGTGTGTTGAGCCTGTTGAGACCTGGGTGTCTCGGGGAAAGTGATGTATGGCCCAGAGGAAGATGATGACTGCTGGGGATAGTTCAGGTACAACTCTGGTTAGGGAGTTCTTGATCCTTCAGCAACATGTAGAGCATTACTGATAGCAGGATTTGAGGGTTTGTTCATCTGGTGGCTCTTCTGAGTCTCCATCTCCATACGGTATCCATCAAGGATTCTGTATAGTTCAATCATGGTGAGAGTGTTAAGATTCTTAGTTCTCTTGATAGAAACACAATAGAAAGTCCATTCATGAGGAAGTGCACTGTTGAATTTCCTTAAAATGTCTCCCTTCTCAAGATCCACTCCCATAGACTGAAGAGAGGTGATCAAGTTCATGTACTTGAAGTATTGTTGGCTTAAGGTCTCATTAATGATATATGTGAAGTTTTCAAACATCTGCTTCAGTACATCCTTCTTGGACTCCTTGGATTTAGCCGAACCAGAGTACATCAGCTTCAAAGCATCAAAGAGTTCTTTGGCTGACTCACATTACTAAAAGCCAACCATTATGGAGTTTGGTATGGCTGTAAGCAAAACAGTCATTGCTTTGCAGTCAATGTCTATTTTCTTGAAGTCTTCATCAGTGTAGTCTTCAACAGCCTTCTCTATCATGGCACCATTACCAGCTGGGGATGCTACCTTAGGAAGGTAAGGACCATGAGTGACAGATCTCCACATGCGGCTATCTTGATACTTGATGAACCCTTCAATACGTTTGCACCAAGTTCCAAAATCATCAGGAGTGATGATAGGAGCCTTGGTCATGGTTCCCATTTCGAACTCAGAAAATTTCTGGTTAAAAGCCATTAAAGTGAAATGAGTGAGTGTGAAGAAGCAAGGGTGATTTGGGATGGTTAGATCTCACAATCAAGAGCCTGGAAGCTCTGATACCAATTGCAGGATCAGTTTTGACTCTCAATACAAAACTCACTAAGTCTCACTTAATCGATGAAACACTAGATCTCAAACTAAAGTTGATAATAATGTACGAAGTTAATGAACAAGAGAATGGTTTTCAAGATAGTATATATTACTTCTCAACTCAGAATTACAATACTCTTTCTAAGCTCATGCTACTTAAGTTACAATGAGAAACTATATATAGTACTATCTACAGCCGGTTATACTTGGAAAACTAGCTGGAATCTACAACTAGACAAATACTACATTGCTAGAAGTAAAGTATCTAAGATAAAATAATATCCTAGATAAGGTAGTCATGACAGGTCCATGACTTACCTTTTTTCACCAACTAAAGATGGCATATGTACTAAGTTGAAAAGGTGAACAGTGGATTAAAGTATGGTCAACTACATGGGTTAGGAAAAGCACCATGCAGTGTATCAGAGTCTGTCAGACAAACCATACTTATGTCCACTGGTTCATAGTTGATTCTTCCAAAGCTAAATGGCTTCGGAAGAATAAGTTCTTCCGAGGCCATTTATACTTTGGAAGAAACAACTTCTTCCGAGTCTTCTACAGTCTTTATGACTTTATTCTTCGAAAGACTTTGTCTTGGATCTTCTAAGTGTGAATGCTTCGGAAGGAGAACTGCTTGGTCTTCGGAAGACTTTGTTCTATCCTTCGGAAGTTCTTCATATACTTTGGAAGGAAAACTACTTAGTCTCAAAAGACTTAGTTTTCCTCCAGAAGCTATTCAGACATAATGCTTTGGCAGATCTTTGACATAGCTGCAGAAGAGTAGTGTTGTCTTCGAAAGACTTCTTCAACTTGTACACAAAATTGTTTTAAGTGTTGTTTTGGTTGCACCAGCCTCATATGATCCAACACAGGGAGAACTACAAAGATTGGTGTTGATAAATCCAAAGTGAGATGCTACAAATGTAATTTGTATGGTCACTTTTCAAGAGAATGCAATCAGTAATCAATAAGTGACTTGAGACAAGCAAGCCAAAGAAACTTCAAGCTACCTCAACTTACAAACTCATCCCCACCAGCAACAAGTTCTTCAGCAGGTACAAGTAACACTAAAGAAACTGGGTTAATTATCTTGCAGGATGATACTTGTGATTGGAGCATGTATGAGAAAGAAGTTCTGGAGGAGAATCAAGCATTGATGGATAACATGGAGAACAAAATTCCACCTATGGCCAGAGAGGTAAGGGATAGATTATGTTCATCCAGATGTGTTGAAGAGGTTGAAAGATATAGAATCCATGCTCAACAATTTGCTGATAAAATCAAAGAAACTATGATTTTGAATGAATCTCATGTGAGAGAACACAAATTATTTCAGATCAAAATCACTTCTTTACAAAAGGATTTGGATAAGCTCTTTTTTGAAAAATATAATTTGAAAGCACAAGTTGAGCATCTGACCACCTCTTTAACAAAATCAATGTCTAATCATGCATCCACTGAAGTGAAACTTCAAAAGTTTCAATTATCAGCTCAGTAATATGAGAAACTTTTGAATACTCATATTGAAACAAAGAATAGGTATGGGTTGGGATTTCATGTTGTTGCACCTCCATTGAATGATAACTACACCACATTACATGTGTCAATGACCAATAGTTTGTCAAACCATTTTGTATCAAGTACCAAAACTAAACCAAAAATTGAAATTAATGAATTGATAAAAGGTGAAGATACAGAGGTCAGTGAAACTGATTCATCTGAATCAGAATGTCTAAAAAAGATTAAATCAAAAATTGACTTTGATGATTATGATGACCTGGATGAGTTTGATGAGCCTAATGAGCAAAAATGTGTTGGTTTGGGTAAGGGGAAGAATGTGTTAATTGAACCTACAGTTCCCAAAGTTCTTGAGGAGATTAAGCTACCTTATCTTCCCAAACAAAGAAATATGTTAAAGACCATCTACACAAGAATTGCTTAATTAAATGAAGGAATTCATGAGCTTAACAAGAAGCACAAAACTCATTCATCAAAAAGAACTGTTGGATCCATGAAAGAAGAGAAAATCACTTCCAAAGAACACCTACGGAAGAAGAAGACCGTCTCATAACTATCCGTAGAAAATCCACGTAAGAAGACAAATGTTTCTCTTTCAAAACAGTCCACATCCGTAGAAGATCTACGGAAGAAGCAATCATCTGCTGAATCACACAATGCCAACAAGAAAGGTAAGAAACAATAGAGAGTTGTGAATCCTCATCAACAAGAACCATTTGACATCATGTCTGGTAGAGGTAAAGATTCTTTAGCTGCAAAGTTTGAGAGAGAATTGAAGATGCAGAAGAAGATAGTGAAAGAGTCTGGGAGTGAAGTTGAAGAAAAATACTATAAGTGGTATGAAATGTGTAATCACAACATAGATGATTATTACTTTAGCAGCTATTGCTCCATATGCAACATGAACAATCATATGACTGCTGATTGTTACTTCAACAAACACTGTGCTATTTGCAACAAGAATAACCATTCTACTCAAGAATCTTACTTCAACAAGAAGAACAAATCAAAAGTCCCAAAGAAGCAACAATCTGAGAATGTAGAATCAGACTCACAATCCATTGAAAGTAAGGAAACTTCAAAGCAAAAGAAGCAGCAACAAAAACAAAAGGTTCCAAGTGCAAAGAAGCCAACATCTGCTGATGATCAAACAAAGAGGAAGAAGGAGAAGCAACACTCTCAAAGCAAGACTCCTCAGAAGAAAGTAGATTTACAGGAAGATGAAGCTTTCTATGACCACTTTAAAAAGGGTAATCAAGTACCACAATCAAAGACAAAAGATGCAGAAACTTTCTCTAATCAAGTATCATCATCAAGTTCAAAGAACAAGATACTCAAAGAAGAGGTGACAGAGGAAGTTCTTGTGGATCAAGAACAAAGTGCTACAAGTTCATCTTCAATAGAATCATCCTCACCCCCAAACAAACCATAATGAATCAAATGAGTCTAAAAACAACCCTGAGACATCCAAGCTCATCCATGAGGGAGTTACAATCTTAGATACCAATGGCAAGACCAAGACCATTAAGGCTTGGGCTCCACGCTCTAATTGATTTCATTATTTGTGAAGGAGCATCCATGGAGGACTGACAACAAGTGGTATGTTAACAGTGGTTGTTCCAGGCATATGACAGGAAACTATTCTCTCCTCCATGATTTCAAACACAAAAATGCTTCATATGCGGCATTTGGTGGGGATAAGAAGGGAGGTAATATTTTTGGTGAAGGAATTGTAACATATGGTGTACCCAAATTTGAGAAAGTAAATTTTTGTGAAAATTTACAATACAACTTGCTGAGTGTATCTCAAATTTGTGATCAAAATTATACCACTCTATTTGATAACACTTAGTGCTACATTCTTAAGCCAGGTTTCCAAATCCTAGCAGATTGGATCCTTCTTAAAGCACCAAGAAAAGGAAACACATATGTCTTGGACATGAACAACACCTCAATGAAAAGCAATGAAACCAGCCTGATTTCTAAGACATCAGAAGATGAAGCTCAACTGTGACATAGAGGGATGGTTCATTCAAACATGAAGAACATAAATAAGCTGGTCAAAAATGACTTAGTCATTGGCCTTCCCAAGAAAGAATTTTACTGTTCTAATCATTGTTCATCATGTTATAAAGGAAAACAAAATAAGGTGTCACATAAGTCCAAAACAATCAACACAAACACAACTCCACTCAAAATGCTACACATGGATCTTTTTGGTCCAACCAATGTGATGAGCATTGAAAAAAGGCAATATTATTTGGTGATTGTTGATGATTTCACTAGATTCACTTGGGTCTTTTTCTTAAAACATAAAAGTGAAACATCAGAACATTAATGGAGTTTATCACTAAGATTAAAAATCAACTTGATTTAAAAATCAAAATCTTAAGAAGTGATAATGGAACTAAATTTGTTAACCATGTTTTAGACTTCTTTTGCAGGAACAAAGGCATAGCCAGACAATTCAATGCACCAAGAACTCCACAACAAATGGAGTTGCTGAAAGAAGAATCAGAACTCTAATTGAAGCAGCAAGAACAATGCTAGCTGACTCATATTTGCCAATCATATTTTGGGCTGAAGCAGTGAACATAGCATGCAATGTTCAAAACAAGACCTTAATTATCAAAGAACATAATAAAACACCCTATGAACTTTTGTTTAAAAGAAAACCCTTTATAGGATATCTCAGAGCATTTGGGTGTCATGTGTCTATTTTAAACACCAAAGATCAATTAGAAAAGTTTGCTGAAAAAGCCTACGATGGTTTCTTTGTTGGTTACTTATCAACATCTAAATCATATAGAGTCTATATTTCACATCAAAACATTATGGAGGAAACTCCTAATGTATCATTTGATGAATCCTTATTTCCAAAATCTATAAAAGGATCGTCTTGGCTGTTTGATATAGATGCATTAACAAAATCATTTAACACTGGTTATTTGAATGTCACAGGTCCTTCACATACATGCTATCCTTATGTACCTCCAGTATGAGTGAAGTGCCATTGACTGCTGATCCTCCAAGATCATTGCATTCACGCACTTCAAGTGTTGTTGATCCTGGCCCTTCATCTCAAACAAGTAATGAAAATTCTAATGGAAATGAAAATTCAACTTCCAAAGAAGTAACTAATACATCAGCAGAAGTTCACCATGAATCCTCAAAAGTTCCTAATGCATCCGGAGTAGTGAACAATGCATCAGCACAAGTTCCTTCTACATCCGTATATGTCCCATCTACTTCCAGAGATGATTCATTGCCTTCAACTGAAGTTCCCAATCCATTAGAAGATATTCCAACTACATTCATGACATCTACAGATTAACAAACTACAACATCAGTAGTTGTTCCTGTAACTCTTGCAGAAGTTATTCCTACCTCTGCGAAAACACAAACTCATGAATATTGTTTTCATTCAGCATCAGAAGAACAAAATGATGAGGATTTCGACTACTTTGTTGATTCTCCATCTTAGCTGGATCCATCTCCATTATCATTAACCAATATCACTAACTTGGAATCATCCATTCCAGTTGAATCAATTCCAACATCAAGAATTCATAAGTATCATCCAATAGAAAACATAATTGGTAATCTTAATGAAAGAACCACAAGAAGCCAAGAGGGAGCTGCCAATATGTGTCTTTTCTCTTGTTTTCTTTCACAAGTGTTTTCTCCAAACATCACTCCTGCATTAAAAGACAACAGCTGGATTGAACCAATGCAAGAAGAACTTCAGCAATTTAGAAAGCAAAAAGTTTGGAATCTAGTTGATCTTCCTGAAGGTCAATATCCAATTGGTACAAGGTGACTTTTCAAGAATAAACTAAATGACAGAGGTACCATTATCAAAAACAAAGCAAGGCTGATAGCACAAGGGTATACTCAAGAAGAAGGGATAGACTATGATATAGTCTTTTCCCCAGTTGCAAGGATTGAAGCTATTAGAGTCTTCCTAGCCTATGCTTCACATAATAAGTTCACAGTTTACCAGATGGATGTAAAATGTGCCTTATTATATGGTAAAATTGATGAATAAGTCTATGTTACCCAACCACCAGGCTTTGAAGATCCTGATTACCCACACAGGGTGTACAAGCTTGACAAAGCTTTGTATGGTCCTCATCAGGCACCCAAAAAGTGGTATGAAACATTGACTTCTTTCTTGCTCAAGCATGGTTACAAAAGGAGAAACATTGATCAGACTCTCTTCCTCAAACATAGTCATCAAGATCTCTTGGTTGTCCAAATCTATGTGGATGATATCATTTTTGGGTCAACAAACAAGAGATTGTGTGAAGACTTTGAATCTTTGATGAAATCTAAGTTCCAAACGAGTTCCAAGGGAGAATTAACATTCTTCCTTGGTTTACAAGTGTCACACCCCGGGCCCAGGTAGGGTGGGACGTCACAAACTAGCAACAACATATGGCATCGGAAACAAACCATCATAAGAGCACAAAAGGAGAGAACATCACATGGCATTAATGTTTAAAGAAAACCTGGGCTAGAAGTAGGTCTAGCCACCAATCCAAGTACATAAATTCAACAATAAAAATTGTTCCATGATAACCAAATTTAACTTGTTCCAAATGTTTTAAAACTAATCAAAGCAAATGCCATAGGTCACGGTGCTAGTTCGTCATAAGTCTTCTACAAAAGCTAGACTCCCATCACGGATTACCTGAAACATGCTCAAAAGAAAATTGTGTCAACTAAAAAGTTGGTGAATTCAAGTGCTTAAAGTTTAAACACAAAAGGATTCAATAAAATCCACATTTGATTTAAAATTCATAGTTTCATTATTATGGGGATCACAATCAACCCTGCACTCAGTCCCGGCTAGCCTCTTCAAAAGTTATGTTATACCGGTTAATCTCGAAGGAAGAACTGAGCCTCAAACAGTGGACCATACCTGCCGAATGGTTCACCCTAGTATCTTACAAAAACCTGTCACATGACACAAACAACCCCGTAGGATCTCAGTGTGGTACCCTTCCCGTTCATCATGGAAGGCACTGTGTGTGGGGGATTCCCCAAGTAGATCTACCCATATAAAACAAGCAGTTCACACAAGAATTAATGATCGTGATAAAAGTGAAAGCAGGTTCTAACATTTCCACAACATATAGCATCATAATATAGCACAGAAATAGTTCAGTTTAAACAGAGCATGCTTCATCCCAAAAACAGTAGTAAAAATGGAACACTAGAACTCACCTTAGAATCAAACAAAGGTCCTTCAAGTATCAACAAGTCCAAGTCCTAGCACCCTATGATCAAGATACAAGTAATAAGATAATTTTCATAGACTATTGGAAGTGTATCTAAGTGTATTTCATGGTCACACGTTCTCGTGGCTTCGTTTCTTAAAATCCATAGAAATTACATATTAACCCATAGAAATTACATAGAAATTACATATTAACCCAAAAAATTCACCAAATTCGGTTTTTAGCATTAAAATACTTATTTTTGGACCTGAAGATTTTAAAACTTGCAATATTTTAGGTTTTGACTATTTTGAGAGTTTTACCACCTTTTCGGGTCACTAAATAAGCTCTGTTGTCTGTTTTACCATACCTTTTCACCCATTCCACATTTTCAACGAATTTTATAAGGTTAAAAAAAATCATCAAAATACTGGAAAAAATCATAATGTCATGGATTTTTCATAACAAGCACCATAGTTGCCTTTTAGAGGGTGTTTTACATGATTTGCACATGTGTAATCATCATAGTTTGAGCTCAAACATCATTAAACCTTTTTGTAACATTATACACAGATTATTATGATGTTAATAAAATGTTTTGAAGCAGGTTTTAACTTAGGTTGAGAGGCTTTTCAAAGCGGGTGGGTTCTTTGTGCTATAACACACGAAAAAGAGGGTTTTCGGGTTGAAATTATGTGCACCAACCCTTGGTTCACGAAAATACTTTAAAATATACCTTCTTGAAGTCATGAATCTCACCAAAAATGGTGATATGGCCGCAAGTTTCTGCTGTGAACAAGGAAAGTGAGATTTCATGGTAGAAAGTAAAGAAAACTCAAGGAATAACCTTGTTTCGGGTATATAGATGCTTACCCTCAAGGTGTTTCATGATTTTGGGATGATTAGAATAGTATGAGGGCTGTTGGTTCATGAGCTTGAGCTGAAAATCCTATTTTTTGAAAGTTCTTGCAAGAATCTTGAGTAGAAACTCACCAAAACCCACATTCTAGCTTGTTTTGCTCTTGGTCGACGTTGGAATGGAGTTTATCTTCGAGTTTCTTGGCTAGAATGAAGAAGAAATGCAGAGAATTTGTGGTGTTTGGGGCTGAATTCGTGAGGTTAAGAGAGAGAGTGAAGATGAGAGTGAATGTTGCATGTATGGGAAAGAGAGGTGGAAATGTGGGTTAGTGGGTTTGTGGGATTCAAGGGAGTGTTGTAGTGGTGGAATGGGGCAGCCGAAATGTGGTTGGGGGATGAGGAGGTGGCCGAAGTTTGGTTGGTGGGATGGGTTTTCATTTAATTTTTATTTATTTTTTTTTTTATTTTTATTATGTGGTGTAATTTGTTGTGTAGTGTAGTGTTTAAAGATGGTAAATTCTAGTCTTACAAGTTTTAAGTGAAATGTTGCATATTTATGTATGTATGTGTGCCGTGATTATGTATGTGCACACATATTAAGTTTTTTAATTAAAATTTTAATTTCTAGCATGGGTTTAATATTTTCTGGAACCGTTTAAAAATTTCTAGACTAAGGCAAGATATAATAAGATCTTATAGGGCAACTAAACATGAAATCAATTATCATGCAAGATGAAAATAATATTAATAATGAGAATGAAAATAATGTCAGATAAAAATTAAAGTTAAAGTTGGACCTGGGAGTCGGTTGTTACATTCTCCCACCGTTTAGGAAATTTCATCCCGAAATTTTTAGCTTCAATAAACTCCAGAACGAGTGGGTTTGAAGAGGCGCGGATAACTCTTTCTCATCTCATCTTCTCACTCCCAAGTGAATTCAGGTCCTCGCTTAGAATTCCATCTTACCTTGACCTTGGGTATGCGACTTCGCCTGAGTTTCTTGACCAGCCGGTCGGTGATCTCTATAGGCTCTTCCACGAAGTTCAACTTGTCATTAATCCTCGCTTCTTTCAATGATAACTCCATGGTCTTATCTACAATGCACTTCTTTAAATTTGACACATGTAAGGTGTCATGTATGAAACTTAACTCTTGAGGTAGCTTTAATTTATACGCCACGGGGCCAATTCTTGCTAGTATCTCAAATGGTCCAATGTATCTCGAGCTTAACTTTCCTTTTTTTCCAAACCTCACAGTTCCCTTCCATGGTGCTACTTGTAGCATTACTCTGTCACCCACTTGAAATTCTAAAGGTTTTCGCCTTCTGTCAGCGTATTTCTTCTGACGGTCTATGGCTGCTCTTAAACGCTCCTTGATTTTAAATATTTTGTCGGTGGTCTCTATCACGATGTCGGGTCCCATTACTTGGCTATCACCAATCTCGTTCCAACTCAATGGTGATTGGCATTTCCTACCATATAGGGCCTCATACGGAGCTGCATTTATACTTGCGTGGTAACTATTATTGTAGGAGAACTCCCCTAGAGGAAGATGGTTGTCCCAGTTCCCACCAAAGTCAATCATGCAAGCCCTTAGCATATCTTCCAAGGTTTGGATGGTTCTTTCACTCTGACCATCAGTCTGTGGGTGGTATGCAGTGCTTAAATCCAGACAGGTTCCTAGAGCCTGCTGGAGTGACTTCCAGAAACAAGAAGTGAAACGACTATCACGGTTGGAGATGATTGATAGTGGCACCCCATGCCATGTTACTATTTCATCGATGTACAGTTGGGCCAGCTTTGTCAGGTCGTAGTCTTCTCGAATCGGCTAGAAGTGAGCTTATTTAGTTAACCGATCCACTATTACCCAGATAGCATCATGACCTCTGAAAGTTCTGGGTAACTTTGTAACAAAATCCATCGTGATGTTATCCCATTTCCATTCTGGAATTTCGGGCTGTTGTAAAGTCCCTGATAGTTTTTGATTTTTAGCCTTTACCATGGCGCACGTCAGACACTTCCCAACATAAATGGCGATTGATTTCTTGATTCCAGGCCACTAGAAAAGTGCCTTTAGATCTTGGTACATTTTGTCGCTTCCGGGGTGAACCGAGTACCTAGATTTGTGGGCTTCATCTAGGATCACCTCTCTAATTCCCCCGTACTTTGGTACCCATATTCTCCCTTCATGTTTATATATACCATCGTTACTCATCTCAAATCGCTTCTCCATTCCTGTTAACGATTCCTCTGCTAAGTTATCTTCCTTTAGCGCTTCGCCTTGTGCTTCTTTTAGTTTCGCGATGAGGTCGGTATACACGCTCATCCTTAATGCACGGACATGGAGGGGTTTTCCTTTTTCTTTCCTGCTCAAGGCATCTGCCACTACATTGGCCTTGCCGGGATGGTAGCGAATCTCGCATTCATAATCATTCAGTAGCTCAACCCATCTTCTCTGACGCATGTTTAGCATCTTCTGGTCAAGAATGTGTTGCAAACTTCTATGGTCAGTGTAGATAATGCACTTTGTGCCATAGAGATGGTAGCGAATCTCGCATTCATAATCATTCAGTAGCTCAACCCATCTTCTCTGACGCATGTTTAGCATCTTCTGGTCAAGAATGTGTTGCAAACTTCTATGGTCAGTGTAGATAATGCACTTTGTGCCATAGAGATAATGCGTCCACATTTTGAGTGCAAACACCACGGCCCCTAATTCTATATCATGCGTTGTGTAGTTCTTCTCATGATCATTCAGCTATCATGATGCATAAGCAATTACCTTGTTGTGCTGCATTAGCACGCATCCTAGTCCCTGACGCGAGGCGTCATAATAGACCACGAAATCTTCAACTCCTTCTGGGAGGGCGAGGATAGGTGCACTACATTGTTTTTCCTTGAGTGTTTCGAATGCTTCATTCTGCTCTTGTTCCTACACAAAAGCTGTATTCTTCTTAGTCAAGGCAGTTAACGGTTGCACAATACGCGAGAAGTCCTTGATAAACCTTCTGTAGTATCCGGCCAATCCAAGGAACTGCCTTATCTCGGTAGGAGTTTCCGGAATTTTCCAGTTCTTAATAGCCTCTATCTTTGAAGGGTCCACTTGAATCCCATCTTTATTTACGACATGTCCTAGAAATTGGATCTCTTGCATCCAAAATTCACATTTGGAGAACTTGGCATATAGTTGCTCATTCTTAAGCAACTCGAGAATCAGCCTAAGGTGCTTCTCATGCTCTTCCTTACTACGAGAGTAGATCAGGATGTCGTCGATAAACACGATCACACATTTGTCTAGATATGGGCGGCACACTCGGTTCATGAGATCCATAAATGCCGCTGGTGCGTTAGTCAGTCCAAAGGGCATGACCAAGTACTCATAATGTCCATATCTAGTTCTAAAGGCTGTTTTGGGTATGTCTTCCTCTCTTATCTTTAGTTGATGGTACCCTGATCTTAAAACTATTTTGGAAAAATAGCTTGCCCCCTGTAGTTGATCTAATAGGTCATCGATTCTCGGAAGAGGGTAACGATTCTTTATTGTCAGCTTGTTTAGTTCTCGGTAATCAATACACATACGTAGGGTTCCATCCTTCTTCTTCACGAATAGTACCGGGGCACCCCATGGAGAAACACTCGGTCGTATAAACCCCTTGTCGAGTAGCTCTTGGATTTGTAGCATTAGTTCTTTCATCTCGGGAGGGGCAAGTCGGTATGGTGCCTTGGCTACTGGTGCAGCACCAGGCAATAGATCTATTTGGAACTCAACCTGACGAGTCGGAGGGAGTCCCGGTAGGTCGTTGGGAAATACTTCCGGATATTCAGAAACCACTGGTATATCCTCAATCTTCTTTTCCTCTTTGGCTTTCATTACATAGACTATGAAAGCTGGGCATCCCTTCATGAGACTCTTGGTAGCCTTTAGATGGGATATCATAGGATATAGCGTGTTACTTCTTTCACCATGGACAACTAGCACCTTTCCATCGCTCAAAGGTATCTTAAGTAGGCGTTCATCACACATGATTTTGACTCTATGCCTAACCAACCAATCCATACCAACAACCACATCGAATCCTCCTAGCTTAATAGGCATCAAATTTATCTTAAATGTACTTCCTTCTAGATTCATTAAGCAATCTTTGATGACTTCATTAGTTTCTAAGATGTTACCGTCAGCTAATTCTATGGTAAACGTATCAGTCAGGACACATGCACTCAAGTCAATCAAAGGCCTAAAAGTACTAGAGACAAAACTAGCACTTGCTCCAGTATCAAATAGAATGGTAGCAGGATGGTTGTTTATAAGGAACGTACCATTGACCACATCAGGTTCCTTACGAGCACCGGCTGGATCCATCACGAATGCTCGTCCCTTGGGCTTGTTGGGTCTGGCATCCTTATTTCTCCCCAGCTTAGGACACTTATTCATCATGTGCCCTGGATCTCTACACTCGTAGCATTGTTTACCTGGCGCATACGTACAATCCTTAATTAAATGACCTGGTCGTTTGCATCAGAAGCAGGGCATCGGGTTGCACTCCCCTTGATGATGCAGTTTGCACTTGTTGCAGAATGGGCTTGTACCCGAGTATAGCTTCCGAGTCCTTCCACCCTGGTCATCGCGCCTCATACCTTCAAAACCCTTCTTGCTTGACCCACTACTGCTACCAATTGCTTTCTTCACATAAACCATTTTCTCTTCTCACCCATCGACTTCCTCTTTTCGTCAGCCCTGGTTTGTTTAGTCCATCCAGCCCTGACTAAATCATCAGTCAAACTACTGGTGAAGTCAACCACAACTTGAAGGGTTGAAGGCCTGGAGGATCGAACCATACTCCTGACTCTAGGATGTAGTCCCCAAATGAAACGTGCTACGCCCTTGGATTCCGGTGTCACCAGGTGTGGCACTAGTCGAGACAGGGCTAAGAAGCGGTTGATGTACTCAGTGTAGTTAGGACCTTTCATTTCTATGCTCAGGAATTTAGACTCCAGTTTCTCCAGTTGATTGATTGGGTAGTATTTGTTGGTTATCAACTCCCTGAATTCGGTCCAACTCATTCGGTTAGCAGCGTTTCTTCCTCGGGGCTGAGTAACATTCTTCCACCATTCCAGTAGAGATCCCTTGAGTGATTGGGAAGCAAACCTCACCATGTGTTCCATCTTACATTCGCTAATATCTAAGATGGCTTCCATTTCATCAATCCATCGGTACGTCTCTATCTCACCCTCGGTACCATAGAAATCCTTTGGCTTGCACGCCATGAAGGTTTTGTAGGAGCATCCATTCCTTAATGCTTCAGCTTCCTCATTGTTGCCTTCATCATTCCCGAATCCATCATTACCACCAGGGTTGCTCCGGTCCGCATTGATCTGAGCGATGATGGTCGGAATGGCGTTAGCAATTTTTGTGCTACGAGGTTGGCAATTCTCTCATCATTCCCCTGATTGGCATTCTCTCCATGAGGAGTTCTTGGTGGAGTAGGGGGTTGGTTTCCGGTCTGTCTAGCTCCCTCACGAGGACCTCTAGTAGCTCCTTGTCTTCCAATACGGGTTCCTTGTCTGGTCGGCATTCTGGTAGCATCACAGATAAATTCGTTTAGCATCTCATAATTGGTTTCAATTAGCCTATGCATCACTTATCCTAATATACCGCGTTCTAATAGGAGGGAGTGTAATATACACACCACTAAATACCTCTAAATATGTTCCATTAAATTAATTTAGGACAATTCACCCAGAATGGACACAAGTCAAAATTCCCAACGCATAACATGACACATTGCAATTCAATACAAATTACCCTGCGAAATTTAGCATCAATAGAAATAGTTTCATAGATAGATTGGGTTAATAGTATCAGCAAAACATAATTGGATCAGAGTTATACTCTTACAAGTTGGAAGGTGCTATCACCCCCATAATAAATAATAATAGTATCTGATAATAATAAAAATTGTTTCCTTCAACTGTCTAAAAGACAGACAATCCTACTTCTTCTCCATGCTCTCACATCCACTTCTTCTTCAGCCACCCTAGCCACCCTGAGTTCTTCTTCCTTAGCTCTTGCTCCAACCGCTGGACCCCATGCGAAGCCATCATGGTCTGAAACTGAGCAGACTGAGAGGTCCGAGTGGCGTGCTGGAGTGTCAGCTCGTGACGGCGGACGGTCTTCAAAATCTCGTCCAGTGCAGCATCAGAGGGACCTACGTCGTTGCCAGGTGGCTAGAGTGGGAGTACCGGTCACCAGCTAGCACACTTCGGCCATCATACATGTTGTGCCTCAGTGGCATCCAGTGCTCATCGTGTGGGTGGTGTCGGAGCGGGTCAAACATCGGTGGTGCAGGAGGAGGTGGCATCCTAAAGGAGACTGAGGGTCCTGGCCTAGTACTTTTGCGTGGACGGGTGATAACACGTGCACCCCTATCCCCGATAGGTGGGATAGGTGAGTGGGTAGGAGATGCGGCATGTGGTGAATGGGAGCGCGTTCGGCTCCTGGAGGGGGATGTCGAGGAAGAGTCCTCCGATGGCTCAGTGTCGTCAGACGTAACGGATATCCAGCCCGGATATCCGCATCTCCTCAGGTATTCTTCATATTCCATTCGCGGCGTCGCCTTCTTGTGGCCTACAGCTAGTGCAGTACCGTCAATTGGGTACGCAGGTGCCTTCCCTTTGTCGGCCATAGCTTTGATGTCCTGTAAGAAATATCATGAGTAATTTGGTTTCTCATAGCTCATGATTGCAATAATAATAATACTTATAGTATTAGTGATGGCAATAGTATCAGATATCCCATATCAATAACCAGGTGTATCAGTAATCAATAGTATCAGGAAATCAGGAGTCTCTTCAAATAATAACAAGTAAAGTAGTTCATTTTAAGAAAACCTTTTGACCACTCAAAGAAAATTTTCGGAATCAAAACTTTCAAACAAAAGGTCCAATCATTACCTAAAGGTCCATGCTGGAATTTACACGTCAGGTAAATTCATGATTACGTTGATCAGGTGTAATCATCAATTTACCCAACCCGATCATCCTAACACTTTCCTATATGGACGGTCCTAAGGTATCAGGGTTGTAGCCTAGGGTCTACTATGGTATTCCCGACTTCTCTACAACCTTTGGCTCTGATACCAATCTGTCACACCTCGGGCCCAGGTAGGGTGGGATGTCACAGACTAGCAACAACATATGGCAGCGGAAGCAAACCATCATAAGAGCACAAAAGGAGAGAACATCACATGGCATTAATGTTTAAAGAAAAACCGGGCTAGAAGTAGGTCTAGCCACCAATACAAGTACATAAATTCAACAATACAAATCGTTTCATGATAACCAAATTTAACTTGTTCCAAATGTTTTAAAACTAATCAAAGCAAATACCATGGGTCACGGTGCTAGGTCATCATAAGTCTTCTACAAAAGCTAGACTCCCATCACGGATTACCTGAAACATGCTCAAAAGAAAATTGTGTTAACTAAAAAGTTGGTGAATTCAAGTGCTTAAAGTTTAAACACAAAAGGATTCCATAAAATCCATATTTGATTTAAAAGTCATAGTTTCATTGTTGTGGAGATCACAATCAACCCTGCACTCAGTACCGGCTAGCCTCTTCAAAAGTTATGTTATACCGGTTAATCCCGAAGGAAGAACTGAGCCTCAAACAGTGCACCATACCTGCTGGATGGTTCACCCTAGTATCTTACAAAAACCTGTCACATGACACAAACGACCCCGCAGGATCTCAGTGTGGTACCCTTCCCGTTCATCACGGAAGGCACTGTGTGTGGGGGATTCCCCAAGTAGATCTACCCATATAAAACAAGCGGTTCACAAAAGAATTAATGATCGTGATAAAAGTAAAAGCAGGTTCTAACATTTCCATAACATATAGCATCATAATATAGCACAGAAATAGTTCGTTTAAACAGAGCATGTTTCATCCCAAAAACAGTAGTAAAAATGGAACACTAGAACTCACCTTAGAATCAAACAAAGGTCCTTCAAGTATCAACAAGTCCAAGTCCTAGCACCCTATGATCAAGATACAAGTAATAAGCTAATGTTCTTAGACTATTGGAAGTGTATCTAAGTGTATTTCATGGTCACACGTTCTCGTGGCTTCGTTTCTTAGAAGTTTATGTCAAAAAGTTTCCTTTTTCGGAAAGTTAGGGTTTTGATATATGGATGACAAGTTATATGACTTTTATAAGTTTGTTTATATTAAAATAAGATTAATAAGAGTTTTCTAGTCATAAGATTACTGAAATTTAGCTATATTTACGAAATTTACACTTTGGTCCCTCAAGTTTCAAAATTTACAATTTTGACCCAAAAGTTTGCTTTCTTTCATTACTTGACCCAATATGACCCTTACTAGCTCCCAGGGGTTTTTTTATACTTTTTTTAGGCCTGTTTAAACTTAATATTTCTAGATTTTAACTTGAGAGGTTTAAAACACAAAAATTCAAGTTACCGGTTACGGTAAAACCGTTAATTTAAGCATCTTGTTTTAGATCTGTTAATTTCAACCTATGACCTCAAGTATAACATTTTAAGGGATTCTATCCAAGATTATAATCTGTTTTAAAAGTATTTTTGGGGTTATTTGAGCAAAAAAGTCCATCTTTAAACTAACCCGTTAAAGCCCGTTTAGACCCGTTTTTACCCGAAACCGAACATTCTAATCCATTTTCTTTCAACTTTCCACCAACCTATGCCTTTGAGGTCTTCTAACCTACTGAAATATCATGGATTTTTAGGTCTTAGGCTTGTTACACCATTTCTAATATTTTATTAATAAATCTCCCGGTTTTGGCTTATTTTAGCTAAGTAAATCCATAGAAATTACATATTAACCCAAAAATTCACCAAATTTGGTTTTTAGCATTAAAATACTTATTTTAGGGCCTGGAGATTTTAAAACTTGCAATATTTTAGGTTTTGACTATTTTGAGAGTTTTACCACCTTTTCGGGTCACTAAATAAGCTCTTTTGTCCATTTTACCATACCTTTTCACCCATTCCACATTTTCAACGAATTTTATAAGGTTAAAAAAATCATCAAACTACTGGAACAAATCATAATGTCATGGATTTTTCATAACAAGCACCATAGTTGCCTTTTAGAGGGTGTTTTACATGATTTGCACATGTGTAATCATAATAGTTTGTGCTCACACATCATTAAACCTTTTTGTAATGTTAAACCCAGATTATTATGATGTTAATAAAATTTTTTGAAGCAGGTTTTAACTTAGGTTGAGAGGCTTTTCAAAGTGGGTGGGTTCTTGGTGCTATAACACACGAAAAAGAGGTTTTCAGGTTGAAATTATGTGCACCAACCCTTGGTTCACGAACACACTTTAAAATATACCTTCTTGAAGTTGTGAATATCACCAAAAATAGTGATGTGGCCGCATGTTTATGCTGTGAACAAGGAAAGTGAGATTTCATGGTAGAAAGTAAAGAAAACTCAAGGAATAACCTTGTTTCGGGTATATAGATGTTTACCCTCAAGGTGTTTCATCATTTTGGGATGATTAGAATAGTATGAGGGCTGTTGGTTCACGAGCTTGAGATGCAACTCCTTGTTTTTGAAAGTTCTTGCAAGAATCTTGAGTAGAAACTCACCAAAACCCACTTTCTAGCTTGTTTTGCTCTTGGTCGACGTTGGAATGGAGTTTATCTTCGAGTTTCTTGGCTAGAATGAAGAAGAAATGCAGAGAATTTGTGGTGTTTGGGGCTGAATTCATGAGGTTGAGAGAGAGAGTGAAGATGAGAGTGCATGTTACATGTATGGGAAAGAGAGGTGGAAATATGGGTTAGTGGGTTTGTGGGATTCAAGGGAGTGTTGTAGTGGTGGAATGGGGCGGCCGAAATGTGGTTGGGGGATGAGGAGGTGGCTGAATTTTGGTTGGTGGGATGGGTTTTCATTTAATTTTTATTTTTTTATTTTTTTTATTTTTATTATGTGGTGTAATTTGTTATGTAGTGTAGTGTTTAAAGATGGTAAATTCTAGTCTTAAAAGTTTTAAGTGAAATGTTGCATATTTATGTATGTATGTGTGCCATGATTATGTTTGTGCACATATATTAATTGTTTTAATTAAAATTTTAATTTCTAGCATGGGTTTAATATTTTCTGGAACCGCTTAAAAATTTCTAGACTAAGGCAAGATATAATAAGATCTTATAGGGCAACTAAACATGAAATCAATTATCATGCAAGATGAAAATAATATTAATAATGAGAATGAAAATAATATCAGATAAAAATTAAAGTTAAAGTTGGACCTAGGAGTCGGTTGTTACAACAAGTTCATCAGAAATCAAATGGAATATTCATCAATCAGGAGAAGTTTGTGCACCAAATCTTGAAGAAGTACAACCTTGTTGACTCTTCTTCATGCAAAACACTAGCATCAATAATAGATAAGATTGTACCTCATCCTAAAGGGAAATCAGTTGATCAAAGATTGTATGGATCTATGATAGGATCTTTGATATACTTAAATGCCAGCAGACCTAACATAATGTTTGTTATGTGTGTTTGTCCTAGGTACCAATCAGACTCCAAGGAGTCACATATGAATACAGTTAAGAGGATCTTTAGATACCTCAAAAGGAAGCTAGCTCTTGGACTTTGGTATCCCAAAGAAGGAGATTTCAACCACTATTCATATTCTGATAGTGACTTTGGAGGTTGCAACAACAATAAAAAATCAACAACTGGTGGCTGTCAATCTATTGGACCAAGACTAGTTTTTTGGCAGTGCAAAAAAGCAAACAAATTTGTTAGTATCCACAGCTAAGGCTGAGTATATTGTTGCTTCAGCTGCGTGCTCTCAAGTCTTGTGGTTGCAAAACCAACTACTTGGTTATGGTTACAGTTTTCTTCAAACACCAATACACTTAATAACTCAGGTGCTATGTTCATAACTGCTAATCCAGTGCAACATAGTAAAATAAAACATATAGAAATAAGATATCATTTTCTGAGTGACTGCTCAGAAAAAGGTTTATCAAGTTGATCAAAGTGGATACAACAAATCAGCTTGCTGATTTATTTACTAAAGCCTTTGACTCAGTGAGATTTAATTTCTTAATTGAGTCTTTAGGTATGATGAACTTAGATTAGTCATTATCACAAAGAAAAGCATGATCTGTCCTTTAAAATACTCAATTAAAAAAACCAAAAACATCCATATAACATATAAAATTTCAAAAATATTATCTTGTTAATATGTTTTCTTGAAAAAGCAATTCATATCATGGGAAATGATAGGACACTAACCTTTGTTTACTTGCCTAATTTTTAACATACAATAAAGAGTGATCAGATGTGATTTGATATGTGAGTAGGTTCAGCTTTAGTGGAAAATAAACAAGTCCATGCATAACATAATGCCAAGGTGAATAATTGTGGGCAATTACATTTCGAGGAGCAAGCAAGTAAGTCTTATCCTGTTGTGAACAACTTAGTCACCCAAGCACACTATGTTACGACACTTTATAACCTCTTTCTTTGCGCATCATGGACCCTCTATTTTGCGGGAGCAAAGACCTGGGTTCATAGGCACCTTTGTTTTACGTAAGTAAGTACATGGTGACCTGATGCTAATCATCAATAATTTCCAAAAAGGAACAACTCTAAAAGAATCCAATGTGATCAATTGTATATTATCTTAAAGAGCATGAAAATCACAACAACAACATTAATAAGATTTCAAAGAAATCTTAAGATAGAGCTTATAATTTAAAGAACATATTTTTTAAGTGTGAAAAAGTGATGAATTGACTCATAAACGGAGGACAAACTCTAATGTGAATTGAATGTGGAGTCCATATTTGTCTATCTTTAATCAAAACCAAATCATGATAAATAGCATGACAAGTTGAATGTATACTCTTGCTTGAATTTATATGGATCATAGTACTTGCAATCAACACTAGATCTATGTCTACTATCCTCATACAAAATGTTTCAGGAAGTTGCTTAGTGTCATAGTATGATCCTATGTTATGGTTTAAATGCTTGTAAATATGTTATGTGTAGTTTCTGCTTATAAACAAAAATACAAAAAAAAATTGTTTATGATCTTTTGTTTGCTAATATGATACAGATAATTGCATTTCATGCTATTCTCTTCATAAATTTTTGCTAAATGCATAAGTTCATGATTAATCACAAATTTAGGGGGGGTAGTCATCAGCATGAAAAATGAGTATATCACATTTAAATGAAGAAAATTGGAGCTTGAGCACTAACTTGGCTACAAGATATCTAAAGTTTTTAACCAAATCATTCTCTTGTACAATTTCCATGTACCAAAGTCAACAACATCCAACAGCAATCAACAAATGATCTAACAACATGTTAGGATCATACAACAAAAACATAACAAATTTGACCTTCCGTAGATTGAATGTGTATATTTGCTTTCCGTAGATTGGTATCCTATGGTAAAGTAAAGTATACTTCCGTCAATTGAATACGGATAAAATAAGGAAAGTAAGCCTTCCGTAGATGTTCTGCGGAAGAATTAACTTGTGGATAAACCACGGAAGGGTAATGAGGGTTAAGGGTCCCATAATATTAAATAAAAGGATTTAATTATTCTGAGGGAGTATAAATGATAACCCTGACCGTTGTCAGTTTTATTCACTTTTTCAGTCTCTTTTTCAGACCTAGAAAATCGCTCTCAACCCATAAACCCCTTTTTTTGCCAACATTTAAATTACCCACTCCACACAATAATCCACACTTAAATTTCAACATCATAACATCAAACAAACAACATTATCAAGATGGCTAATAGATTTGCAAAAGAACATAATGTTTGTGCATATCTTAACCCTGAAGACCCAGTGACCGAAGGGTGCAGAGATATAATCAATTATTTGAGAAGATCAATTATATGTATAAAGATCAGAAGGATGTTGTTGCATACTTTAACAAAAAGTTTTTGGAAAGAGTTCAGGAGCTCGAAACTTTGAACAATTGATTACAAGTTTCTAAACCTAAGGGGGAGTATTGTTAGGTCTAGATTGATTGTATAGGTTTAGAAGATTTTGCATCTCTTGTAATGAACTCTTGTAAATCTTCATCTTTTTTTATGCAAGATATATATATATATATATATATATATATATATATATATATATGTTAACCCAAATATATATTTGTGTTGATTTAATGTGTGATTGCAGGAAAACATCATATTTGGTCAATTTTGAAAATTGACCAAGTACAAGAACCATATATGGAAGAACAAGTCAAGGAATACGCACCCGTGGATCTCCTACGGAAGCATTATAACATCTATGGAAGAACAAGTCTGCTCGTGAGATCAAGTTAACTGCTGCTCCTGCGAAAGAAGAAAGCTTGCTCCTGCGGATGAAGTTCAATATGAAGATCAAAGAACCAACTCCTACGGAAGGCTAACTCTTATAGAAGGCTAACTCCTACAGAAGAACAAAGTACTTGCAGAACTTCAATCATCAAGGAAGCCATATGAAGTCAACAAGTCAAACTCTCTGGAGTGAGGTCATCAATTCAACATCTACGGAAGACTGCACTTCTGTCAGAAATGAATAATTCATTTCTCGTCAAGAATTTTATTAGAGTAACTTTCTTACCACAATAAGAAAGTTACCTTTACCCATGTAAAAGTGAATCCCTCTGCCTATAAATAGAAGGAATGGATGCACTCATTTAATACACAGAACAATACACAAAAACAATACAACAATTTTAATTACATCCTAATAGCAATCAAAACACCAAGAACACCAAGAACATCACCTAGCAATTATCATATTATCAAAAATCAAAATCAATTGTAACTGATTCAGTATTACTGGAAATCGTTTGAAGCAAACTAGTTTATCGTATTACTTTAACTTGTTTTCCATTTCTCTCATCTTTTCTTCGTCGATTTACATTACAATTACAATGTCTTAAACAATTAATTAAACAACAAGTTGTGATAATTCCACGATCATTATTTGTTCAATCAAACTGATAATTTCCTATTTCGATCCTTGGATTCACAAGCCATGGATTTATTATGAAGATCGGTTTTGTGAATAAAAGTTAGTTCATACGTTTTTCAACCTTCTATGACATTCATAATTATGAATCATAAGTTTATAACTTCCCGTTCAAATGTAGATGCTACCCATCAAAAGTTTTCCCAAGATAACCATAACATTAACATAATATAAACCACACGATTAGTTCATCACAAGTTAGATAAAGTTTCACTAAATTAGGATACCAAATGAAGTTTAGCTCATAATGAGCTTGAACATAACAACAAAGATAAAAGATAGTAATGAAATCATCGGTAAATTAGAACAATCAAACCGGTGATCCATTATGGATGATGTTAAACGATCCTAAGCTTCTTCTAAGTGTTTAATGAACCTCCAAAACCTTCTAAGGACCTCCAAACACTGGGTTCCTGAGAGGGAATACCAGCACTTCACCTCCCAAAAACTCCCTTACAAATTTGCAAATGAAGTCCTATTTATAGGCTTTCTAGAGTGTTAAAGCACGGCCCCGTGGTAGTACAATGCTTACGTAAGTTGGTCGGCTCGAACGCTCAAAAGCTGTTGGGGCACGCCCCCATGCCTCAAGAGGCACGGCCCCATGTTTGGGGTAGTCACACCCCCATGCCTCATGAGGCACACCCCCGTGACTACTTTTTGGGAATAGTACATTTTGTCTTGTCGGATGTTCAGTCACAGGGGTATGCTAATTTAAGCACGGGGGCGTGTTTTAGGCTGGTCATGGGGGCGTGCTTAATGAGGCACGGCCCCATGCTTGAATTCCGGAGCTTGTTTTCTTCAAATTTCTCTTTGTTTATGCTACTTTTGTTCGTCTTGATCTTTTCCAAGCCTGAAAACATAATATGAATGATTAAAGTATCAAATCATCATTTTCAGTAAGAGTTTCTAGAATAATTGATGTGCAATTGATGTGTTTTATATATATATAATTTGAAGCATATCAAATATCCCCACACTTAAACTTTGCTTATCCTCAAGGAAAATCACTCAAAATAGCAACACCACCAAAAACCAAATAAACCAAGATTTAAATATGTCTTTCGAGATCTATACAAGCAAACTTGGTTTACCCAAATATAAACTGTTAAGCACATGTGGAATGATATCCTTTCAAGCAATAGAATGGTTTGTAAAGATTTTTAACATGTAAAAATTCACACTTCTCACAAGGTGCACTCACACTCGGCTATATATATGGAATCATACATAAGATGAAGTATGACTAATACGCTCAATTGCCTAGTATGAATACGTGTGAAATCATATGCTTGGTAAGGTATCAAATCTCCACCTATGTTAGGTGTTTACTTGCATAATTCATTAGGTCTTTGATGGGTTGTAACTTGGCTCAGGTTTAGGGTATGGATTATTTGGGGAAAAAGTGGCTAAATGCTAAAGATGATAATCTTGGCTTATTTGATTGATATAAACTAACAGGAAAGTAATAAAAAGGGTTCCCCATACAATACTCAAGCTACAAGGGCTATGCAAACTCGAGGACTCGTTTATGGTCAGATTGTCAAGACCGTGTTGCATTTTCAAAAACTACACCTCTTCCTTAACCCGAAGATATACGTAGCTATCCCTTCTTTTTAAGGGTCGTTCGGCTTGGAGCCTAAAAGCACCCAACGGATTTGGATGTCGAATTCTTGGATTCGGTTTGGTTTTTGCTACACTTTCCTTCGTGAAATCAATTCTCCAAAAGTTTGGCATTTTTCATATCATTTTCCCTTTCTTGATTACATATTTTGAAATACCATAAAATGACGGAACTAGTTTTCTTCATCCTTCTTCTTCTTTTTTTTTGAAATAGCCAAAACATATCTTTAACGAAAAAGGGTTTTGTTGAAGGTGTTTTGGTTTACTGGCTTAGTGTTTTGGGTGATGGAAAATGAAAACGTTTAAGCTCAATGAGACTAACTAGGGATAATGTTTGGGTAAGAATATTTGAAAATGGTAGAGGCTCGAATGTTGGGTTTTCCTAATTGCCTAAATACTTTTTACGCAAGAAATACTTATAAGGTTTTGAAATGCATACCCAAAACAAGTTCTAATTCACATGCAACATAAGGCACCTTCAATATATCCATAATGAAAGCAAAAATGTGCAGGACTGTGTGAAGCATGGTCAGTACAATTAGTCTCACAATGAGGAAAGTGTTAGAACACCTTAACAGATCAAATTGGGAACTGGGTTTGTGTAAATGATGCTAAGAACACAAGTAAGTGAGATGAAACCAAGAATAAGAATAGATGAATATGGTTTTCAAGGATGCTGTATATTGCTCTCAAGTTTTATTACAAGTGTTACAAAGCATAAAAAGAAATACAAGGATCTGAGATACTTTATACTACATCCTACAACTGTCAAAACTTAGAAAGACAGTTGGAAACACTAATCTAGACAACAAGATCAATGTGAAGTCAAAAGGCAGATTGCCTTTTGACTAGTGACTATGACATGCCATAGCTCATATCCTTTTCTAATATAAAAAGGGTAAAAGGTACAAAAGTATGAAGTTACAGACAAAGACCTTAATCTACAATTTACAAAAGCATGGACTTTTCACCAACTCATGCAAGTTGGTGAGTCTTCAGAGTTGCAGCGGAAAGTAAGTAAGCGTTATGAAAAAGTAGGTCAGAGAAAGCATGTCCTCTCTATCTTTAGAAGAAATCAGTCTTCACACCATTTGGCTTCAGAAGACTTTTGTCTCTGAAGCTTTGGAAGACTTCATCTTTGGCTTCGAAAGATTTGGACTTTGGCTTCGGAAGATTTTACACTTAGAATATATTTTGTGGAGAGTCTAAAACTTTCGAAGCAACTTCTACCTTGTACGCCCAGTGCATGCATGCATGAAGAACCTTGGTTGTTTTGGCTTCTTTGGTTGTATCAACCTTATAATCTTCTGATATTACCTTACAAACTCCCCCTAGGCTGATGCAATCAAAACAAGAAGTTCTTCAGATGTTGATAGTCCTTATTAGGATCAAGACCATGCTTTTCTTCATCATCTGGTCAGGATCCCTCATACTCTCATAGTATCTTCTCATGTCATAGAGATCATGTAGAGGAAGATCAAGCATGTCTTGCCAGAAGTAGACATCTTGACCTCCTTGATATCTAATGACATACCATCTGTTCGGATTAGTAGCAAAACTCTAGGACAAGATGGGTCTTCCAATTCCAAGAGGCTCTACTAGAATTGGAGTGGGTTGAGTAGAGCACTACCTCAAGATGATCTGAATCATCCTGGGTGTGGAGGTGGATGCCTTGGTCTTCTTCTTGATAACACTCTTTATGGCCATCCTTTTCCTCCTCTTTGAAGTCTTTAATTGAGAGGACTGGTCTTCAGCACCTGGTTGTTCTATTGTGTCTCTCTCAGTTGGGTTCTCTTCTCTCACAAGTTTAGAAGGAGAATGAAAAGGACCCTATTATGGATCAGAAGATGAAGTTAGCCAAGATTCAGCCCTAGGTCTAGGTTGTGTTGTCTGAGGGGGTTAAACCTTGACAACCTCAGGTTGAGCTGGACTTGGTGGAGAATGCAAGTCAACAAGCTCTCCCTCTTTAATCTTCTGCTTGATCACCCTGATGTGCTCATCCAAAGTGGATAGAGACATTGGACGAAGCCTCCTTCTGGAGAATCCATACAGCTTCAAGAAGCTCATCATCCTTTGTCTATCAACAGACTTCTTTTGGTTTTTATGGATGATGGCTCTTAACTTTACAACTTCTTCCCTTAGTTTTCTCTTAGCGGCTTTTCTTTCTTTAGTAGCTTGTTGCTCCAGCTGCTTGAGATATTCAAATTCAACATACTCAAATAATAAGGGAAGAAGTGTAGATGCCTGATAGAGTCCTGTGGCACTCAGGTAGTTGATCATGTTTATTCTTTCAGCTTCCTTATCTACCTGAGGTTGTGCAGTTGCCATAGCCTCTTTCTCAGGAATTTTTTGAACTGGGAGAGGACAAGAGCATGTTTGTAGAGCCTTTTCAGTCTCCTTTCTTCCTTGATCTTGAGGAGCAATGCTGCATCCTCAGCCTCCTTCCTCTCCTTTGACAATTCATTGTCAGCCAGTTTATTCAATTCATCTAAGGGGAGAGAGAGTAGTTTATCAATGTTATAGTTCCTGGTCTCCAGGTAGTTTAGCCTGGCTGCCATCAACTTATCATCTTGAGTGTTTAGCCTAGGGGAAGCCCGGTTTGCAGCTTCCATGAAGCCTGGAGACCCTCTTGAACTCTCTCCCCTTAGCTTCCTCTTCCTCTTTATATTCTCCTCCTCTATCTCCTCAGAGGTCATCTTTCTCTTTTCTTTGTCACGCACAGTCCTTAGTGACTCAGGGTGGAGAGATCTTTGGCCTTTATTGTTTTATTTTGCAGTTAAGATCTAGCCAGAGAGAGGATGTGAAGCACCTTCACTAGCTGGTGCCTCATTGAGGGTATTGGGTGCTACAGGAGATCTAGTCTCAAGGTTCACAGGTTCAACTTCTGGGCCTTCAGTCAAGGCTTCCCCTTCGAAGCTAATCTTAGGGTCCACCTCAACATCCAGTTGAGCAAAAATCTCACCTGCTAGCCTCTATCTATATAATCTTGATCTCATCTTAAACTCTTCTAGCACCCTTCCTTGAATCTAATCTGCTAATTTTTCATCTTGTCTGTTTTGACATGGGTTAACAAGTGGAAGATCAACCAGATGGATGCACTCATAGAAACTCAGGTTTGAAAAATTGAAGATTTCCTGTTGACCCTGAGCTCTAGAGATGACAAGAGCCCTTCTTTATGTGTCATACCTCCATCCCATGATTGGGTTCAGATAGTGAAGAGATGGGGTAGGAATGGCTCTGGGTATACCCTCCTCAATTAGGCTATGTATGAGTGAGTCCACATCAATGTGGACTTGGGCAAGTAAGTCCATAATCATGTAGACTTGAGGAGGTTGCTGAGTATGGACCATTGCAAGTAAGGTTGGTGAATCCTCTAAGTTCATACTCTATAAAGAACTCCCAGGTTCTGTGACTGTTCTGACTTTCTCCCCCTTTTTGGTAGCATCACTTTCTTGCATAAGTGAGCTAGGGGTTGAGTCTGACACATTCACATGTTCTTGTGCACCTGGTTGAGTTCTTCGGAGTGGTCTCTCAGCTAACTTGCCATTGAGATTGGTGATCTCAAGTTGCTGGTAATTGACCCTCCTTTGTAAGATAGTCACCTGAGATTCCAGGTGACTAATCTTAGAGACTAAATAGGTGCAGGTTTTAGTCAGTTTGTGCACCTATAGTTTCAAACTCCCCTCATCTTCATCAGAAGAATCATTGGGGATGAGAGAATAGGACCAAAGTCTTCTTCCTTATCATCAGCACTTTGTTTTTGGTTGCTGGATTTCCCCTGCATCATGACAATTTCAAGTGAAATGTCAAGAGGCTGGGTTGCCATGGTTGAGGTCTGAATGATGTAATCACCTGCTGAAGTGAGAGCCTCTTCCATATGGATCTCCTGAACAAGTTCAGGGAGATACACCTCAATAGTGGGTGGATGATGTGGGCTAGGAGTACTCATCTCTCCTTGAGTAGGGGTGGAGTAGAGAGACTCATGGTACTCAATGAAGCCCATGACTTCATCATCATAGAACTCAAGGCTGGGAATTGGTTGATTTAGATCAAGCGGTTGGGGATGGTAACTATCCCCTGAAGGTTGATCATTAGAGTGTTGAGATTCTGAGTGAAGGCTTAAGGCTATTGGGGTTATGAGCCCATCAGGCTGAGCATGAGGAACCTCAGCACTGATCATTTAAGAGATGGGAGTGGTTTGCTCCTCTTCCTCCTACATGGGTGAGGATATGAGGGCCTGCACAAGCTGAGTAGCATGTGCAAGGGTTCGTTTGGTTTTTCTCTTGTAGGTGAAGGCTATTGTAGGCTATATTCGTGGTTGGGGAGTAGAAGGTGTGGGTTCAACACTAGCTGGTGCTGCTAGGTTGTCACCTTGAGTAATGAGCTCTAACATTTTTGGGACTAGGGCTGTTTCTACCCCTGAGAAGCCAACAGTTGGCTTTCTCATGGTTTTGAAGATGTCGGGCTTCATCTATCCTATATTTAGAATATTACCTGTTCCCCTCAACTGTGAGCCTAGTTCACAGTTAAGAATGTGCTGGACATATCTAAGGAACATGTAGTACTCTAGGGAGTCTAAGTTTGCAAGTAAATTGGTATAGACAAATTGTGAATACTTGAAGTTGACCCCTTAAATCATCCTATGGACTATAAAAGAGAGGTCTTTTGGAATTTGGTCCCAACCTCCATGCTTGTTGGATAAGCTTTGTATAATAACATGGAGAAGGTACTTCCACTAAGAGGAGACCTTCCCCTTTCTGAAGGTTCGAATTGAGAAGTCACCTTCATAGCCCATCTGCTCAAAGGAGTGGTTTACAGCAGCTTTAGGAAAGGACAAATCACCTTCTACATCATCCAGCTGAAGATGAGTGTTTATGGTGGCCGGAGTGATGAAGATTGTCCTCCCCTGCAATGTAGCAGACATCACCTTCTCCCCATTTATAGTGACCTCTTGACAAGTCCTCCAAAATTCCAAAATTTGATCCTCATAGAGTGGAGGATCAATGGTGAGGGAGGTGAAGTAGTTCGACAAAGAAAGAAAACAGCAAACCTCTGAGAAACCAGGATCTTTCTCAGAGTCTAACAGAGCAACTTGATTATGTTGCCTGTGAAGATGCATGGAGAAATCGGGTCGGTTTTTGTGATGAAGGTTGGCCATTTTGATGTAGCTTTGTGGTGAAGAAAGATAAGAACAAAGGGCGGTTTTGTGGGTGAATTTAGGTTAATGAATTTGCGGATGAAGAAGATAGTGAAAAGAGGGGGAACCGTTGAGAATATATATGAAATGGATTTGAGACAAAGTTAATGCAAAAGGATAAACTTTGAAATCCGAAAGTAGGTCCCACCTCTGAAAAAGTGTCCAAAAAGGTAGTTAGTTTGGAAGTTGAAAATCTTCTGAAGGTAATTTTGCTTCTGAATGTAATTTTGCTTCTGAAGTTTTAAGAAAAAGCTTCCGAAGTCAATTTGGCTTCGGAAGATTTTAGAGAAAGCTTTCGAAGCCAATTTGGCTTCGGAAGATATTCCTAAGATTTGTGAAAATTTGGCTTCAGAAGAAAAATACTTGGAGAATTTTTCTTCCAACGCATATTTGGTTTCGAAAGGTATTAAGACTTGGGAGTTTTATTCTAAAGAGAATAAATCTTCCGAGACTTAATTGCTTTTGGAAGATATTTGTCCTTCAAATATATGTAAGTACTTAGAAGCATATTTAAGCTTTGGAAGATATTCTTAGAATTTCTTTCGAATGTAAATTTCTTATAAGTAGTTATTTGATTTGAAGACATAAATTTCTTTCAAAGGCAACTTGAAATCTTCCAAAAGAAAAATATGTTTTTTTGAGAAATTTTCAAGAATCTAAGAAATATCATTTTAAAAATTTTCTTCCAAAATAAACTAGGCTTATGAAGGTTATAAAATAGACAACTTAGAATACACAGGTTTTAGAAATAAAGTTGATTTAAGTTTAAGAAAATCTACTCAAAGTTAATCATCCCAATAGCTGATACAGCAAGTTGGTAGACCTTGAAATCCTTGGATGCAGCAAAAACCAAGAATATTCTTATAGCTTCAAGTCTTGCCACAGGAGCAAAGACATCTGTGTAGTCAATTTCCTCTTCTTGTGTGTATCCTGGAACAACTAGTCTGGCCTTGTTCTTGATGGCAAGTCCTTTACCATCCTTCTTGTTTCCAAAAACAACCACTTGGTTCCTATGATAGTCTTCCCATGAGGAAGAGGACATAGGCTCCAAACTTTTGTCTTTTGAATTAAAGCAGCTCCTCTTACATTGCTTCAACCCAGCTTCCATCTTTAAAGCCTCATCAACTTTCTTTGGCTCTACCAGGGACAAGAAGCAAGAGTATAGACAAACATTTTTATCATGGGTTTGTCCTCTTGTTCTCACCCCTTGAAGCAATGTAACCTTGAGTATTTCCTCCAAAAGCAACTAGCTTAAAATTTTGAAGTAAGGAGCCATTGCCTGTCATATGCCTGGAACAACCACAATTAATGATCCATACATTACTATTGATCTTTAGTTGTTCCTGCATAAAAGGAAATGTTTAGTTACATTTGGAAGCCCAAGCCTCATTGATCTTGGGCTTATCAAAGTGATTTGAACACAATGTAACAGTAATTGATCCTATGTCTAAGCTTTGAGGATCATTAGCTATTGTTGATGAAGAACTTTCAGTCACCAGGTCTTTCTTCATCTTCCACACCTTATATGAAAGATTGGACTTGACCTTCAACACCTCGGAAGTTTTAACAACTTCTGAAGTTTTGGAGACAGGGCCTTTAGAAGATCTTTCTTTCACTGCAGCAGGATTCACTACTTCAGAAGCATTCATTTCTTCCGAGACCAAAATTTCTTTCGAAGGCAAATTCTCACTTGTCTTCTTTTTCACCTTGGAGCTTTCGAAGAAAAAAAATTTCCTTCTGAAGCTAATTTTTCTTTCTTCATCTCAAAAGTTTTCTGTTTGATCATGTGAGTAGTACTTTTAGGATTGTAGATGCAGTCTATAGCAAGACAAGAAGTACTACCACACATGATACAATCCATTTTATTCCTTTTGAGAGTCTTCTTTTGAGAGAAAAACAGAACTTGATCACTTTCCACCTCCATCTTCATCTTCACAGATGATGCAACAAGCTTCTTAGGGTGAGGCATGCTCTTGTAGCTGGATGGTTCATGATGTGTAGAAGTGGTACACAGCTGATCAGCCTTCTTGACCTGAACTAGAACTCCTGGTACTCAAGTTCATAGTTGAGTCTTTAGCCTTCACCACTTCAAATCCTACAGAGATAAACACTTTTTTCTACTTAGAGTTAAAAGTGGCCTTGATCTCTTGAGCCTTCTTTGATCTCCTTTTGGCTTTCTTGATCAAGTTCTTCCTCTTAGACTTGGTCATCTCAAATTCTTTCCTCTCCTCAGGAGAATAGTGACCCTTTTTAGGATGATCTTCTTCACTCTTCCCAGAATCATCCTTCACTATCTCCTCATCATCCTCTTCATCAATGGGGTCTATGAGAGGAAGCTCATCTTCATAAGTTCCACACCTTGGAGATCTTACAGATAATAGAGTGTATGGAGGAGCTATCTTAGTAGATCCCAGTCCCTGCTTATTTTGATAAAAAACTTTTTCATGCATGGATGAGGCTATCATGTTCTTGAAGGTCTCTTCTTCAAGAACAAGTCTACCCTGGCTTTGTTGATCACAAGCTCAGCCTATATTCAGTTAACTTAGTGATGAGATCTTTTCTGAGTCCTGTAGTTGGTATGTTCATGCTTAAGAGTTGAAATGGTTTTCTCTAAATCTTCTATTTTGTAAACATTTTCAGCTCTTTTGAAATTAGCTTTTTAAAATTTTTAAGGACTCAAGATCAGTTCTCATCTCTAAGTTATTGGACCTATATCTGTTAACATTTGCAATACATTCAGGTGTATAAGGATGTTCCAATACCTTGGCTTCTTCATGATCTGCCATCAGTGCTTGGTTTGGAGATGCATCCTCAACCTGAAAGCTCCAATCAAAGCCTCCTTCTTCAACAGCAACTGCAACTTGCGCCTTAGGCTTCTCATTCTGGGGAGCTCCATCAGTGTAGTTTGGTCTGGTTAGTGCTTGGCCACCATTTGTCTTTGGTTCCTTGCACTCTCTAGCAAAGTGTCCCATTTGGTTATAGTTGTAACACTTCACTTTGCTATTGACCAGCCCAAACTGTCCACTGGCTGCATTGCTAGGAAACTTCCTCCCTGTCCCCTTATAGAACTTCCTGGCTCTGTGAGTGAGAAGAGCCATCTGCTGGACTATTTCCATGTACTCCAGATCATCCGGATGAATACAGTCCAGGTCTTCAAGGATAAAGAGAAATTTGCCTATGCTTTCATCATAAGACACAAAGGCTTGTGAAAAGCTTGTCTCGTGGAATGGGCTTCCATGGATGTAGCTTTCTCTTGGTGTCTCCGGGAAGGTGATGAAAGGACCCTTTTGTGAGTTGTCAGGTTTGCAGATGAGATGATGCTATGGTTCTCTGCAATCCTTTTCAACCACATGAAGGGCTGAACTCTATTGATTGTTGGAGTTACCAGATGGATTTTGCATGTTCATCTCCATCTGGTAGCCACTGAGTATACCATACAACTCAATGAGAGTAAGGGTCTTAAGGTTTTCAGTCCTCTTAATGACCACACAATAGTGTGTCCATTGTCTAGGAAGAGAGGACATGAACTTCCTCATAATGTCCCTATTCTCAAGAGTTACTCCAACATCCATTAGAGTATCCATAATCTCAACATACATGAAGTACTATTGAGTCATGGTTTCACCTACCTTAAAGGTGAAGTTCTCAAACTGCTGCTTCAAGAGGTCCTTCTTATTTTCTTTTGCTTCATTTGACCCCTTATAAATCAGCTTCAGTGCATCCCATAGTTGCTTAGCGGTCTTGCACTTCTTGAAGCCTCTATAGATAGAGTTTGGAAGAGCAGTTTGAAGGGCGATCATGGCCTTCTGATCTATGTCAATCTTCTTCCAGTCTTCATCAAAATAATCAGCCACTTCCTTTGGTATCATACCACCACCAGCAGCAGCTGAAGAGGTGGATGGTACATGTGGTCTATAGACAATAGATCCCCATATCCTGGAGTCTTGAGACTTGGTGAAGCCTTCCATTCTTTGGCACCAAGTATCAAAGTCATCAGGAGTGATCACTGGAGACTTTGTCAAAGTACCAGTTTCCATATCAGCCTTTGTGATAGCTGCCATTTGAGATGTTAAGTGTTTTGTGAAACTAAAAGGATTTAAGATAGGAGATCTTGCAATCAAGTGCCTAAGATGCTCTGATGCCAATTGTAGGACCGTGTAAAGGGTGGTCAGTACAATCAGTCTCACAATGAGGAGAGTGTTAGAACACTTTAACAGATCAAATAGGGAACTGGGTTTGTGTAAATGATGCTAAGAACACAAGTAACTGAGAAGGAACCAAGAACAAGAACAGATGAATATGGTTTTCAAGGATGTTGTATATTGCTCTCAAGTTCTATTACAAGTGTTACAAAACATAAAAAGAAATACAAGGACCTAAGATACTTTATACTACATCCTATAACCGTCAAAACTTAGAAAGATAGTTGGAAAGGCTAATCTAGACAACAAGATCAATGTTGAGTCAAAAGGCAGATTTCTTTTGACTAGTGACTATGACATGCCATAGCTCACATCCTTTTATATTATAAAAAGGATAAAAGGTACAAAAGTAGGAAGTTATAGACAAAGACCTTCAATTTACAAAAGCATGGACTTTTCACTAACTCATGCAAGTTGGTGAGTCTTCAGAGTTGCAGCGGAAAGTAAGTCAGTGTTATGAAAAAGTAGGTCAGAGAAAGCATGTCCTCTCTGTCTTCTGAAGAAATCAGTCTTCACACCATTTGGCTTTGGAAGACTTTTGTCTCTTATGCTTTGGAAGACTTCATCTTTGGCATCAGAAGACTTCATCTTAGAATATTTTCTATGGAGAGTGTAAAACTTCCAAAGCAACTTCTACCTTGTACGTCCAGTGCATGCATGCAGGAAGAACCTTGGTTGTTTTGGCTTCTTTGGTTGCATCAGCCTTATAATCTTCTGATATTACCTTACAAAATGCATAAATGCAAAGCTTGTTTAAGGCTAAAAAATAAGCTCACATAACGGATGGAATTGGGTATAAGTTTTTCATTTTACATGTTTGAATATTTCCATCAACTCTATTTGTTTTTCAGGATATCACAAAAAAAACATTTTTAAGATTATTTGGGTTTGCTTTATTTGCTTATTTATTTCTCAAAAACGTATATTTATATTTTTTTTTATCAAAAATTGTTTAAAGTTTCTAGTGTTGTTGCCACAAACATTAAAATTAGAGTGACTTTTTGCAAAAAATTTAATTATAACTTGGACCTATTTATAAGCAAAGTATCAAGCATGTATACCTTCCCCACACTTAAACTTCACATTGTCCTCAATGTGATTCACAATAAATATTAAGTAGAGAAAGGCAAATGAAAACTCCCCTAAAATGATAAGCCAATTACGCGTGATTGTTTCCAACATAAAATATCGGGATTAATCTAAAACATCACCATATTAATTAAAACAGAAAATTAAAGTCCTAAGCACACATAACATAATAAAAAGATAGAAAATAATATAGAGCCATGTTTTGGTTACGGGTCCTTGGCTAAACCCTTCCCCACACTAAGTTTTTAATGAGGTGGAGGTTTATCATCTCCGAGAAAATCTTAGTTGGTACATCGATTTTGCCATTAACCGATAACCGTTGACTTTGAAGCTTAGTCCCTCATTGTTTTCAACCTTGATAGCATTATGTGGATAGACTTCTTCATCATTTTTTTTATATTAATTTTTTTTTGAAGTAAAAGAAAATAATCAAAAATTTGGATTGTCTTTCAAACCAACATGTGTCCCCGGCAACGGCGCCAAAAACTTGATGCGTGTGAAAAGTATGTATATTTTGGTAAAGGTTTTTAGCACAGAGTCAGTTTTAATTGGTTATTACTAATACTAAACTACACACACAAAAGGCAAGTCTACCTGTCGTGATGTAATATAGTGGTGGTAAGAACCGAGTATCAATCAGTGGACACACTAAGCCTACTCAACAACCCTCATAATTGACTATCAGTTTTGTGTTTTAGAAAATGATAAGTTAAACAAAATAATGATAAATAATGATAGATAAAGATAGATTGAGGCCTTTGGTGATTCTTTCAGTGAAGTAAGGCTATTATCCAAATTTAGATTACACTTATGTAACTATGATGAATTGGTAGTGTGGTTAAAGATATTGATTAATGTAATTATGTTAATGTTTATAAATGTGAGCTGGTATGATTTCTCGTCTATCCGCTCTGTAATGACTAGGAACTCATCAAGACGAGACTTACTGAATAAATCAAAGCCACTAGTAATGTAGGTAAATCTCCTGTGACCTTTTGACATATGATTTCTGAAAACATAACTTAATGTTAAAAAGAGAGTTGATCAGGTTCCTTTCTAACATACCATTAATTTTAGAAAACCATAACAATTACTTTAGATTTCTCAGACTAATAAAAGAGAACTCATATATGATCAAAAAGTTAAGGTGATATGATTTCTAATATCCATTTCTAGTTCATTAGACATGAATTTATTATGAAGACCGGTTTCATGAATAAAAGTTAGTTCATACGTTTTTCAACCTTGTATGATATTCACAATTACAAATTATAAGTTTATAACTTCCAGTTCAAATGTAGATGCTACCTATCAAAAGTTTTCCCAAGATTACCATAACACATAATATAAATCACATGATTAGTTCATCACAAGTTACATAAAGTTTCACTAAATTAGGATAACAAATAAAGTTTAGCTCATAATGAGCTTGAACATCACAACAAAGAAAAAAGATAGTAATGAAATCATCGGTAAATTAGAACAATTAAACCAATGATCCACTATGGATCATGTTAAACGATCCCGAGCTTCTTCTAAGTGTTGAATGAAGCTCCAAAACCTTCTAAGGACCTCCAAAGGCAGGGTTCCCGAGAGGGAACACCAGCACTTCACCTCCCAAAAGCTCCCCTTCAAAGTTGCAAATGAAGTCCTATTTATAGGCTTTCTAGAGTGTTTAAGCACGGCCCCGTGCCTAAAAAGCATGGCCCCATGGTAGTATAATGCTTACGTAAGTTGGTTGGCTCGTACGCTTACAAGGTGTCGTGGCAGCCCCCATGCCTCAAGAGGCACGGCCCCGTGTTTGGGGTAGTCACACCCTCGTGCCTCATGAGGCACACCCCCGTGATTACTTTTTGGGAACCGTACTTTTTGTCCTGTTGGATGTTCACTCACGGGGTTTTCGAATTTAAGCACGGGGGCGTGTTTTAGGCTGGTCATGGGGGCGTGCTTAATGAGGCACGGCCCCATGCTTGAATACCGAGCTTGTTTTCTTCAAATTTCTCTTTGTTTATGCTCCTTTTGTTCATCTTGGTCTTTTCCAAGCCTGAAAACAAAATATGAATGATTGAAATATCAAATCATCATTTTCAATAAGAGTTTCTAGAATAATTGGTGTGCACTTGATGTGTTTTATATGTATAATTTGGAGCACATCAGGCTTATAAGCCATAAATTCCTTATAAGTACATCCTCTTCTTCTCCTACCATCTTCATGTCCGCTCCGGTTTCCACCTTTATTAACATTGCCACTGTTTGGTCCGTTTCCATTTCCATTACCCAGACTATCACCATTGCCATTTGCATTCCCATTACCATTTCCATTACCCAGTCCACCTCCTTCTTTATTATTGTTGCCATTCTCTCCTTCATACCCATTCTTACCGTTTTCCTCATCACCATCATTCCCTTCATTATTTCTATTATCATTATTGCCACCTCCATTGTCATAGTTCAGGATGTTATCACTTACTTATGCTATTATGGTCAGGACGAGTGTAGCTAACTACTGAGCAATCATAGCAGCTATATCAAGATTCCCAGCTCCATGGTTGTTACCAGCTGGACCTCCTTCATTTCCTCCACCAGGTGCTTCACCCCTACCACCAGCACCTCTACCTCTTCCTCTTGGGGCAACACCACCACAACTGTTATTGTGGGTGATTCTTCTTGGCGTGATTTTCTAATCAATCATAGATAATACGTAAGCTTCAATCATATCAAGATTTACCACAATTCAGTTATCCATGGCAAATAACACATCATTACAAGCCATATAATTCAATTGATAATACCACAGACAATTTTCATAATAATAATATAAAGTTCTATTTCCATAAGTCATAATATCCCAAACATAACCAAATACCAAAATATCCAAAACACACGCGTACTGATAGTCTAACAAGGTCCGAATACGAAATATGAAATAACTAGAAATAAAATCTCAGCAAATCTTCATTGCTTCGTCAAGGCTTGTTCAATATAATCCTAGCTCTCGCCACTTTTGGAGGAACTAGAGGGGCTCGGGGGCTGGTCAAGGTAGTCACCCTAGAGGACTAGCCTGGTCAGCCAGCCAATGGATCCTAATTCGATTAGCCGGGATTAACCTCTTCCTGGCTGTCATCATCATCAACGCTCCTACGCCATTCACCCGATATGGCCCTCTAGGGTAGCCAGGTACCCAGGGTCCAACCTCGAGGGCGTACCTCACGATCGTCGGCACAGCAGGCACCTCAGGAGCAACGGGAGCAGCAGGAATGACAGGAGCGATCAGTGCGACAGGGATCTCAGGTGTTGCAGGAACGGAAGGAGGAACGGAAGGACCAGCAGAAGACATACTATAAGGAAAAAGTATAAGTACTTTTCCTTAGGTGAAATAACTCAAATAATAAAGGAACAGATAATCAAGATAGGAAGAACATACATGTAATACCAAATGCACACAAACCCTAGTATGCATTCTACATGAAGGTTTCGAGGTTATAGTCTAGGTCTAATACACCTAATTCTCTATAACTAATTGCTCTGATACCAATCCATCACAACCCTGCTTATAGCGGAAACATGACGATGTAATAGATGGGATCGTCATAACACATTGATCATTATTAGAGATGCAATAAATAAGGAAAACCAACGTGTCATGACGTCATTCGACACAAAGTGAGACTTGTGCCATAGTTAGTCAATTCCAAAACAAGACATAGTCAACAAGAAAAATGAATTTGAAACCCACAACCCGGGAACAAGTAAGTGTAAACATGTCCAACAATGATAACCTCAATAAAACATAATTTTCAGAAATGCTAGAGCAAGTCTAAAAATGTAATTCTTATGGTCACCACTAAGGCATCGTCTCTAGCTATCCTCAATTATTGTTACTTGAAAAGATATGCTCAAAAAGGTCAACATATTGTTGGTGAGTTCGCAGGTTTAAATAATAAACAAAATTTGATGTTGTGTAATAGTTTGTAGAACAGAAGTGTATATAGTTATAAGCAAAAAATATCACATGTAAACATGAGCATCACAACTAAACCTATGACGTAGACAGATCTTTTCAGAACATATTCACCCTAGGGCCCATCCGTGGCCATTGTTAGTCCCAACTAGTATACCAACAAACAAGGATGGGGGTGTCAGCCCAATAATACTATCAATACATTTCCGTCGGCTCCAACATCGGAGTTAAATAGTTTTGAATAGAGAACCACATAGAACACCCATGCATGTATCAGATATTAACTTACAAAGTAGTAAACATAACAGTCTTAAAGATTAAATGAGTTCAGATCATAAAAAGGGTGAGCATACTTTTCCCTCTAGCTTATAAACAATTGTAACTAAAACGGGGTCGCGAAACTCACCTTCAAATAATTCGAAAATAAGGCAAACAAAAAGGCTTCTTGAGATGAGAGCAAACCAACGATCAAACATCTATAATTTAAGGTAATTGAATCTTAAAACGCGTCTAATGAGCATCGATACATTCGGTTGGTCTTGGGTCGGTTCGAGTTCAACGCGCTCACAAAACACACACACACACACACACACACACACACACACACACACACATATATATATATATATATATATATATATATATATATATATATGGATAAATTAATTACTTCCGTAATAGAAACGTGCATATATATTTATTTACACATATATATGTATTATTAGCTCATATACGCTCATTATTATTCGCCTTTATATAATTATATATTTATAATTTACTAATCTCGCACACCATACCCATTTAACACACGACAGTATATATATATATATATATATCTATATATATATATTAGTTATTCACACTACCAACGTTAAGTAATTTCACACGCACACTCACCCGTGGTATATATATACATATATATATATATACATATATATATACACACTCACTACCTACGTTCTCAGACTAACAAAAATTCATCGACACACACTTCATACGCATTACACACATACGATCACACACATCACACACAATTCATACACACACACAAGACACTCAACACACGTTGAACTCACACGCATAATCGCATGTTACCCTAAGAAAAAGACATACAAACATACACTAAACACCCATATGACCACACACAGTTGAATACCTACACAAATACAATGTCATCCTCATACATACATTATATACACATACACCCACATATATCACCCACACACACTCTTATGCATACATAGATATCACCCACACACACACGCACACACACTACATGTGCATGCACACAGCACACATTCACACACACACGTCGCATATCACACACAGACAACACCATTCACAACACACATACTCTATATACATATATAAAACACCCGCAACACACACACACTTACGCACACACACTGCTTGTGCACGCACATAGCACACATTCACACACACACACACTTCGCATAACACACACCGAAACACACACCGTACGCACCCACCCATCCACACATCCGAAGGCAACACACACACCCACACACATATCAAAACATACACATAATGACACACACAGCCATACTTGATACATATGAGCAGCTAAACTCGGAATCGATCATCGGTGAAAAACAATGAAACGAAAATACGTAACCGACAACGGTACCTCAACACGATGGAGGAACGAATGTCAGTGCCCGCTTATGGTGCAAAGGAGGTCTGATGAAGTGTCCACAGTTGCCGGCCGTCGCGACCGAAGGGAGACGCGGTGCCAGGGTTTTCGGGGATGGTTTCATGACCGGTATTGCAAATATATATGATTTTTAGGATTTACACTCTAGCCCCTCAACTATCGGTTAATTAATCCCTTTAAGTGTTCTTAATTTACAAATTAAACCCTGGACTTTTTAATAATAATAATAATAATAATAATAATAATAATAATAATAATAATAATAATAATAATAATAATAATAATAATAATTGTAATAATGATAATGATAATTATAATAATAATAATGATTATAATAATGATAATAATAATAATAATAATAATAATAATAATAATAATAATAATAATAATAATGTTAGTAATAATAAAAATAATTATAACAATGTTAATTATACTAATAATGATTAATATTAATAATTATTACATATATAATATTATCTTAATTTATTAGGGCTAAAAAGACAAATAAGATAAAATTTGGGATCGGAACGAATTAATTACGCAAGGATAATAATTACACAAGACAGGTTAACGACGAATGTCACATGAAAACCCATTGCAATTGATTATGTTATTCCAAACATTATCCTTAATCTTAGCGAGCATGATTTTCCAATCGATCTTATTCCGATGTAACTTGAAAGTTTCTATGTCATAGTAGGCATGAATTGGTTATCCAAGAAACATGCCAAAGTTTTCTACTTCGAGAAGTTCATCCAAATTCTTCTTTCATCCAGAAGTATCTTAAACATCTCTAGGGAAAAACCTTCCAAAGATCTTAAACTCATGGCTTGCATCAAAGCCCAAAAGTATTAAGCGTTATGTAGCTTTCTTAGCCCATGATGCAAACATGGATGGGAAATAAAAGAAGATAGAAGATATTACGATTTTTGTTGAGTTTCTTGAAGTTTATCCTAAGGACTTAACCGGACATCCTTTCGTTTGTCATGTTGAGTTCCGTATTGACCTTATGCCAAGTGAAACACCTATTGCAAAATCTCCTTATCGTCTTGCTCGTTTGAGATGCAAGATCTAGCTAGCAAAGTTCAAGACTTTCTAAAAAGGATCCCCTACCGTAAATTAATGATTTTTTGATCCACTACAAGGAGTTTCTCATTCTCCAAGATCGATATTCATTCCGGTTGCCATCAGCATCGAGTGCACAATGATGACATTCCTAAAATAGCTTTCCAAACAAGATATGGCTATTAGGAATTCATGGTTATGCCTTTTGGTTTGACCAATGCACCAGCTGTGTTCATGGACTCATTGAATCGCGTGTGCAAGCCATACTTAGATAAACTTGCGATTGTCTTCAACAACGATATTCTAATGCATTCAAACTACAAATCTGATCACGAACATCAACTTTGTTTGATTCTTGAATATCTCATAAAGGAGAAACTTTATGATAAATTCTCCATGTGTGTTGTATTCACCAATCATAAGAGTCTCCAACACACTTCAATCAGAAGAACCAAACATAAAGCAAAGGCGATGGGTCAAATTACTTAACAACTATGAATGTGAGATTTGTTATCATCCCAAAAAAGCAAATGTCGTAGCTGATGCATTAAGTTGTTATGCCATGCTTCAAAGTGTTACAATTCAATAAAAACTCAAAACTCGTATTCTTGGTTCAGTCACCGAAGGCAACATGTATAGTGAAATACCATGTGGTGATGAACTTCAATTGGAAACCAAATCTAATGGTTTGCTTTACTTCTTGGATCATCTTTTGATTCCTAATGGTGATAATCTTCGAATCATCATCATGAATAAGGCTCACAATGCTCGTTATTCAATTCATCTTAATGTGGATAAAATGTTCATGAATCATTGAAACCAATATTCGTGGCTAGACATGAAAAAGGATATAGCTCTGTATATGTCCAATTGCCTCACATGTTCAAAAGATAAAGCCAAACATTAAAGTCCCTCTGGAGTAGTTGTTTAACCTACGATTCTGGTGTGGAAGTAGGATACATATCCATGGACTTTATCACCATATTGCCTTATACTTCTAGTGGTCATGATAGTATCTTGGGTCATATTTGCCTGGTTGACTAAATCAACACATTTCATATCGATTTGTGAGGATTATCAAGTTGAGAGATTGGCTCGTATCTACATCAATGAAATAGCCAGTCGTTATGGTGTGCCTCTAAACATCATCACCGATCATGATAGTCGTTTCATCTCTCATTTTTGGAAAAGTCTTCAGTCTTCTTTGGGAACCTAACTTGATCTTAGCACAACTTATCATCCTCACACTGACGGTCAAACTAAAAGAACGATACAGACTTTCAAGGATATGCTTTAAGCTTATGTCATTGATTTTTGTGGCTCTTGGAATTTCATCTTTCATTGATTATATTCTTGTATAACAAAAATTATCACATAGCATCTATATTGCACCATTTGAAGCCTTGTATTGTCGCAAGTGTCATTATCCCATCTGTTTGTCCAAGATTGGTGAAGCACAAATAACCGGTCCTGAATTGATTCAAGAATCTACCATTAAAATCAATAAGATCCAGTTGCATGCTACTAGAGATCATCAAAAATATTATGCTGATAATGGACGAAAACCCATGGAAAACAATGTCGGTGATCTTGTACTTCTTAAGGTTTCACCTTGGAAGGGAGTAATTCACCTTGGAAAGAAAGGAAAGGTAGCACTTCATTATGTGGGTCCGTTCAAAGTGTTTGAGTGTATTGGAAAAGTGGGATACAAGTTTGAACTGCCCCAAGAACTCATCAATGTCCATTCAACATTTCATGTATCAAATCTCAATAAATGCTTGCTGATGGAAATCTCCACATCCCAATCGGCGAAGTTCAAATTGATGATTCTATACACTTTGTCAAAAAACCCATGTAAATTATGAATCGTGAGGTCAAACAACTCAAGCATAGATGAACACTGATTGTCAAAGTTTGTTGCTAGTGAGGTCAAACAACTCAAGCATGAATGTCACACCCTCAATTTCCACAATGGGGTTTTACCGTTAGCTGCGTGACATACTAGGATCTCAGCTGATAGTTTAATCTAAATGGCAACATAATTATAAAATGTAGTATTAATGTCATCAGAAAAAACCAAAGCACAGTTTAATAAGAAGTTCCAAAAACATTTGCGGAAGCAAAAATAGTTAAAAGTTGAATGGGTCCGAGATATGAATCTCAGTTGATATGACTCAACTTATGATTGAATATGATGATTGAGTCAATGATTTAAGTAGTGGATATACTAAATCATAGAACAATAAGTGCTGAAAAAATACTCATAAATGCTTTGTATATTTATGTGGGTAAACAAGATACACAGACTGCAAGGGTTACTTGTATGATTTTATCAAAACTTACAAAATTAGGGTATACTGTTCTATTTATAGGCAGATAAATTGCCTGTACAAAATGACTAAACTACCCTGACAACTATACATCAAAATACTAGTCTAAGTACAAAAGATAATCTGCATATGTAAATGTTCATCCGCATTAGTTAATGTGGATGTGAAGTCTTCATCAGCATTTCTTCTATTAAGTCATCAGCATTTGACCAAGTCATCAGCATTTGACTAAGGGGCTGTTTGATGGAAAAGTCTCGGTCAGCAGGGGCTGACCGAGTAAGAGGCTTCTCCAAAACTGACCTGGTAAGGGTTCAAAATAAGCATGGGTAGGAAGGGGCTGACCGGGTCAGAAGCAAATTAGGGGAATCAAACACGCTAACCGGCCTCCACGTCTGACCGGGTCAGTGGGTCAGACGGGTCAGAAGCAAATCAAACAGCCCCTAAGTCATCAGCATTTGACTAAGTCATCCGCATTAGTTAATGCGGAGGAACAAATACTTGGCCGTATTTGTTTTTCCTTGTCCACATTAGTAAATGCGGATGAACAAATACTTGACCGCATTTGTTCTTTGGTCTTCCGCATTTACTAATGAAGACACCCAACAGTTTTTCTTCTATATCTTCAGCCGCATTTCTTCTTAGACTTGTGGGATTTCCAACCAGAACAACCTTCAACCACTTCTTGAATTGGTATGTTTGATCCTTTCAAGGTCCAACAATACTCCCCTTAAAGATTATACAGCCTATGTACTTCAAGAGTTTGAGGGTGGTAGAGGTTGTGATGATTCTGGTGGTTCTTTAGGAGCATGAACTTGTCTTGCTTAGACTGTTGATGGGGATGGTGCTGATGCAGTAGCTGTAGAAGGTTGAGGTTCTACCAAAGAAGGATCCAAAATAACCTTGATCATGTTAAAGAAGTCTCTAGCCTCATTCATCTTATCTCGGCTAAGAACATGTATCTTCATTTGGCTCATATTATGAATGGCTTTGATGGCCATTTGTCTCAAAGATATTGGTTCCCACACTGAAACAGTGGAAAGACCATCTCTATAAATCAATAAAGAACCATCAGCATCTACCTCTAACTTCACAATGTTACCCAGTTGAAGAGGGACTTTCTTTCTCTTTCTTTGTTCTTTCTTCTTGTTAATTCTATCATAGGCTATCTTCAGAATTTTGATGCATTATAAAAAGAAATCCATATCAGCTTCTCCCAGCTTGTTGTTGAGTTCTCTGAAGTGTCTTGTAAATATGTAGTGAACATAGGATTTATCTAACAATCTCACTTCATATCCACTGAACAGCCTTATATCAGCTCCTTCCTTCCCTCCCCATTTTCTTTCCATCACCAAAAACTCGTAAGTCTTTTCATCATAGAACACATTAGAGATTGGCTTTGACTTGTGGGTTCTAGCTACCATCTTTCTTTTTAATGATTTGGTTGGCTTTATATTTAGTTCAGGAAATACCAACTCTTTAGTTTCTTTCTTCTTCTTCTTTTCTAGAGGATTTCTAAATGATCTGTCTTTTCTTAAACAGATTGCTTTTAGAGATTTGAAGTTGTTGGTTTTCTTGAACATCTTCAGAATGTCTTCAAATTCATATCCTCTATACATGGCCTGAAGATTGATCAAATCTTGATCAGCCAGTTCTTTCAGATCATGAATCTCCAGGGAGTACATAAGAGCAGTGTACTCTGTGAAGAATTGAACGAGCCCTGAGATCCTTTTTACCATGAACATGTTCCAATCACTGTCATACTTCCAGGCAATAATTTTGACATCAGTTTTGCCTTTTGGAGCAGACACACCCTTAATCATCTCAGATGTAGTTAACCCTTCCTGTAGCTTTAGTTGGGAGGGTTCAATAAACCATTATTGATTTCTGTGTAGCATGGGTGCCAAGACATCATGGTCCTTGGTAGTGAGTTGGACATCTTGAGCTAAAGTTCTTGGGAGGGTTCAATAAACCATTCTTGATTTCTATGTAGCATGGGTGCCAAGACATCATGGTTCTTGGTAGTGAGTTGGACATCTTGAGCTAAAGTTCTTGATCTGGGTTTGCTCCCTATTACCTCTTCTTTAATAGCCATTAGTCGTTCTTTCTTTTCTTTGACTAATTTCAAAATTACACCACTGAGAGAGTTTGTTTTCATGTTACTCTGCTTTCTTTTGGTAAACCATTGAGTAGATAGATAATCCTTCATTTCCCTGTCTGTCATGTTATAGGGATCAGGATAAGCTGATTGTGATTCTTGCTACTGTTGAGACTTAGCAGTAGTGAAAGCAATTAGGGAAATGGTTGTCTGTTTTTCATATTCAGTCACATATGTAGGGTCAAGAAGTTTTTGCGTCTTGTTTACTTCTTCAACCATACCCTCATATGTCATCCTAAATACTTCATCTGCATCATAGACGTGATTGATCAGATCCACTGCATTCACCATAAGATCATCAGTTTGAGCTTTCTCTATCATTTCTTCAATAGATGACTCAACCTTTGCAGGACTGTCCCTAATCAAAGGGTCATCAATCAAGCCTTCATTATAACCTCCTTCTATCTTTCCTTCTTCTAACATAATCACCTTAATTTTCTTCTTCAATTCTTCCTCACCCTTCTCATGCTCCTCTAAAAATTTAGCAACAGCAGCAAGGCTTCTTGGATCATCTTTTGTTTTTTAAGAGCTGGTTCCTCTTCTACCATTGGCAGTTTGCCTTTGGCCATCTCAGATAAATATTTCCTCTTTTTGGAATACATATGTAATCAAGGTCCAGATGAAGATGGAATAGAGACTTCAATTTCTTGTTTCTTCTTTTCTTGTTCAAGCTTTTCAGCTTCTTCTTTCTATTTTTCAGCAGTCTCTTTTTCATTCAGCTCTTCACATAGCTTTCTGATCAGTTCCCTTTGTTCTACAGTCAAAGTAACTACAGGAACAAGCTGTAAGTTCAATTCTTCTTCTAATGGAATAGGATTGAGAGGGATTACAACTATAGGTTCCACTGGGGTTCTGAGATCTCTGATGAAGTTCCAAAAGTCTTCATCAATAATAATTTCACTAGAAGAATACATATCTAAATCTTCAATCAATTCTTTCATTTTAGATTCTTCATCAACTCTTTCTTCAGAGGATGAATCAGAATACACAACCATGGCTAATCTTTCTTCTTCAACCCCAACCTCTATGTTGAACTTGCTATGAGGTTTCATCTTCTTTAGTTTCCTTTTCTGTTTCAGCTTCATCACCCATTTCTTTATCAGTTTCCTCATCATCTATATCATCCACTTCCTTTGCCAATTCTTCTTTATTCTTTATAAGCATCTCCAATTCAGAAACTCTCTTTGTTAGAGTTCCTATCTGTTTGTGAGGATCAGCTATGATATCAGTTTGGACATCAATAAGGTTCTCTTGTTCTTCTATGGCAATGGTTTGGATGGTGGCAGTATCCAAATGTCCACTGATTCATACTTGGCCCTTAGTTCTTTGAGCTCTTTTTCTTTCTCATCCAGCTTAAGCAGTCTATCTCTTATAATACCAGATCTTCTGTCCAACACTTTCTCTATTCTGGCAACCTTTTATAGTAGTTCAGAAATCATCACATCCTTCTCATCAGGATGGTTAATCCCAGATTCAGCATAGCTTTTAGAATGACCAGCCTCTGAGACTATTTGTCTCTCAGTCCTTTGAGTATCAGGATGGTTATCCTCCTCATCTGAAGATGATTCAGACTCATCTGATGAGCTGGTAGATTCACTGGACTCAACAGATGCAGTAGCAGCATCAGGAGAAGAAATGATTAGAGATACATGATGAGCTTGGACAGGAGAAAATGGAAGTGATTGAGCAGGTGATGCTCTGAAAGGTGATGGTATTTCTTGTTCTTGAACTGAAGGCACAGTGTGAAGATCACTACCTACATCAACTTGTGGTGACACTTGCCTTAGTCCTTCTTCAACTGCCTCAGCATGCTCTTCAATAGTGTGTTGATCATGAGCAGCTGATTGTTCTTCAATAATCTCATGCACATTAGTAGGCACATCATCATGTGCTTGTTCCTCAACATCAGGAACAACTTCTTCATAAGCTTCTTCTTGAACTTCTTCTAGATTGATCTGTTGTAACATCCATGGAAGTAATGGAAAGAAAGTTCTACTATAAAAGTTCCTTGGATCTCTCTTCTTGATGTACTTGTATGATTTGGCATTATAGTGAGGAATGTCCATAACAGGGCCCTCTAGAACAAGTTCAGGAAAAGCTTCATTATGAAGCATTGAATGAACCTTGGATACATCAGGAACATATGCCTTCTTCCTTCTTGAATGTTTGAGATTAGGCCATTAAACACATAAGCAGACATGTTGAATGGTCTGTTAGTGCATAAGGCACAGATGGCTGATGATGTAGAAATGGGGATATCATTCCAACCAGTCTTCCTCTTAGACAAGCAGTGTTGGAATAAATATATGAGGAATCTCCATTGTAGATCAACTAACCCTGTTTTCCTTCAAAGCCCCCTTCATAGCCAATGTTGGCAAAGAAGGTCATGATGTCATCTTCTTCAAGTTCTTGGGGAGAGTTGGCATCATCTTCAAACATTAGACACTATCTTACAGTCTGTTCAGAGATTACCAATGTGTGATCATTAGTAATTCTTCCTGAAATAGTCTTCACACCATCAACCTCAGCTACTTCAGTTGTTCCCTAGAAAGATCTAATGAAGTTCTCATAAATGATGTGTCTAACAGTGATAGCATGTGCCACTCTAGCTGTATAGATGAATCTAATCATGTCTCTTAACCCTTCAGATTCAGGCACAGCAGGATCAAGATATCCATTGACATTATGGAGCTTGCTCCATGTTAGGTTTGCTATAGATTCTACAATAGAGACACATGTGTTAGCAATGTACTAACAATTATCATATCATACAACAAGGATTATGTTTGACTTTTCTCACTTTGACATTTTTAGGTCAAAATTGTGAGTTCAATGGTTACTGTTTAATAGGAGTTTGACCTAATTTTTTGATTTTGTGATGAAAAACCATTGATGTTATGCTTTATGCTTATTTTTCGATCATCTTTACTGTTTCAAACATCCTTTAACACTTAAACATTGGATTTGATTTCCACATTTTCAAGGTTTGGTTCCCCTGTTCATCGTGTTTAATTTAGGGTTTAAAAATCAATTGTTCTTTGTTATTCACATTAACATCCATTTCATTGAACTTGAGAATGCCATTAAAATCCATTGTTCCTGGTTAATTTTATGGATTTTCTTAAACCTAGGGTTCTATGTTCATTACTGGTTCAACATTGGAAGTTTACAAATCCATCGCGAATCACCTTGTTTTGATACTACTTTGGCTAAGGATCAAAATACAGATGGAATGGATTTGGATGAACACTAGAAACACAAGATTTAAGATTGTTTGAATGATGATGAAGAACAGTGAGAAAACGCTCGTCGCACTATAAGTTCACTCAAATTTGAAAAGTATTAAATGGCTCTCATTAATGTGTTTAAATAGTACATTTAATGACTTGCTCAAACTTTGCGTGTGAGAGAACAAATGCACAGGTTTTAATTTTGATACTGTAGCAAATATGGATGTTTTAATTTGTGTGCATTTCTTTACTGTAGCGAATACGGAAGTACAAAACTTGCCAGTACTTGATTCTGCAGCAAATGCGTATGAACATTTAAACTTCAGCGCATTACTGTAACAAATGCGGAAGTACAATTTTAACTGTCCGCAGTTATTGTAACAAATGCTGAAGAACAATTTAACTTGTCCAATTACTGTAACAAATGCGGAAGAACAATTTTAACTGTCCATAGTTACTGTAACAAATGCTGAAGAACAATTTAACTTGTCCGCAGTTACTGTAACAAATGCGGAAGAACAATGAGTTGTGCGCATTAGTTACACTTGCACAAAACTGTTACCTGCATTGGTTATATGTCTGGGTTACCTTCACCCGCATTAATTTTTGAACTAGTCAAAAATTAATGTTTTTGCAGAGGATGATTCTGACTGTTTTTGTATTGATGTTCTGATTTTTTATGAAGATGAGTCCGTTGCTTTGATTTTATGAAGTTTTGACTGTTGCTTGGATTGTCAATTCTTGCTTGGATTGACTTGTATACCCGGTGTGATACAAGTTTCCCAAATTTGACTGATCTTGGACTTTTGTGCTTTTAAACATCTACATATGCTGAGATACTATGGTATAACTTCCACACCAACACACTCATTTTTCTAATTTTATATTGAAGAAAAGATGTTGCAAATTTTTTATGTATTTTTGAATTTTTTCTTTTAAATTTTAAGTACTCCCCCTAAAGTTTATATCCAAATGGGATAAAGACTTTCAAGATTTTTAAAAATTGAAAGGAAAATATTTTTTGTGATTTTTGTTTTTCTTATCTATAACATGAAGAGGAAATGTACCTTGGGATCATATCATCTTACCTTTCACAAGTACAAGCAGTCATGATCATATGGATTGTAGGTATGTTTGTCCTCTTAAACTCATGCTTGGTTAATATTTTAATGCATGTGATCATTATCATGTTTTAAGTGAATTAAACATTCAATATGTACCTCACACTTAAAAGCATAGCAAGATCAACTACCCTCATAAAATGTATGATAGAACTTTTTCACAACTTGCATAACAAGGTCATTTAAATTATGAAATCTCATTTATTTTTGGGAAAGGGGGATCCTTATTGGGATTCTTTTACTTTGATCCTTATATTTATTTGATCCACATTGGGATTCTTTTGGCGCTTCACTTTGCAAGGTTATCCACTTTGGGATTCTTTTTGTTCATTCACAAGGAATGTATTCTTTATTAATTCATCCAAGTTGGATGTGTTCCATATTGGAATCTTTTCAGATCATGACATCAGCACTATATGCTTGTTTCTCCAGATCTTTGCTCAGCAAAATAGAGGAGAAACTGATGTGGGTGAATGAGATTCATAAGGTATCATTACCTGGTGTGTTTAGGTTACTACACACACATACTTGGATAAGCTAAATATTTACTTACACCCTAAGATGATGGCTTCACAGTTGAATATGATCTTTAGTTTATCACAACATGTATTTTCTTATTCAAGATGAGCCTACACGTATATCAGATAAGTCATGTCAGTCTTTCAAGATTTTGAAATAAGCACAATGAATGATATAACAACTGTAATTATATCATTTCCCAGTTGTACTACAAATCATATACTTCAACAAAATAACTCCTTTTTTAATTTTATGAATGTTTTTGCAAAATTTGATTTTTACTCAAGGTTAATCATGCCAATTGATTGGACTAAGAATTCAAACCGACTAGGGTCAAATGCCTTAGTGAACAAATCAGCTAACTGATTGTCCGTGTGAACCTGAATCAACTTGATTAACCCCTTTTCAGCATAGTCTCTCAAAAAATGATATCTAATTTCAATGTGTTTGGTTTTTAAGTGCTGAACTGGATTGTATGTTATGAACATAGTTGCTGTGTTGTTAATGTGAATTGGTGTGTGCAAGAAGTTAAAACCATAATCAAGCATCTGGTTTTGAATCCAGAGTACTTGAGAGCAACAGGCTGATGCTGCGATGTACTCAGCTTCCGCTGTTGAAACAGATACATTTGTCTGTTTCTTGCACTGCCAGGAGATCAGTCTGGGACCAAGAAATTGACAACCTCCAGAAGTGGACTTATGCATAGAGATTGAAATCCCCTTCCTTGGGATACCATAATCCAAGTTTAGGCTTCCCTTTGAGATATCTGAATATCCTCTTCACAGCATTCATAGAAGATTCCTTGGGATCTGCCTGATATCTAGCACAAACACATACACCAAACATAATGTTAGGTCTACTCGCTGTAAGATACATAAGTGACCCTATCATTGATAGATAGAGAGTCTGATCCACTGCTTTGCCATCTGAGTCTGGACCAATCTTCACTTTAGTATCCACAGGAGTTTTGATAGACTGACAGTCTGCTAGATGAAACTTCTTCAACATTGATTTCACATATTTTGATTGATTGCTGAAGATTCCATATGTTGTCTGTTGTACTTCCAAACCTAAGAAGAAAGTGAGCTCTCCGATAGCACTCATCTGGAACTTGGAGTGCCTGAGGATTTCAAATTCTTTACAGAGTTGCTTGTTTGTTGAGCCAAAAATGATATCATCCACATAGATCTGGACAATCAATAGTTCATGTCCTTTCTTTTTTTTTAAATAAAGTCTGATCAATCTTTCCTCTTTCATATCCATGATCAAGAAGAAAAGATGATAGAGTCTTGTACCACTTTCGAGGGGCTTGATGTAAACCATACAAAGCTTTATCAAGCTTGTACACCCTATGAGGGAAATCTGGGTCCTTAAAACCTGGTGGTTGGCTCACATAGACTTCTTCTGAGATTTTGCCATACAAAAATGCACACTTTACATCCATTTGATACATAGTGAATTTCATAGATGCAGAGTAAGCAAGAAAGAGTCTTATGGCTTCCAATATTGCAACAGGAGCAAACACTTCATCATAGTCTATTCCTTCTTCTTGATTGTATCCCTATGCAATTAATCTTGCTTTGTTTCTGATAACGATGCCCCTGTCATCAGTCTTGTTTCTGTACAGCCATCTGGTACCGATAGGGTAATTTCCTTCGGGAAGGTCTACCAGTTGCCATACCTCTTTTTTCTTGAATTGAGGCAATTCTTACTACATTGCCTCAATCCAGCTGTTGTCTTGAAGAGCCTTTTTAATATTCTTGGGTACAGTTTGACACAGAAAGCAAGAAAACAAATAGATGTTTGCAACACTTGACTTGCTTCTGGTCACCCACTCATCTAGATCACCAATGATGTTTGACACTGGATGATTCTTATGTATCCTTATGATTGGAATCAAGTCACCAGCAATGGATACATCAAGATTGGAGACATTCAGATCATCTTGGCGAGAGGCATCTTCAGGTTATGATGTAGGAGAATGGTGAAAGTAATCAAATGCTTCTACGTCTTCAGCTTCAGCAGCACTTTAAAGACTTTCATCATTTGCATTTCCTTCAGTTTCAACTGGTATAGAAGCTAATTCTGGATTTCTCACTTCAGTGGATGGTTCTGCTGAAGGAATGGGCATTGAGCTAGGACCAGCTTAAGTTGAAATACTCTGATATTGTGCAGCTTGTCTGACAGGATCGGCTTGTAATGGAACTTCTTCATCAAATTGATCAGAAGAAGGAGGAATCATAGGAAAGTCATTTCTTCTCTCTACTGTTCCAGAAGATCCAGCCGATTGTAGGTTACCTGCATTTGACAAGTGGAACTGATCAAAAGATCTAGTAAATGAGTCAATATTAAACAACTAATCAGGACCATTAATTGACTTAGGAATGGAATGCTCATTGAATTGAACATTGGTTGATTCATCAATAATGTTTAATCTAGGATTAAACACTCTAAAAGCCTTTGAGACTGAGGAATAACCTACAAAGAATCCCTCATCAGACTTAGGAGCAAACTTTCCTAAATGGTCTCGAGTGTTTAATATTGAGACAGGATAACCAAATGACTTTAAAAATCCAATAAATGGTTTTCTATGAAAAAGAAGTTCATATGGTGTTCTGTTGCTTTCTTTGACTATCAAAGTTTGATTTTGCACAAAGCACGATGTGTTGACAGCTTCTGCCCAAAAGGTAATTGGCAGTTTGGTATCGGCTAGCATTATTCTTGCTGCTTCAAATAGTGTTATATTTCTTCTTTCAGCTACCCCATTTTGTTGGGGAGTCCTAGCTGCACTGAATTGATGAGCAATGCCTTTTTGTGAGCAAAATGAACTTAGATCTTCATTTTTGAATTCTGTCCCATTATCACTTCCGATTGATTTTACTTTTAGATCAAGTTGATTTTCAATTTTAATGATAAAATATTTTATTATTTGGGACGCTTCATTTTTATGAAGTAGAAAGAAGACCTGTGTGAATCGTGAAAAGTCATCAATGATCACCAAACAATAATGCTTCTTTCCAATACTCATGACATGAGTTGGACCAAAGAGATCCATATAAAGTAACTTCAATGGGGAATTGTTTGTGTTCACCAGCTTTGGCTTATGAGAGGATTTATGTTGTTTTCCTTGGAGACATGTAGAAAAGTGGTCAATAAAGTGAAATTCTTTTTGAGGTAAACCAATCACATGATTTCCTTTGACCAATCTGTTCATGTTTTTAAAATTTGTGTGTCCCAAAAGTCTATGCCAAAGTTGGGACTCATCAAATGATGCTTTAGACAAAAGACATGTTTCTTCTGAAGGGAGAGCAGAATTAAGGTTCAAGACATAGGTATTATTCTTTCTTGGAGTCTTCAAGACAACACATTCTTTAGGAATTTGAAATCCTGGTTTCAGAATGTAGCAATGAGTGTATGTGAAGTGAGTAGAATATTTCTTGTCACAGATCTGAGACACGCTGAGAAGATTGAAGTTCAGTTGCTCGCAGTAGTTCACTTTGTCAAAACTCAATAGTCCATTCGTCACAGATCCTTCCCTAATAATTCTACCACCTTGTGAATCTCCACCAAATGCCACAGTAGTTCCTTGTATATGCTTGAAGTCATGAAGGAGAGAACTGTCTCCAGTCATGTGTTGGGAACATCCACTGTCCACATACCATAAGCTGTTGGACCTGTATGGACGACCCTACAAGCATAAAAGAACTAGTTAGATTGTGGAACCAAGCCATGATGGTCTCGGGTTGCTCGGTTCTATCCATCACTGTAACCTCTTGATACTTTCCTCTTGGTTGTGTTTTAGAGAAAGAGGCTTTGAAGTTTTCTGTGGAGTTCTTTTTGGTTTGATTTCATCAATTTCAACTGAGCTGTCAGAAAAGTATTCAAATCTTTGATCCCGGTTTTTATTTAGAAATTAGGAACGTCTTTGTTTTTCAGAAATCCCTTTAGTTTTATATCTTGAATGAGAACTCATTGATTGTTTCATGTGTGTTGGACTTCTAATTTTGACCTTGTGAGATGAAATTGGTGAAATAGGATTGTTTTGAGGAATTCTCAAGCCTTTTTGCTTAATGAAACAATCAGATGTATTGTGATTTGTCATATCACATACAAAATAATACTTGTTGAAATAACAGTTTTTGGTTGAATGATTGTTCATGTCACAGATAGAGCAATACTTATTAAAGTAACACTCATCTGTATTAAGATTTGACATGTCACAAATGTCACAATACATTTGTTTGTTCTTTAGCTTTAAAGTGGAGGCTTTATTTGAGTTAGCAGATTTTAGATTACCCTCAGATTTTTTTTTTTTTTTTGTGAAGAAGCAACTTCAGTTTTCTTGGTGACAGCAGATTGTTTCATAATTATGCTTTGCTTGATTTTTGGAGACTGATTTTGCTTCTTTTTGCCTTTGTTTAACTCCCTTTCAAATTGGTCTACATGCTCTTTATTGAAAATATCAAAACCGACCGCTTGTTTGTTTTTAGATGATGACGGTGTACCAGTTTTTACTTTTGATTTTCGAATCAGGGTGGATTTCCCTTTGGATAATGAAGGAGCCATAGCTTTGTTTTTGAAATTCAGTGAAACTTGTTCTGATTTGCTTGAAATTTTTGGAGATTTGATCTCACTATCAGATCTGCTTTCAGCAGAAGATTTCACAGAACATTCAACATTCTTTTCCACCTTGAGATTTTCAAGAATGAATTTTACAAATGGCATAATGGCTTTGACTTGGCGTTTTTGTGTCTTGACAACTACAGGTTTGTAAGAGCACTCTTTGATTTTGACTGGGTGACCTAATTTGATTTTATCCTCATTGGTTTCAATATAAACACTTGGCTTGTTTTGAGGATTTGTTATTTATGAAACCATTATTTTAGTTTCAATAACTTTAGGTTTAGTTGAATCAGATTAAGTGAGTGACTCGGGCATAACCGTATAGTTGTCATTATATGGAGGAGGACAAGAATTGTATCCTATCCCAGTCATATCCTTTGGCTCTTTTGTGAATCGACTAACACTTGCAGCTTGGCAGAAGAGAATTGAAACTTTTCAAGTTTCACTTCAGTAGCTGATTGCTCAACTTTTGTTTTTGTTAAATTCTCAGCTGTAAGAGTGTACTTTTCACCATAGAGTTTTTCCATATCTGAAAGAAGGGATTTGATTTTGATTTCAAAACTTTTCATTTCTTGTTTTAACATTTTAGTTTTGACCTTCTCTTCTTTGATTTTATTAGCCAACTTATGATTATGTTCTCTATATTCCTGTACTTCTTTAATACATTTATCAGAACATAAATTGGATTTTACCTTAGATGGCATTGGAGTTGGGCCATCATTGATGTGATCCTTGAGAGCATGATTCTACAATTGAGGTTGGACTTCCTCTGCATATAGGCTCCAATCACACACTCCATCTTGCCTGATGACAAGTGCATTAGAGGTTGGTTGGCTACTTCCTTGAGCTTGATGAGTCAATTGAGGTTGTCTTTGATGAATTTGTTATTGCTGATTTTGATGTTGATACTGAGGTTGATTACTTGACTGAAAGCTTGAATTTGGTTGAGATGATGGCTGACCATGTGAGGTTCTTTGGTAGTGGTTGTTGCTTCTTCTGGGAGCATTACATTCCCTAGAGAAATGGCCAGTCATTCCACAGTTAAAACACTTTACTTTTGATTTGTCATATCCAAGCTTTGTGTTTTCATTCAGACTCAACTTCTTCCCTTTTTAGAAGAATTTCTTGGCTCTCATTGCAATCATGGCCATCTGCCATTGCAAGTCCATTTCTTCAACATTATTAGGATCCATTTCTTCCAAATCTTCCTGGATTAGATGAGCTGAAGTGAGTCTTCCTCCAAGATATGCCTCAAAACTAGCAACAAAGGCATTGTAAGTTGCCTTTTGCTGTTTAGATTTTTGATCACTAGGTATGCTAGTGGTGTTGCTGTGGATTAAGATGAAGATGATGGTTTGTTTTGTTGTGAAACAGCACAGAATCCAGTAGTTCTTGCTTGATCTCTTGAAGATAGATAATCATCTTCTTCAGTCACAAAGGCATTTTCAACAAAATTGGACACTTGTATGCCTCAATCACTTGAGGGCCACTGAGATTTCTACTTCTTTCATCCAACTCAAGTGCTTCAATCTTAGCAATCATGATGTCTAAGTTGGTGCTTTCCAAAAGAGTGTTCTTTAACATAGTAACATTCTATTTCCAGCTTTCAGGCAGACTGTGCAGCATCTTCTTGTTCATTTCTTTCTCTTTGTATGTAACCCCCATGATCTGCAGTGCATCCCAAACACCTTTGGTTGTTCCATACTTTTACAACCTTTTGAGGACATCCATTTTCAATGCCTGAGTTAGAATGGAGTAGGCTTTGAGGTCTATCTTGATTTTCTTATATTTCTCATCATCAAGATTCAGATTTGGGTCCTCAATGGGAATTCTAGCAGTTCTGTACTGAGCAGCTTGATCAGCACTGAGAGATACAAGAATGTAAGGTCCTTTGCAAATGGAAATCCAATAGTCTGGATCCACCCCTATAATGTAATTTCTAAACCTGATTTTCCATTGTTTAAACTCAGACTTGTGTTTAAGCATTAGAGGTTTAGATGCATGACCAAGTTCAGCAAAATTAGTAGAATCCATTATGATTAACTGATTTTAGATGGTTCGAATATTGATTAAGTTGATTTTATGATCAAAATATTCAAACAGTCCAAAGTCCTGGTATTCTTGTATGGTTTTCATGAACAGTAGTGGCAACAAGGTTGATATGATGAACACTTCACGGAAGAGTTGCTTTTTACGTTGATGTAGAGTAGAGATTTTGATTTTAAGAGGTTTAGTCTGATTTTGTTTGAGAATCAATCAGTCGAGCAGTCTTCTTATGTTGTCTGACAGAAGCACAACACTGGTTGATGAAGTTTCAAGTATTTGTCAATATGAATGCTTATTAGAAGTGTGACACCTGCTAATAAATAACTCAATCACCAGTCCAATTGATTTTCCTTCAAGATCTGTACTGATTTTGAGACGAATTCAAGAGCCAAGGCTCTGATACCAATTAACTGGGTCCGAGATATGAATCTCAGTTGATATGACTCAACTTATGATTGAATATGATGATTGGGTCAATGATTTAAGTAGCGGAAATACTAAATCATAGAACAATAAATGTTGAACAAATACTCATAAATGCTTTGTATATTGATGTGGGTAAACAAGATACAGAGACTGCAAGGGTTACTTGTATGATTCTGTCGAAACTTACAAACTTACGGTATACTGTTCTATTTATAGGCAGATACATTGTCTGTACAAAATGACTAAACTACCCTGACAACTATACATCAGAATACTAGTCTAAGTACAAAAGACAATTTGCAGATGTAAATGTTCATCCGCATTAGTTAATGTGGATGTGAAGTCTTCATCAGCATTTCTTCTGTTAAGTCATCAGCATTTGACTAAGTCATCCGCATTAGTTAATGCGAAGGAACAAATACTTGGCCGTATTTGTTTTTCCTTGTCCATATTAGTAAATGCGGATAAACAAATACTTGACCGCATTTGTTCTTTGGTCTTTCGCATTTACTAATGCGAACACCCAATAGTTTTTCTTCTATATCTTCAGCCGCATTTCTTCTTGGACTTGTGGGATTTCCAACCAGAACAACCTTCAACCACTTCTTGAATTAGCATGTATGATCCTTTCAACAAAAGTTAATAACTTCAAATAGCCCAAAACAAGCGCAACCCAAATAAATGTAATTTGTAGAAATCATTGAACACCCAACAGTTTTTCTTCTATATCTTCAGCCGCATTTCTTCTTGGACTTGTGGGATTTCCAACCAGAACAACCTTCAACCACTTCTTGAATTAGCATGTATGATCCTTTCAGGGTCCAACAAAAGTTAATAACTTCAAATAGCCCAAAACAAGTGCAACCCAAATAAATGTAATTTGTAGAAATCATTGATTAACCGTTAAAATCAATGAGTAATATATGCAATGATGAAATGCTCCTAGTCGTGCACACCTTAACAACCTGAAAGACACATGATAAAGTGTCAACACAGGGTTGATGAGTTCACAGATGTTGTTAAACAGTAATAAGTCCGAAATAATTGATCCAGAAAACAAAGTATATCAGTAGATAGCTAGTCTAATTAACAAGTTACATAGTGCATGAAGTTCGCAACTGCAGCTGAAAATGTAATTGTATGCCTCGACAGTGGTTACCAGACCACAGCAGTAGAAATTAGGTCCTTCAAACACCCATTTGACATGTAGTCATGCTAGCACGGCTAGCCCGGGTGGGGTTTGTCAAACCTTGTAGATCTACTTAGAATTACTGTCACACCCTCAAAATCCGCGAGCGGGGTTTTACCGCGAGGCGCGTGACATACCAGGATCTCAGTCATTAGTTACCAAGAACGACTCTATATGATTAATAAACAAAACCAGAGTTAACGTTTAAAATACTACGGAAGCGTTTTTAAAACAGAAAACCCAAAACAAGTAGTATGTAAAGAGAATGCGCAAAACATACGCGCCCCAAACACAAATGCTTAATAGGAAAATAAACCCAAATGTGTAAACAAACAATGTAGACAACTCAACGATGCTGGTGTGCGTGCTCCTAGGCAACTGGCAACCTTAACCTGAGAATAGCATACTAAACAAGTCAACACATGGTTGGTGAGTTCAAGAGTTTGCGTTAAAATATAAACCAATCAACAGTTTCCAGAGCATAAGTAGTGTATTGCAATAGATAGCTAGTCTATTAACATAAAAATATTAATCATAGTGATTTCGCGATCGAAGCTGAATGTGTTACGTTTGTTGCCTCCCGTCACGACTTACCAGATCGTGACGAATATATGTTAGGACAAAATTGCACCCGTATGACCTCGAGTCACACAAGTGGGGCTCGTCAGACCCAGTAGTACTACCCAAAATTTCCCCGCTATTCAATATTAACAATCCGAAAGTGTGAGGACTTTTCCATGGTAAACAGCATTATATCAATATTATACACACTCATATATAAAAGCGTTTGTGATCAACAGTATGCTATCTCCCCCAAAAGAGATTATGTAAAATGAGTGGGGCAAGAACTCACCTGATACGCGCAAGAATTAACTTAGAGCTTAACTTGAAAGAAAGAAGGAAAGACAACCTTCAAAGGTCACCTAGAATACAAGAGTACATAAGCACGTGTACACAAAATCAACATGAAACCCTAAGTGCTCTACAAACCAAAGAACTCAAGGTTTAAGAAAGACAAGACACATTTGACCCAGTTGACCCGTTTGACCCGTTGGTGACATTATAGGTGATAATTCGTTAATACTAACACAACAGCATATCATACATGATCAACATACAACCCAACAATAGTCCTAACATACCCATATGACCCATTACCATGAATTCCCACAAACAGGCCAAATCAGATAACTATCCAACTAAACATTCATACAACACAAACAACACATTTAGTTACCTTAGAAATCATCCATGAACACACTAGCATGATCCTAATATCCCAAACATGCTCAAATCATCCAATTCAAGGATTTGCACAATTAAAGTTTCCCTTTTGGGAAAGTTCATCCCAAATTCATCAAACTCACATTACATTCATGAATTTACCAATTGCATATCAATTCAAGCTCATGACAATAACTAAACATGATCAACAACATCTAACCATCATGTTACATCAACTTTCATACCCAAAAGTTTCCACTTTTGGCAAGGTATGAACTACAACATTCAATCCAAGGTTTCTAACATTCATATCAACCATCTAGCATCTAAACATCATTACAAACACATCCATAACATTCATACATCAACCAATCATCAATTCATGCAAAATAAAGTTACTATTATTAGTAACCTATGAACAATGTATCAAAATCATAGCTTTCTTGCATAATCGACGTTAACTAGCATATATACAATCCAACTAACATCATTACAACATCAAACAACCAACATTCAACATCCAATTTGATCCAAACTCGCCTCAAACTCACGGCCAAGATGATCATATGAACAAACAACCAAAATCCAAACTTTCTTGCATAATCAACGTTAACTAGCATCACTACAACCTAACTAACATCATAACATCACCAAACAACCAAGAATTAACATCCAATTGCAGATTTTCGAACTAGGGTTCGGCCACCATGAAAAACCATCAAAAACATGTAAAAATCTAACCTTTAAACGTGTAATGGCTTGCAATTGATGATTCTAACTTGTTGTATGCCTTGTAATCGATCAAATTCGAAGATGATTACTTGTTCTTGGGCTGAATTCAAAGAGGAGAGGGAGAGGGAGTGCAGGTCGCGGCCGATGGGTGGGATTAGGGTTGGAGTTTTGATTTTTATTTTATTAAATAATCCATAATTACCCTTTTAACCCTTATAATTTGTATTTTATAAAAATTAAGCTTTTTGAATAGTTTTTAAATAGTTTTTAACTACTAAACACAATTATTATTAATCACAAATAACAATCATGCATAATTCCCATTTATCACAAAACACACGAAATAAATATGCACGTTTTCACGTTACGCGATAAAATTACAGTTAACATTCAAATCACATAAGCATAACTTAATAATCACATTGTTAACTTAATTATCATCAATTTAACATTACTGATTATTGTTAAGTCACCAACGTTCAACGACAACTAGTGTGTGTGCTCGACACGTGTATGCAAGACTTAACGGAACAAACGGAGTTTGGTAACGGAAAATTACTGGATGTCACAATTACCTCGCTAAAGTACATAAATTAACGGTTTGAAAGTGAGAGCTCAAATTAGTACAACACTAATAAACAATTGATAATACAATAATACGTATCTAATGAAGAACGTTTAAAAGAACATGTTTCTCTTCCCCAAAAGAGATTATAAGAAAGTGACGCTGTAAACTTGCCTTAAATAGCACAATAATAAAGTAATGCAAAAAAGCAGGCAATTAGGTTTTCGGAACACCTGGATTTCTTTTAATATCTATTAATATTAATTATTAATATTATAATTGTACGGTTTCGCATTCCCGACTTGGTTACAAGGCAAGTTATCGATTTCCCCCATTAACATGCAAGAACACTCAAACACCAATTTGCCTTTAATGCATAAAACCCAATTATTGTCACTTATACCAGATCATGAAAAAGGCAATCTTTATACAATTTAGTTATATGAATTTTTTATAATAAAATCCATACACTTCATAATACGTAACCCACATCTCACAAACACACAACGACCCAAATAAAACACACACATACATATATATGATTAGGGTGCTTAACCACTATGTATAATAATAACAAAGCATTCTTAATTAACACCTTATTCAACCCACACCATGAATTAAATGTTATACATCAACAATACACCCACATGCATGACTACCATCCACACATAATCTCACCATACACACACCTTCTACATACATGTTCTCCACACACAGGCACTCTCTCTCACACACACACACAATGAACACACATAGTTAACACACTTCCATTCATGGGTATAATCCCTTCACTGCCCAAGGAATCATATACACACACAAACTATATGGAAACCCAAATACGTACGATCGACCATATACACATGCAATATAACTATACATACACACACAATATAGCAAACCTCATGCACCCGAACACCCTCCCGACCCAACACAAACACGATCACCCTCGTGTTACCCCAGTCTCACACATATCACCACCACACGCATGGCCCAAAACACACACATACACACAGACGAAAACCCTAATCGGATCCATCTTCCCGTACCTAACTGAGACACACACACACACGGAAACATCAGACCGAAACTAAATCAAAAACCATTATCATGAAATAGTAGCTGAGATGAAACCATAACGCACTACAACGAATAAAAAAAATAGAAATTGTACCGAACCGTTTAATGGGGAACGATGAAACTTGAATGAAAGGGAAAGTCGGTTAATTGGAAAGCACGATCTCGATGAATGAAGCTGTCGCCAGAAGGGAGGGGCTGCAGTGAAGGTGGTTAGCGGCTGGAATAGGGTTTTCGAAGATAGAAGTGCCGAGAAGGATATGGGGAGTATCGCTTATACAGGGGGGGTTACTTTGGATAACCTAGAATTAGGTTATCTAATTAATTAGAATTAGAATTTGGTTATATAATTAATTGTTAACAAATTATTAGTTTAAATGGTGTTAGTACTATTATTATTTGTAAAAAGGAACTTGTTGCTAAATACAAAGTAACGGGGTTATTTTAAATAACGAAAAGTTAAGGCGTTAACCTGAGATTACAGGATGTCACAGTGACATCAGATGAAATCCAAATATCATCATCTTTTTCTATCAACATTCTCATGATAAAATTTCATAATGAAATTTTCCGAAGTAGGGGAGACTGTAATACTTGATCCATTTCGTATTGTAAACCGAATCCATTTGGGTCAATCATGTAAATCAAATTTATTATTTAAATCATTTAATTTATTTTAGTGTTTCAAATACAATGATTATGTTATTTATTCAAATTTTATAATAGTTTTATAATTTATTAAAATAATTTTTTATAAATTTATAAGGTTTCATAAATAATTAATTATTATGAGATTTTAGTTAATTAATTAAAATAAATAAAACCATTGCAAAGTTTTACAAGATTATAAAATTTATAAAGATTTTATAAATATAAATTGATTTAGTATTCCTAATATTATGAGAGTTCAAATCAAAACTAAATGTCATTCAAACAGTGCACTTGTTTCGGCTCAAATAATGACCGAATGGGTAAAATTTTCAACTTGAAACGCACCTGAGATCCTTACAAGTTCAAACATCTGTTTAATTTTAATTGAAGCAAAGAAATCGACATCAAACAAAGTTTGAAACTCCCGAATCAAACCAAATTGATCATGAAACAGTTGAAATTGAGACTATAATTGAGGGAAGCCTTCTTTTTAAATCCTTTAAACTTCTAGTGACCTTAATTTTTATACAAACCACACACTCACATCAAATTTAATCCTCATACTCATCGCAACTTACAACTTAGTCGTTTATCATATTCCAATAGATTTTAATTAAAATTGATAGAGGGTTATTACGTATTGCCATCCTAAGAAGCTTCGCAAGTCACCAATCAAATTAAATCATCATCATCTTCTTGAAATCAACCCATTCTTGGTCGTAGTTATTCTAAACAGTATTTTCATTGAATCTATACCAAAACATGTAATTAAACACACCCACACACTTGTTTACATGTTCCAAACAAAAGCCATATCATTAATTTTGTTTTGATTTTTATTTCGGGCTTCGATTCGGATCAAACTTAATTCTAGGATTTATGCAATTTGGGGATTTCTTAATTTCTACTTTTAAGATTTGGATTTGGGTTCTAACAAGTCACGAGGCCTTGGCCCAATGGTTTAATTACACTACCTACGTGCGGTGACTCGGGTTCAACCCTGAGCCCTCCCGCATTATTTTTAAATCAATCCTCTTATATTTAACTAAAAATGTTTTTAATATATTATTATATTAAAATAAAATTTGTTTTGTTCGTTATACATAATTAAGTAATCATTTATTAATTTATGAAAATTTTAGAAAATACATATCTTCGTATTTTATTTAATTTTAAAGGTTTTAAAAGTTATAAAATTTATAAAGTTATTTATGAGTTTTAAATTTTATAAATATTACTTTAAATCAAACCTAACGTATTTCAAATCATTTTAACTAAATACTTTATAAATATTCAAATACTTAATTGTTTAATTAATTATTTTGACCAAGATATTTAATAATTAATTATTCCAATTAATTATTTTCACATTTTAAATTTCAAATCTTTTTTATTCAATCGTTATCAATTAAATATTCTTTTATTCTATCTTCTTCATTATTAATTATTATTTTAAGGTTCAATTTTTTTCAAGTTATAAATCAATCTCATTATTTTAAATTTATTTTGTTAAACCCAAACCACAACTGAAACCCTAATTCATATCCGGTGTTTGAATTATTTTTATTCTAACATAGCATACCATTATTAGATTAACTGTGAAGAAAGCCATTGGTATCTAATCTAGCACATTAGAATACAAATCACATCTATCAAGTGAGTATTCATAGTCAAATTTCTTGTGTTTATTATTTAGGGAAATCATGTAACACTTATACAATTAATTGTTATTCATAGCTATTTTAATTAAAATTAAATTCAAATTCATAGTTAGATTAACAAAAATTAACATAATTATTAATTTATACAATCACGGCAACAATAATAGATCTATTGGTTTGACAAATCCACCCTATATGATTACTTGACTGGTGATTGAATCCAGATTCTAGCACATTCGTAAGGATTCATCTGCGGACCGAGCCAAATCAATCATTAGATTTGATTGTGTTCGGTTTGTCTTTTGTTGGGTTTTCACAAGTTAAATAGATCTATTTTATCCTTATAAAATAGAAGAACGCAGCGGAATATGTATATAATTTTAAACTTGTTACAGTGAGCTAATATATATATAAAACATTTTTATATAAAATCAGTCAAAACCCATATGGATCGATATATGAAATCATGCTTACATACAACCATAGAAGGTACGAAGAACTACCTTCAACAATAAGGTCGGCAAGTGGTAAACGAGGATGGCAGCTCCTAAAGCAAGAAGCCTCAAGCTGGTCTACCCACGAGCCACCAACAAGAACACCGGTTGCTAGGATTTTCACTTATACAACTCCCTTTTATGTTTCTCTAGACCGATCGAGAGAAAAGGGGTTCTTACACTTTTCGTGTTCACAAGGCGTAAGTTTAGAGAGATCTGCAAGCAATCTTATATTGCATGTCCTTGGAAACATAAAGTTCAGCAGAAAGAAAAGTGGGTGGGGCCCAGCCCTTTAACCCATCCGCATTTCTCAGAACAACATCCGCATTAGTTAATGCGGATGAAGTTGTTCTCCCGCATTTGTAAATGCGGGTGAAGTAATTCGTCCACATTTGCAAATGGTCATCCGCATTACTTAATGCGGATGTATGTTTCCATCAGCATTTCCAGAAATGCTCATCCGTATTTGTTCCAAAACAAATGCGGACAGGGTTTGTTCACCCGCATTTGTAAATGCGGATGAGTAAACATCATCCGCATTTCTTCAACCACATCAAATGCGGCTGTGTTAAACGAATGCGGATGAGTAAACATCAACCGCATTTGTTCAACCACATCAAATGCGGCTGTGTAAAACGAATGCGGATGAATTAATATTCCTCTCTCTTGGAAATAAATTATCCATATAATTTATATACAACACAAGTGTAAATGTTTGGAAACCCAATTTCCAAATATTCTAAGTGTTAATATTTATTTATATGATCATATCATAAAACAAATATCTTTGGTGTTTGTCTAGCTCGTTATTGGGTATGACCAGACTTGGATCATGACATACTAGCCACATCAATTCAATATGTAATTCGGGCAGATCATTTCCATCAATCTCCCACTTGCACAAGATACATAGAGGATTGATGCAAGTAGCAAATACCGCCTAACAACGGTTTACTACCCCTAATATGCATGACTAAGTGCCATTCAATAACATCATTCCTTTCAAGTCCCTTACTTGAACTGATTTAGGTGAATCCAATCATATATCCTTTTGTTTCAGATGTCATGTTCAATCCAGGGACACAGAATGATCATTCCCTGTTGATTTAACTTTATCAGCCTTAGACATCATACTCTCAACGAATAAGAGGAACAAATCCCATCTTGACTACATACGTTTCTCACAATCACCTTATCACACCTGAACATAGCCTTGTGTATTGTCCATTATTTCAGAACAGTGAAGAACTAGATCAAGGTATAATATTTGGTGAATATCAAAACCCAATATGTATCTCAGGTCAGAGGACACTATGATATTCGCCTTTACTCAAATTTACTTATGATCAATTATAAAATTCCATGCAGTAACATTTGAGAGCGGGTCAGTCCAATATTTGTATCCCACAAATATCTATGAACCTTGGTAGCAACCTTTTGCTTATATTCATACCTTGAATATCTACCAATCCATGTTCATAATAGTCTTACATTCATATTTGTTCCCACAAATATAACCGACTACGGACATTTAGAATAATAAACATATTCATGGATGTAAACATGCTAAAATGGAACATAACTCAAAATGTCATAATTTATACAAAGAGTTAGTATTACATTCGTTCCAAAGTTAAAATACAAAACAGATCAAATCCAATCACTAGAATATCAAAGTCCTAAGGCACAAGTATGACTCTCATGCTTTGGCCTTTCAAGGAGCTTCGTGAGTGGATCCATAATATTTTGATCTGTGTGAACTTTACGAATACATATCTTTCCCTTTTCAACTTCATCCCTTATGTAGTTGAATCTCCGCTCAATGTGCCTAGTCTTTTGATGTGCACGGGGTTCCTTGATTTGAGCAATCGCACCCATGTTATCACAAAAGATCTCTAGGGGTTCTTGAATGGTAAGACAACCCCTAGATCGGCAATAAATTTCTTTAACCATGCAGCCTCTTAAGCTGCCAATGAAGCGGCGATGTATTCGGATTCTGTAGTGGACAATGCTACCACGTCCTGCTTCGAAGCATTGCCCCTCCATTCATAATGAAGACATACCCCGATTGTGATCGAGAATCATCTCGATCAGTCTGGAAGCTCGCATCCGTGTAACCCTTTACAACGAGTTCCTCCTCACCAGATCCATATATTAGAAACATATCCTTAGTTCTCCTAAGGTATTTCAATATACTTTTAACAGCCATCCAATGGCTATTACCTGGATTCTGTTGATATCTACTCGTCATGCTTAATGCGCATGACACGTCCGGTCTAGTGCATATCATTGCATACATGATGGATCCTATAGCAGATGCATATGGGATTTCCTTCATTCTTTCTTGCTCATCCTTTGAGCTAGGACATTGAGATGTACTCAATATTGTCCCTCTTTGAATAGGTACCATACCTTTCTTGGAGTTTTCCATCTTGAACCTTTTCAAGATTTTATCAATGTATGCACTTTGGTTTAAACCTATCAACCGCCTTGATCTATCCCTATAGATCTTTATTCCAAAAATATAGGCGGCTTCACCAAGATCTTTTATTGAAAAGCAACTTCCAAGCCAGGCTTTAACACCTTCCATGGTTGGAACATTATTTCCAAATAGTAGTATGTCATCAACATACAATACTAAGAATACAATAATGCTCCCACTAGCCTTTTTATACACACAAGCTTCATCAGCGTTCTTGATGAATCCAAATTTCTTGGTCTCTTCATCAAAATGTTGATTCCAACTTCTCGATGCTTGCTTCAATCCATAGATTGATTTCTTTAACTTGCATACTTTATTAGGATGTTTTGGATTGACAAAACCATCAGGCTAAACCATATAGACAGTCTCTTCGAGATGTCCATTAAGGAAAGCGGTTTTGACATCCATTTGCCAAATCTCATAGTCATAGTATGCAGCTATGGCAAATAATATCCTAATTGACTTTAGCATTGCCACAGGCGAGAATGTTTCATCATAATCAACCCCTTGAGTTTGAGTGAAACCTTTTGCTACAAGTCTTGCTTTATAAGTATCCAAGTTTCCATGCATATCGGTTTTCTTCTTGAAAACCCACTTACATCCAACCAGTTTGGAGTTAAGTGGTGGTTCAACCAATTCCCATACTTGGTTGTCATACATGGATTGCATCTCTACATTCATGGCTTCAAGCCATTTATCATAATCCGAATTGGACATTGCATCATGGTATGTAGTTGGTTCATCCGAGTCAACCACATAGCATCCATTCAATGAAAAATCCATATCTTTAGGTGGAATGCTAATTCTACCAGATCTGCGAACGTTTTGTGTGTATTGATCAACCATTTGATCATTATCAACAACCTCTTGTTGATCGCTAATTTCAACCAAACATGTATTGTCTTGTGGTTCTTGATTCTCATCAATTTCCACTGTTCTATACGTCGTTCCTTCTATAATAAACTTAGTTTCCAAGAACTCAGCTTTTCGAGCAATAAATACCTTTTGCTTGGTTGGATCAAAGAAGTAATATCCCATACAGTCTTTGGGATATCCAACAAATATACACTTAGTGGATTGACTTTCTAACTTGTTTTGGGTGTTCTGCTTCACATAAGCTTCACAACCCCATACCTTTAAATATGATAGTGATGGAACTCTTCCATGCCATATTTCAAAAGGTGTCGTATCCACTTTCTTGGTTGGGGCCATATTCAAAATACGAGCCGCGGAGAGCAATGCGAAACCCCAAAATGATAGAGGTAGTGAGCTTCTAGCCATCATAGATCGAACCATATCCAATAAGGTTCGGTTTCTCCTTTCAGACACACCATTATGTTGCGGTGTTCCGGGTGGAGTAAGTTGTGAGACAATCCCACAACTCATAAGATGATCTTGAAAAACATCACTTAGGTATTCACCTCCTCTATCAGAACGAAGAACTTTGATTGTTTTATTGAGTTGATTTTCTACTTCATTCTTAAAGATTTTGAACATTTCAAAAGCTTCATGTTTATGTGTCAACAAGTACACATAACCATAACGACTATAATCATCTATAAAGGTAATGAAGTATCTCTTACCATTCCTTGTCATTGTCTTAAAAGGACCACATACATCCGAATGTATGATTCCTAATAAATCCTTTGCTCTTTTGTTAGTACCACTAAAGGGCAACTTGGTCATCTTTCCTTGTAAACAAGATTCACACTTATCAAATGAACCATTTTCATTTGTTTCCAAAAGACCATTCTTTTGAAGTGTTTGAATTCGATTCTTGTTTATATGCCCAAGACGACAATGCCAAAGATATAAATCACTTAAACCCATTTTAAGTTTCTTGGTGCGTGTTTGGTATAACGAGTTATTAAAGGATGATTTATCATGAACCAATTCATAGATACCATTATAAGGCATAGCCTTAAAATAAAATACATCATCCATAAAAACACAAATACCATTGTTTACAAACTTTAATACATAACCATATTGTTTTAAAAGGGAAACAGAAATTATGTTCCTAGTCAAACTAGGAGCATACAAGATGTTTTTCAAGACAACTTCCAAACCATTTGGAAGCTTCAAAACATAGTCTCCTTGGGCTTCAACATCAACTTTTGCTCCGTTGCCCATGAGAGACTTGTGTCTCCCTTCTTGAAATGCTTATTTCTTTTGAACCCCTACAACAAATTGCAAATATGAGTTCCACATCCGGTATCCAATACCCATATGTTTGAAGAAATAACATTCAATTCAATATGAATCATGAAAGTTGTACCTGAGGTCTGCCCAGCATCCCTCTTGTTTCTTAACTCTTTGAGATAGGTTGGACAATTCCTCTTCCAATGTCCTATCTCACCACACTCAAAGCATGGATCGTTCTCCGTTACCTTAGGCTTCTTAAGCTTTGGTTTTGGAGGTTCAGTTCTTGCCTTTCCCTTACCCTTTCCTTTGATGTATCCCTTTCCATTAGCAACATTTGCCTTGGGATCGGGGTGTTGCCTTTTCTTGTTGCCTCCCTCATTGATCGTCAGGACGGGTAAAACCCTTTTACCCATCCCCGCCTCGGCTGTTTTGAGCATTGCATGAAGCTCACCAACGCTCTTGTCCCACCTGTTCATGTTGTAATTCATGATGAACATCTCAAACCTTTTAGTTAGGCCATTAAGGATCAAATCTGTGGCCAACTCTTTTGAGACAGGACAATTTAGCCTTTCAAGGCGATCAATGTGGCTCTTCATCTTAAGTACGTAAGATGAAACCGATTGAGTTTCTTCCATGCGACATGCATGAAGCGCTCAAACCGTTTCGAAGCTTTCTACCCTTGCTTGTTGAAGGAACATTTCCTTTAACTGGGTAATCATGTCGTATGCCCCATGATGCTCTAAATCCTTTTGGAGCTCGGGAATCATAGTTCCCAACATGAGGCAAGAAACCTGCACAGAATCCTCAGTGTGCTTAACCCAATCGTTATAGGCCTCAACATCATTAACGTCGGGTTCATCAGGAATGGGATCGTCTAATACGTAAGATTTCTTTTCTTGCTTGAGAACGATTCTCAAGTTACAAAACCAATCCATAAAGTTATTATGGTTAAGACGATCCCTTTCTAATATAGTTCTTAGTGATAGGTTATGGACGGTCGGGGTGGTAGCGTTGTTGTTGGCGGCCATTTCTACAAACAAAGTTCAATTTTAGTATTTCCTAAAATAAAACTTTAATTATTAATACCCTTTTCAGGTCTCATAGACAATTAATAATTAAAATCTAGAATCCAACGTTACATTTAAATAATGGTTAGGTGACCTTTATCCCATCATTTAAATTAACAAGGTAGTCAACACTTGACAATTACAACCCTTTGCAACTTCTAGTTTTATGGGATCGGTTAAACATCTTTATGTTTAGTTGGCAGGTTTAATCCCATCAACACCATTGTACACCATGCTTTGGTGACCCTATTCACATGGTTTCCAACTCAAGTTTTCCTACTTACACACACGTGTGAGTTTACACATACAAGTGGTTAGGTGACCTTTATCCCACAAATATGTTAACCCCACCTCAGACACACAAGTTCCCTAAGAGTGGTTAGGTGACCTTTATCCCACAAATAGTTCCCAAGTGATTCAAGTGTTGTGTAAAAGGATGGTGTTAAACTTGTTTCAAAAGGGATTTTAGTTTTCATTAATTCTAGTTTTGAAAACTATTTTGCACCTAACATTTGCATGCATTCAAATGTGTGGTACCAGTGTGAAAAACAATTTTCAAGGTTCTTTCAATAAAACCAATTTTATTATGAACACATTAACTTTTAATAAACCCTTTTATTACCCATGTTAATGTTGTATAAGAACCATTTTATGCTTGTTGTTGATTTTAAATTGTTTAAACATGCATATCCATATATCATAAAACAATAATAAAACAACCACACAAGCATCACATGAGTCCATAACCGTAGCCATCTAAGTTTAACATCACTTGTTGACCGAAACAAGTGAGTTAATAAAGGCGTTCCTAAGGGTGAAATGACACAACATTTGTGTCGGTGAACTCCCACTTGATCCCGCATCCAAATGCTTCAAGTGTCCACCTTGTGTTGTGACTCTTCCAATCCATTTGGGTCTCCATTTAGGCTTTGACTTCAGCACCAAACTCCTTTGGGCCTTCATCTTCTCCTTTCGGTTAAAACTGAGAAAGATAGTCTTGTTGCATCTTCTTTTACAAAACATATCCTAAATACATTTTTCTAGTAAAAGTAAAGTGCAACTAGCCTATTTATTTTACATACCAAATGAAAAATAAATAAATTACATACCCAATAGGAAGAATAAAAATGTTTAATTATTACAAACCATTTGAATAATTTAAAACAAATCACAATACATTCATCCATAGGTCTCGGCTTTGGTCATGAACAAATAAAATACATATCCACATATGTAAGCAAAATCCAGATTCTAGCACATTCGTAAGGATTCATCTGCGGACTGAGCCAATTCAATCATTAGATCTAATTGTGTTCGGTTTGTCTTTTGTTGGGTTTTCACAAGTTAAACAGATCTATTTTATCCTTATAAAATAGAAGAACGCAGCGGAATATGTATATAATTTTAAACTTGTTACAGTGAGCTAATATATATATAAAACATTTTTATATAAAATCAATCAAAACCCATATGGATTGATATATGAAATCATGCTTACATACAACCATAGAAGGTACGAAGAACTACCTTCAACAATGAGGTCGGCAGGAGGTAAACGAGGATGGCAGCTCCTAAAGCAAGAAGCCTCAAGCTGGTCTACCCACGAGCCACCAACAAGAACACCGGTTGCTAGGATTTTCACTTATACAACTCCCTTTTATGTTTCTCTAGACCGATCGAGAGAAAAGGGGTTCTTACACTTTTCGTGTTCACAAGTCGTAAGTTTAGAGAGATCTGCAAGCAATCTTATATTGCATGTCCTTGGAAACATAAAGTTCAGGAGAGAGAAAAGTGGGTGGGCCCAGCCCCTTAACCCATCTGCATTTCTCAGAACAACATCTGCATTAGTTAATGCGGATGAAGTTGTTCTCCCGCATTTGTAAATGCGGGTGAAGTATTTCGTCAGCATTTGCAAATGGTCATCCGTATTAGTTAATGCGGATATATGTTTCCATCAGCATTTCCAGAAATGCTCATCCGCATTTGTTCCAAAACAAATGCGGACAGGGTTTGTTCACCCGCATTTGTAAATGCGGATGAGTAAACATCATCCGCATTTCTTCAACCACATCAAATGCGACTGTGTTAAACGAATGCGGATGAGTAAACATCATCCGAATTTGTTCAACCACATCAAATGCGGCTGTGTAAAATGAATGCGGATGAATTAATATTCCTCTCTCTTTGAAATAAATTATCCATATAATTTATATACAACACAAGTGTAAATGTTTGGAAACCCAATTTCCAAATATTCTAAGTGTTAATATTTATTTATATGATCATATCATAAAACAAATATCTTTGGTGTTTGTCTAGCTCATTATTGGGTATGACCCGACTTGGATCATGACATACTAGCCACATCAATTCAATATGTATTTTGGGCAGATCATTTCCATCATCTTTTATGTTGGACTCAACAAGCTCAATGAAGGATAATGCCTGTCATAATGAATCAAATATGTTCTAACATCCAAACAATCATTTACTAACATACAAACATTATTAACATTCAAATCAACACTAATTATTGTTTAAATTTCGTTTTCAGATTTTATAGATAAATAAATTTTTGCAAAGTGTCGGAAGTGAATGAAGGCAAGCCCACAGCGGACGACCAACTATCAGCAGCGAATGAAGAATGAAGATGTCCAAGTGTAGACAGTGGATGAACACATGCACAATAGATGAAAAAACAACACAGCTGATGAACAAGTTCACAGCAGATGTTCATATCCATAATGGATGAACATGTGCTCACAGCGGATATCATGTGTTCACAGCGAATTGATCGTTCAACATTCACAGCAGACAACCAATCATCCACGGCAGACAAGTTATCATCCACAGCGGACAGCATTTAGACTTTAGATTATATGTAATCTGTTTTTACATAAGGGTGTTTTTGTAACTATACATAGATCATTGTATAGGTTATAAATAGTGATATACCCTAATCCTTTGTAAGCTTTTGAACAATCAATCAATCAAGGAATTTCATATTCTCTGAGCATTCAATCACTAGCAAACACATAATCATACACACATATTAGAGATTATATCACATATCATGGGTTTCCGCACCATGATTGTTTGAGTGTTGATTTATACACTTGTTGTTTGAGAGATTCAAAAGGTTCTTGGGGGATTTAACCATGTTCATACAACAAAGCTGATTTCATCATTTTATGTTATATTATTGTATATATAAGTCTTACCATTGCCATGTGAATTGAAATGTTTCAATCATTTTAATCAATCTATATATGTATGCAAAACCTATGTTTACCCACCGGCTAATTCGTTAGCTGACTCGTTATTTTTCTCATGATTCCAGGAAATACAACTTAGTTGGATAACATGCAAGTTTACATCTAGGATTTTAGACCTAGTTTAGTAAAAGACATTTGTATTGTAGATGTACATTATCCCCTTGTTGAAATTTTGTCCTGAAATTTAGCTAGCTCTAGTAAAAGCGGATGAAAATTTCTAGATTGTCACAAACGCGTCTTTATGTAGATGTACAAAGTTTATATATAGGTTAAATTTTAATATATGATTAAAAGTTCACATGGTTTAATATTGTAAGTGTAAAACAAACTTTCAGCTTAAAATCCTTCATAGACACCTTTCTATGAGCAACTAAAGATACATTCATCTCCTCTATGACCTATAATCCCTAATGCCAATCTTTATACACATATGATCTGCAATCAACATTACTGACATCTTCGAAGATCCACTTCTTTATACTCCTCCACAAGATTTATGTTGTAATTGACTATTAACTAGATTTTTATAATTGGTCGCTATATAAAAGTTCTGATATATGTGATTAATCTGACGTTTGAAAAGATAAGTGATTTTAGTTTTCATTTGCACAATACATATGAGATAAACTCATAAAAAAATTAAATTCTCTTCTTGATCAAACTCTTTTTTTTTCGGATTTCGGTTTTACGTCTATAATATTCATTCACGATTGATTGTTTGTAAAAGAGCACAAAAAATAGATTATGACATATATACTCAATTTTAATATTTACAATGTATTCATGATTTTGATTTCAACCTAGTGGATTCACTTTAACAATTAACCCATTCATTTGTTGACATGCGTAATGCTTTTGCAAATCAAGTTTAGTGACTGTCCCACTTATTTACATGTGAATACATATTTATAGTAGTGAGTGCACCATATGGATGTACTTATTGTTTTCACCGATCAATCAAGTTTAGTGAACGTCCCACTTATTTTTACATTTGTTATTTGGTTTCACAAATAGTGTATTCACTTGTAAATACACTAACGTATGCACTTCACCCATAAATAGTACCATGAAAATATGTGTGCATGGTGCATACATTAAAATATCATTGGTAGCCATAAGTAGTATGTTCACATGTGAAGGTAATATAGTATGGCTATAATTCACATAGTATTTACCAATTATAACATGTATTCTCTAGTAAATACACTAGAGTATGTTCAAGAATCTAGATTTAATTGTTTATGAAATCGAAATCAACAAAGAACGGATGAAACAACTTGAAAATAGAATAAACAATACAACAAAAAGAATGTTTCAAATGATTTTCATTGATCATGAATCGATTACAATGATATTGATGATGCTTTGATGATTGCTATGATGTTCTTGGTGTGCTTGGTGTTTTGCTATGTTGATTGATTGAGTGTTCGATTGATTAATATCATTTCTAAGAGTATGTATCTCTATTTGTATATCGATATCTCTCTCAATCTCTCTCAATGTTTATCTCTTCCTATGATATATCTATTCGTATAATGTATATCTCTTCCTAAATGAGTGCACACATGCCTTATCTTTATTGGCAGAGGGATTCACTTTACAAAAGAAATATTTTTGATATGATGTGAAATATTTGCTTGACATAAATAGTGTCTTCTGTGGTCGTTGAGTTGATGATGTCACAGGTTGACTTTATGTTGCGTACTTGATGATTTGAGATCATACAAGTATTTTGTTCTTCCGTAGGAATTGGTCTTCTGTAGGAGTTGGTCTTCCGTAGGAGTTGGTCTTCCGTTCTTGAACTTCATCCTCAGGAGCAAACTTCCTTCTTCCGCAGCAGCAGCAACTTGACTTCAGAACTTGTTCTTCAGTAGATGTTGAGCTTCCGCATGAGATCTACGAATGTGTATTCCTTGTTCTTTGTTCCACAGACCATCTACGGAGGAACAACTTGTTCATCCGCAGGATTTCTTGCACTTTGTCAATTTTCCAAATTGACCAAGTATGATGTTTTCCTGCAATTACATAAAATCAACACAAATAATATTTGGGTTAACATATATTTCATGTATTACAAAATGATAAATCATTACAGAAGTAGTTCATTACAAGAAATGATTCATCATCTAAACCTATACAAAACATCTAGACCTAAGAATACTCCCCTTAGGTTTAGATTCTTGTAATCATCGGTTTAGTGCTCTCAACTCTTGAACTCTTCTCAAAATTCTTGTGTTGAAGTATTCAACCGCATTCTTTTGATCATCATAGAGATACTTGATCTTCATTCTTTTCATTTTCTTCAAAGTGTTGTAATTCAACCCAAAGATGTCTTCTTCTGTGGTCAGTGTTGCAACAACACTGTTGTTTGACACCACTTCCAATTCATCTTGTTCTAACATTCTAAGCTCAGTGATTGATGGAATGTCAGATCCTATTAGCTGACCATCTTCAAATCTTCTTCTCTTATATGCTTTAGAGTGCAGCTTGTCTATGACTTGAATGATGTGCACATATAAGCATAAGTCATTTTGAGAATCTTCATCATTCAACTTTGGAAAGTATTTGTCATGCAAATAAGAAGTGTAACTTCAATGTAACAATTTAATCTCCACTAGATCAAACAATCTTATGCTTGGTGCCTTCTTATGAGGATCATTCCTTTGAAACACCAATTCTTTTGTTCTTTCCACATATCCCCATTCAGTGATAGGGAATGAATATTGATTTCCTTTAATGCTTTTGATTGATGCTTCATCCTTGTTTGCATATCCAATTCTCCGTAGAAATTCATCATCAACAGGTTTTGAAGAACTGGAATGAGACCTTTTCTGTCTTTGTTAAGAAGTGGAATGAGACCTTTTCTGTCTTTGTTTTCTTCTTTTATGTTTTATCCGTAGGATACCAATCTACGGAAAGTCATTTTTGTTATGTTTTTGTTGTATGATCCTGACATATTGTTAGATCATTTGTTGTTTGCTGTTGGACCTTATTGACTCTGCTTCATGGCAAATATGCAAAATTGATTTAGTTAAAAACTTTAGATATCCTACAGCCAAGTTAGTGCTCAAGTCCCAATTTTCTTCATGTAAAAAAAATGTTAAACTCAGTTTTCATGCTGATGACTACTCCCCCTAAATTTATGTTTAATCATGAAATTATACATTTATCAGAAATTTATAAAGAGAATAGCATGAAAAGTAATTATCTGTCAATCTTATTAGCAAATAAAAGAAAGAAAGAAAGAAAAAATCTTTTAGTATTTTTGTTTAGAAGCAGAAACAAAACATATTTACAAGCATTTACTTCATAAAATGGGATCATACTATAACATTAAGCAACTTCCTAAATCATTTTATTTGATGTTTAGTAGACTTGATCTAGTGCTAATTGCAAGTATTATGATCCACATGAATTCAAGCAAGAGTATAGTTTGAACTTGTCATACTGTTTATCATGTTTTGGTATTGATTAAAGATAGACAAATATGGACTCCACCTTCAATTCACATTAGAGTTTGTCCTCCATATATGAGTCAATTTATCACTTTTTCACACTTAAAACTATGTTCCTTAAGTTATGAGCTCTATCTTAAGATTTCTTTGAAATCTTATTAATGCTGATATGATTTTTTGAAGCTCTTTGAGATAATATATGATTGATCACATTGGATTCTTTTAAAGCTGTTCCTTTTTGGAACTTTTTGATGATCATCAACAGGACACCAGGTCTTTACTTACGTAAAATAAAGGTGCCTGTGAACCCAGGTCTTTGTTTACACAAAACAAAGGGTCCATGATGAGCAAAGATAGAGGTTATAAAGTGTCACAATATAGTGTGCTTAGGTGAATAAGTTGATCACAGCAGGATAAGACTTACTTGCTTGTTTCTCAACATGGAATTGTCCATAATTAGTCACCTTGGCATTATGTTATACATGAACTTGTTTATCTTCCACTCACACTGAACCTACTCACATATCAAATCACATCTTATCAGACTTTATTGCGTGATAAAATTCAGGAAAATAAACAAAGGCATAGTGTACTATCATTTCCCATAATATAAAATACTTTTTCAAGAAAAAACAGATTAATAAGACAATATTTTTGGATTTTTTTATATGTTTTATAAATGGTTTTGGCTTTTCATATAATGAATTTGACAGACAGAACATGCTTTTCTATATGATGAAGACTAATCTAAGTTGATCATGCCTAAAGACTCAATTAAGAAATTAAATCTTACTGAATCAAAGGCTTTAATGAATAAATCAGCAAGCTGATTTGTTGTATCCACTTTGATCAACTTGATTAAACCTTTTTCTAAGTAGTCTCTTAGAAAATGGTATCTGATTTCAATATGTTTTATTTTACTATGTTGCACTGGATTAGCAATGATGAACATAGCAGTTGAGTTATCTATATGTATTGGTGTTTAAAGAAAATTGTAACCATAATCAAGTAGTTGGTTTTGCAACCATAAAACTTGAGAGCAACCAGCTGAAGCAGCTACGTGCTCAGCCTCAGCTATGGATACTGATACATTTGTTTACTTTTTACACTGCCAAGAAACTAGTCTTGGTCCTATAAATTGACAACCACTAGTTGTTGATTTTTTGTTGTTGTTGCAGCCTCCAAAGCCACTATCAAAATATGAGTAGAGGTTGAAATCTCCTTCTTTGGGGTACCAAAGCCCAAGAGCTGGCTTCCCTTTAAGGTATCTGAAAATCCTTATCACTGCATTCATATATGACTCTTTGGATCTGATTGGTACCTAGCACAAACACACACAGCAAAAATTATGTCAGGTCTGCTGGTAATTAAGTACATTAATGATCCTATCATAGATCTATATAATCTTTGATCAACTGACTTCCCTTTAGGATCAGGTACAATCTTATCTATTATTGATGCTGGTGTTTTGCATGAAGAAGAATCAGTAAGGTTGTACTCCTTCAAGATTTGATTCACAAACTTTTCCTGATTGATGAAAATACCATCTGATTTCTAATGAACTTGTAAACCAAGGAAGAATGTTAATTCTCCCATGGAACTCATTTGGAACTCAGATTTCATCAAAAATTCAAAGTCTTGACACAATCTTTTGTTTGTTGACCCAAAGATGATATCATCCACATAGATTTGGACAACCAAGAGGTCTTGATGGTCATGTTTGTGGAAGAGAGTCTGATCAATTGTTCCCCTTTTGTAACCATGCTTGAGCAGGACAGATGATAATGTTTCATACCACTTTCTTGGTGCCTGATGAAGACCATACAAAGCTTTATCAAGCTTGTATACCCTGTGTGGGTGATCAGGATCTTCAAAGCCTGGTGGTTGGGTAACATAGACTTCTTCATCAATTTTACCATATAAGAAGGCATATTTTACATCCATTTGGTAAATTGTGAACTTCATATGTGAAGCATAGGCTAGAAAAACTCTAATGGCTTTAATCCTTGCAACTGGGGCAAAGAATTCATCATATTCTATCCCTTCTTCTAAAGTATAGCCTTGTGCTATTAGCCTTGCTTTGTTTCTGATGATGATACCTCTGTCATCTAGTTTGTTCTTGAAAAGCCACCTTGTACCAATAGGATATTGCCCTTCAGGAAGATCAACTAGATTCCAAACTTTCTGCTTTCTGAATTGCTGAAGTTCTTCTATTGCTTCAATCCAGCTATTGTCTTTCAATGCTACAGTTATGTTGGGTGGAACAACTTATGAAAGAAAACAAGAGAACAGACAAATATTAGCAGCTCCCCCTTGACTTCTTGTGGTTCTTTCATTAAGATCAGCAATCATGTTTTCTATTGGATGATACTTATGAATTGTTGTTGTTGGTATTGACTCAACTGGAATAGATGATTCCAACTTGTGATGTTGGTTGATGGAGATGGATCCAGCTGAGATGGGGAATCAACAAAATGGTCAAAATTCTCATTGTTTTGGTTTTTTGATGCTGAGTGAACTCCATCTTCATGATTTTGTGTTTCCGTAGATGTAGGTATAACTTCCGCAACAGTTACAGGAACCACTACGGATGTTGTAGTTTATTGATCTGCAGATGTGAATGTTATTGGAATGTTTTCTGATGGATTGGGAACTTTAGTTGAAGGACATGAGTCATCTCCAGAAGTAGATGGAACATCTACCAATGTAGAAGGAACTTCTGCAAAAGCATTGTTAACTTTTGCGGAAGTTGAATTTCCATGTCCATCAGAATTTTCATTGCTTGTTTGAGATGAAGGTCCTGGATCAGTAACATTTGAAGTATGTGTCTGGGTAATCTTGGAGGATTAGCTGTCAAAGGCACTTCACTCAAACTTGGAGGTACATAAGGATAACATGTATCCGTAGGACCTACAACATTCAAATAACCAGAGTCATAAGGCCCCAATCCGGGAAACCCCACAGTTGGATTTGGACATCAGAAACAAAAGTTCGCGAACATCAAATTTCATTAATATACACAATGGAACGAACAAAAGTTTCTAATGCATAACATTTACATCAAAAGATCACTTTAGCTATAAAACTAAAGCTCTATGCCGGGATGACAGTCTCGATAGTATGCCAGGTAGCCCTCCCATCCATGCCAAGCTCACCTAAAATGTATAGCATACCTGTCAATCTAATATGCATACAAAAGTCAGTGACGCTGAGTGAGCTCTAGGTTTACTTTAACGAAACTGTATCATGCATTAACATCATAAAAACTTTAACCTCGTTCATCATCAACATCGTTATCAAACTCGTTCGATAACCAAACTTTAACTTCTACTTTACCATTCACTTTACCGTTACGTTACCCATACATTACTTTACCATTCACTTTACCGTTACGTTACCCATACATTACTTTACCATTCACTTTGCCGTCATCATTTGAACCTAGCACGAAGCTTAGTTCCTATTGGGTGAGAATACACGAAGCATATCTCCTATCAGATGAGCTCACCGAAGTATAACTCCTATAGGGTGAGAATGCACGAAGCATATCTCCTATCAGATGAGCACTCCAAAGTGTAACTCCTATCGGGTGAGAATGCACGAAGCGTATCTCCTATCAGGTGAGCACACCGAAGTGTAACTCCTATCGGCTGAGAATGCACGAAGCAAAACTCCTATCAGGTGAGCACATCGAAGTGTAACTCCTATCGGGTGAGAATGTACGAAGCATACTCCTATCAGGTGAGCACACCAAAGTGTAACTCCTATCAAGTGCTTGCAAGACTTCTTTAGCGCTTTAACGTTTTCACAGCTGTGCTATACAGGGTAACAGGGTAACTATTCTTTCATATTTCACATGTGAATTAACATCATTCTTTAGCTTTTAACTATCATGATATATATTTAATATATCTACATACGCACATTAATTCATTAACATTAAGTTCATCATTAATTCATTATTAACGCATGTTTACGGGGTAACATAACATGTAACAGTCCAAAGTTTTCGCGCAAGAACCCACATTCACGCTAGAACTTCCCACTTCAAGCGACAACTCCCTCTTCATGCGAGAACATCATCATTCACGTGAGAACTTCATCCTTCATGTGAGAACATAATCGTTCGCGCTAGAACTTTCAAAAGATAACTGGTAGCCGCGAAAACTACATTTCGCGTGAGAACTCTCCTCTCGCGCGATAACTTTTCTGTTGTACATAACTTTATCCATAAGTTATCGCTTCTTTAACCACTTTAAGACCCCAAAATATGCAATAATAGTTATAAACATCATTCTTTAACAAAACATTCATAAAGTATGCATATTAGCCCCAAAACATGGATAAACACGTAAAAGAGGGGCCTAGAACTCACTTCTTGAAGCTCTAGCACAACCACAACCTTCCCAAAGCTTTTACCAAGCAAAACCTACATAATCATACATTTTATACATCAGTAATCCATCCTTAGTACATAACACGAGTTACTACACGAGTTACATACCTTAAACGCTTTGTTTCTTCACTTTCTCTCTCTACACAGCCACTTTCTCTCTCTAGCAGCAGTACTTCTCACGCGAAACTAGTGTCTGGCTGGGTGTACCTAGCTATTTATACCCAGCTCAAACTTTTCACTAGACTTCTCGCACGAGAACTTCTAGTCGCGCGAGAACTATCCTCCACGCGAGAACTTCATGACTCACGCGAGAACTCGACCTCTCGCGCGAGAACTTTGCCTTTATTCAAAAATTCGGGGCGTTACAAGTCCATCACCCTTATTTTGTTATCGTCCCTGAAACTTGTCATTACTCAAACAACTGAGGATAATACCTTCTCATCTCATCTTCAGACTCCCACGTGAATTCCGACCCCTTTCTATGCTTCCACTGCACTCGGACAAGTGGAACAACTTTATTCCTCAGTCGTTTCTCCTTTCTGTCTATTATTGCTATGGGTTGTTCCACATAGTTTAGTCTTTCATCAATCTCCACATCTTCCAATGGAACATGAGCGTCTTCATCTACTAGACACTTACGTAGATGTGATACGTGGAAGGTAGGATGAATTCCACTCAATGCATCTGGTAGTTCCAGTCTATATGCTACTTCCCCTACACAGGCTATGATCTTGAAAGGCCCAATAAATCGAGGGCTCAACTTTTCTCTCTTTCAGAATCGAATGATTCCTCTCCAAGGTGACACCTTTAGCATCAGTCTATCACCGACGTTAAACTCAATCGGTCTTCGATGTTTGTTGGCATAGGATTTCTGTCTATCTTTAGCGGCTTTCATGTAGACTTTAATCCTGCCCAACTTCTCATTGGTCATCTCGATGACCTTGATACTACCAAACTCCTTCTGTCCGATTTCCCCCCAACAAACAGGGGTTCTACACTTCCGGCCGTAGAGCATCTCATACGGAGACATACCAATACCGGCATGGTAGCTGTTATTATATGAGAACTCTGCCAATGGTAGATGACTATCCCAGCTCCTACCAAAGTCTATAATACATGCCCAAAACATGTCCTCCAAGGTCTGGATAGCCCTTCGGATTGACCATCCGTCTGTGGGTGGTATGCTGTACTGATGTACAATCTAGTTCCCATCGTATCATTGAACTTCTTCTAAAACTTGGATGTAAACCATGTATCTCTGTCAGAAAAAATCGACACCGGCACACCATGACAGGCAACTATCTTTTTGATGAATAGTTGGGCTAGCCGTTCCGAGTTATATGTCTCTCGGATGGCTAGAAAGTGAGCACTATTTGTCAGTCTGTCTACTATGACCCATATGGCATCATAACCTTTAGCTGTATGCGGTAGCTTCATTATGAAATCCATAGTAATATGCTCCCAATTCCATTTAGGAATTTCCAAGGGTTGGATTTTCCCATATGGCTTCTGATGCTCAGCCCTAACCTGGAGACAGGTCAAGCACCTTTCTACGTACCTTGCCACGTCGGCTTTCATTCCCGGCCACCAATAGTTCTTCTTTAGGTATTGGTACATCTTGTTGGTTCCCGGGTGAATAGAGTAGCGAGTCTTATGGGCTTCGTCCAATACCTTCCCTCGTAGACCTCCACGTCTAGGAATCCACATACGCCCAAATCTAATTTTGACACCATTGGCGTTTTCTTCCAGGTTCGCGATCTGCCCTTTCATCCTTTCTTCATTAACGTGCTCGGGCTTTAGAGCTTCTTTCTGAGCGTCACAGATTTGCCTTAACATATCAGGAGTCACAATCAACTGGTAAGATCTCACCCGAATCGGTTCCCGGTCCTCCTTCTGGCTTAGGGCATCAGCTACCACATTAGCCTTACCCGGGTGAAAATGAATCTCACAAACGTAATCTTTTATGAGCTCCAACCATGGTCTCTGCCTCATATTATGATCCTTCTACTCAAAGAAATACTTTAAGATTTTGTGGTCCGTGAAAATCGTACATTTGACACCATATAGGTAGTGTATCCATATCTTTAACGCGAATATCACAGCAGCCAGCTCTAGATCGTGAGTAGGGTAGTTCACCTCGTGAACCTTTAACTGTTGAGATGCGTACGCTATGACCTTGCCTCGCTGCATTAGCACGCACCCTAACCGCTGATAAGAAGCATCGGAATAAACAACCAAGTCCTCATTCCTTTCCGGTAACGTTAACACTAGAGCTTGTGTCAATCTTTTCATTAACTCCATGAATGCATTTTCTTGACAGTCACCCCATTCAAACTTCATATCTTTTCTCGTCAACTTGGTCAATGGTAAGGCAATCTTGGAAAAATCCTGGATGAATCTCCGGTAATAACCCGCCAATCCTTGGAAGCTTCTGATTTCAGATGGCGTTTTAGGCGAATTCCACTTCATTACCGCCTCCACCTTAGCAGGATCAACCATGATTCCCTCTGGGTTAATCACATGACCCAGAAACTGCACCTCGCGTAACCAAAATGCGCATTTGGAGAATTTTGCATACAACTTCTCCCTTCTTAAGGTCTCCAGCACCTTGCGGAGGTGACAGGCGTGGTCTCCCTCATTCTTCGAGTAGATCAGGATATCCTCTATGAACACTATCACTGATTTGTCGAGCATCGGTTAACAAACCCTATTCATCAGGTCCATGAATGCTGCGGAAGCATTGGTTAGACCAAACAACATCACGAGAAATTCATAATGCCCATATCGCATCCGAAAAGCAGTCTTTGGGATATCCTGTTCCTTAACCTTTAACTGGTGATAACCAGACCGAAGATCGATCCTCGAGAACCAACTTGCACCTTGCAACTGGTCAAACAGATCATCTATCTGAGGTAACGGGTATCTATTCTTCACCGTGAGCTTATTCAGCTCCCTGTAGTCTATACACATTCTCATGCTACCATCCTTCTTCTTTACGAACAGCACTGGAGCACCCCCAAGGAGAAATGCTCGGTCTGATAAATCCTTTATCAAGAAGGTCCTGTAATTGGGCTAGCAATTCATTCAACTCTAACGGAGCCAGACGATACGACGCTTTAGCAACGGGCTGAGCTCCTGGCACAAGGTCAATCTGAAACTCTATCTCCCGATCGGGTGGTACCTATATCAAGTCATCAGGGAACACATCCGGGAAGGTACACACCACGGGCACATCTGTTAACTTTACAGTTTCAGCATTAGCATCTTTAACATATACTAAGAATGCTCCGCACCCTCGTCTCATAAACTTCTCTGCCTTTATCATAGAAATCATCTTCGGGGACTTCATAGATTCTGTCGTCGTAAATCGTGACTAAGCTACCGTCAGGCGGTTTCATCTGAATCATCTTCCTCTGACAAACTATGTTAGCCTCATAGGCGGCTAACCAATCCATACCCAACACAACGTCAAATCCTCCTAGGGTCATAACAAACAACCTAGTGGGGAATCTATGACCTTCCAATTCTACGCTACAATCCTCTAAGGCCACAGTTATCTTAGTAGTCTTTCCAATGGTAGTCTCTACCTCAAACACATGATCTATTTCTTTGGCCTTAGCAATCATCACATCATAGAAGGTGGCAGCTATAAAACTCTTACTTACACCAGAATCAAACAGAACATAAGCAAGTATGTTATTAACTGGGAACATACCTGACACAACATCAGGTTCCGCTCTGGCCTCCTCTCTGGTCATCGTGAAAGCCCTAGCCTTTGCCCTTGGCTTGTCACCAGATTTCTTCTCTTTCTCAGCCTCCTTTCCACTAGCCGAGTCGACCATTTTCACCTCTTTACACTCTCGGCTGTAGTGCCCCAACTTGCCACAGTTGTAGCACTTTCCCGCACTAGAGCAATCCTTAGAGAAATGCCCCGTCTTCCCACATCTGTAACACAGACTCGAACCGAGCCTGCAATCACCAGCATGCTTCCTCCCACATTTCCAGCAATCACCGGATGACTCCACCTTTATCTTTTTGGCCTGAGCAGCGGAACTCTCATTTCTCTCCCACTTCAAATTCCCCAACCAACTTTTCTTCTTCGCCTCCTCAACGGGCTCATCAGCCATCACATCGTCATACGCTCAACTCCACCAAAGACTCGAAGGTCTTCGGCCCGCTTGCCTTCACATACGTCCTAACCTTCAAAGGCAAACCCTGTATATAGCATTTCATCCTCCTCTCCTCAGTACTCACCAGGTGAGGCACCAACATGGCCATCTCGTTGAAGCGAGACGTGTACTATCTATGGGTCATACTTCCAGCTTAAAACCCAAAAATTCCCTTTCCACCCTGTCGATCTCATTCTGAGGATAGAACTTCCTCATCACCATCTCTTTCAGGTCATTCCACTTTAAGTTCTCGAACTCGTGAGTGTCTTTAGTCTGCTTGATGGTGTTCCACCAATGAATAGCTTCGTCAACAAATGAGTGAGCTGCAAACTTCACAGCCTGGTCAGCTCTACATTCACTGATCTTAATCACCGCTTCCATCTCAGACACCCACTGGAGAGTGGCAATAGCACCACCCTTGCCGTCTAGGGACGGAGGATTGCATTCCCTGAAGATACGATACGAACACCCCTTGGCTAAATCCCCATCAGTTTCATCACCCTCATCCTTCCCATCCTTCCCCGAGCCTTCCCCGTTACATTCACTATCCTTCTTGCTAGCTTTGTTCTTTGCCTCCAATGTCCACTCCTTGGCTACCTCCTTTATGGCCTCAGTCATGATCGAAGGCATGATGTCCTGAAGGATCTTGTGGACCTATTCGGCAATAGCCTCCCTAACAACAGGCTCCAAGGTAATCCTCTCCTCAGAATGATGAGAGTTTTCCTCGCTAGCGTGTGAACAGAGTCCACATGCGCCTCCTCAGTCATCTGCTTTTGGTTCCTGGTGACTGGTGGTCTACCCCTACCACAACGAGCACCTCCTCGAGTAGCTTTTCTTCCAGCAATAGCTTGCTATAAGATGCAAAAGGCTAACATTATCATTTCAGGTAATAGTTCAGATCATGTCAAGTAATGTAAGTTTCTAATGACAGTGTCCAATTGTAATTAACTACTTACTTTACTCTTCATGTCCTAAATGTTTCCTATCCTGAATCACATCAGCTCTCAATCTCGCTACAAGCACTATAACCTCAAGGAACCCTTAACAGTCATAACCTTCTTGGCATGGAGCTATTGGCACTGGCATCCCTTAATCGATCCCATTCTCAGTTCGAGTCTAGATATCGGAGTGTCTAAATCTCTCAAACTATGGCTCTAATACCAACTTGTAAGGCCCCAATCCGGGAAACCCCACAGTTGGATTTGGACATCAGAAACACAAGTTCTCGAACATCAAATTTCATTAATATACGCAGCGGAACGTACAAAAATTTCTAATGCATAACATTTACATCAAAAGATCACTTTAGCTATCAAACTAAAGCTCTATGCTGGGATGCCAGTCTCGATAGTGTGCCAGGTAGCCCTCCCATCCATGCCAAGCTCACCCAAAATATGTAGCATACCTGTCAATCTAATATGCATAAAAAAGTCAGCGATGCTGAGTGAGCTCTAGATTTACTTTAACAAAACTGTATCATGCATTAACATTATAAAAACTTTAACCTCGTTCATCATCAACATCGTTATCGAACTCATTCGATAACCAAACTTTAACTTTTACTTTACCATTCACTTTACCGTTACGTTACCCATACATTACTTTACCATTCACTTTACCGTTACGTTACCCATACATTACTTTACCATTCACTTTACCGTTACATTACCCATACATTACTTTACCATTCACTTTGTCATCATCATTTGAACTTAGCACGAAGCTTAGTTCCTATCGGGTGAAAATGCACGAAGCATATCTCCTATCAGATGAGCATACCGAAGTGTAACTCCTATCGGGTGAGAATGCACAATGCATATCCCCTATCAGGTGAGCACACTGAGGTGTAACTCCTATCGGGTGATAATGCACGAAGCATGTCTCCTATCAGGTGAGCACACCAAAGTGTAACTCCTATCAGGTGAGAATGCATGAAGCATAACTCCTATCAGGTGAGCACACCGAAGTGTAACTCCTATCGGGTGAGAATTAACAAAGCATAACTCCTATCAGGTGAGCACACCGAAGTGTAACGCCTATCAAGTGCTTGCAAGACTTCTTTTGCGCTTTAACGTTTTCACAGCTGTGCTATACAGGGTAACAGGGTAATTATTCTTTCGCATTTCACATGTAAATTCACATCGTTCTTTAGCCTTGAACTATCATGATATATATTTAATATATCTACATACACACATTAATTCTTTAACATTAAGTTCATCATTAATTCATTATTAATGCACGTTTACGGGGTAACATAACACCTAACAGTCTAAAGTTTTCGCACGAGAACTCCCACTTCAAGCGACAACTCCCTCTTTGCGGGAGAACATCATCATTCACGCGAGAACTTCATCATTCGTGCGAGAACATCATGTTCGTGCGAGAAATTTTAAAAGATAACCGTTAGCCGCGAAAACTACATTTCGCGCGAGAACTCGCCTCTCGCGCGATAACTTTTCTGTTGTACACAACTTTATCCATAAGTTATCGCTTCTTTAACCACTTTAACACCCCAAAATATGTAATAACAGTTATAAACATCATTCTTTAACAAAACATTCATAATGTATACATAATAGCCCCAAAACATGGATAAAACACGTAAAAGAGGGGTCTAGAACTCACTTCTTGAAGCTCTAGCACAACCACAACCTTCCCGAAGCTCTTACCAAGCAAAAACTACATAATCATGGGTTTTATACATCAGTAATCCATCCTTAGTACATAACACGAGTTACTACACGAGTTACATACCTTAAACACTTTGTTTCTTCACTTTCTCTGTCTACACAGCCGCTTTCTCTCTCTAGCAGCAGTACTTCTCGCGCGAAACTAGTGTCTGGATAGGTGTACCTAGCTATTTATACCCAGCTCAAACTTTTCGCCAGACTTCTCACGCGAGAACTTCCAGTCGCGCGAGAACTGTCCTCCACGCGAGAACTTCATGTCTCGAGCGAGAACTTCGCCTTTACTCAAAAATTCAGGCCGTTACAAGAGTTAAATGAATTTGTTAATGCATCTATATCAAACAACCAAGATGATCCTTTTATAGATTTTGGAAATAAGGATTCATCAAAAGATACATTAGGTGTTTCCTCCATAATGTTATGATGTGGATTGTATACTCATATGATTTAGATGTTGATGAGTAACCAACAAAGAAACCATCATAGGCTTTTTCATCAAACTTTCCTAATTGATCTTTGGTTTTTAAAATAGACACATGACACCCAAATGCTCTAAACAAAAGTTCATAGGGTGTTTTATTATGTTCTTTGACAATTAAAGTCCTGTTTTGAACATTGCATGTTGTATTCACTGCTTCTGCCCAAAATGTGATAGGCAACTGTGAATCAGCTAGCATTGTTCTTGCTGCTTCAATTAGAGTCATGTTTCTTCTTTCAACAACTCCATTTTGTTATGGAGTTCTTGGTGAACTGAGTTGTCTGGCAATGCCTTTGTTCCTGCAAAAGGAATCTAAAACATGATTAACAAATTCAGTTCTATTATCACTTCTTAAAATTTTGATCTTTAAATCAAGTTGATTTTCAATCTTAGTGATAAAATCCATTAATGTTTCTGATGTTTCACTTTTATGTTTTAAGAAAAAGACCCATGTGAATCTAGTGAAATCATCAACAATCACCAAACAGTATTGCCTTTTACCAATGCTTAATACATTAGTTGGACCAAAAAGATCCATGTGTAGCAATTTGAGTGGTGTTGTGTTTGTGTTGATTGTTTTGGACTTGTGTGACACCCTATGTTGTTTTCCTTTATAAGATGATGAACAATGATTAGAACAGTAAAATTCTTTCTTAGGAAGGCCAATGACTAAGTCATTTTTGACCAACTTATTCATGTTCTTCATGTTTGAATGAACCATTCTTCTATGCCACAGTTGAGCTTCATCTTCTGATGACTTAGAGATCAGGCAGGTTTCATTGCTTGTTAGAAAGGTGTTGTTCATGTTCAAAACATATGTGTTGCCTTTTCTTGATGGTTTAAGAAGGATCCAGTCTGTTGGAATTTAAAAACCTGGCTTAAGAATGTAACAATAAGAGTTATCAAATAAAGTGGTATAATTTTGATCACAAATTTGAGATACACTTAACAAGTTGAATTGTAAATTTTCATAGAAGTTAACTTTCTCAAATTTCAGTACACCATTTGTTACCATTCCTTCACCAATAATTTTACCTCCCTTCTTATCTCCACCAAATGCCACATATGAAGCATTTTTATGTTTGAAATCATGGAGGAGAGAATAGTTTCCTGTCATATGCCTGGAACAACCACTGTCAACATACCACTTGTTGTCAGTCCTCCATGGATGTTCCTGCATAAATAATGAAATCAATTAGAAAGTGGAGCCCAAGCCTTGATGGTCTTGGGCTTACCATTGTTATCTAGGATTGTTACTCTATCATGAATGAGCCTAGATTTCTCAAGATTGTTTTTACACTCAATTGATTCATTATGTTCTGTTTGTGGTGAGGATGAGTCTGTTGAAGATGAACTTGAAGTACTTTGTTCCTGATCCTCAATCACTTCTTCTGTAACTTCTTCCTTGAGTATCTTCTTCTTTAAACTTGATGATGATACTTGAGTAGAGAAGGTTTCTGCATCTTTTGTCTTTGATTCAGGTACATGATTACCCTTTTCAAAGTGATCAAAGAAGGCTTCATCTTTCTGCAACACTACCTTCTTGTGAGGAGTCTTGCTTTGAGATTGTTGCTTCTCCTTCTTCTTCTTTGATTTATCATCAGCAGATGTTGGTTTCTTTGTCTTTGAGATCTTCTGCTTTAGTTGCTTATTCTTTTGCTTTGAGACCTTTGATTCATCATTCTCAGAAGATTGTGAATCTATTTCATCATTCTCAGCTTTTTGCTTCTTTGAAACCTTTGATTTGTTCTTTTTGTTGAAGTAACATTCTTGAGTAGAATGGTTGTGTTTGTTGCAGATGGCACAGTGCTTGTTGAAGTAACAGTCAGAAGTCATATGATTGTTCATATTGCAAATGGAACAATAACTACTGAAGTAACAATCAAATGTATTGTGATTGTGCATATCACACCATTTGCAGTACTTTTCTTCAGCTTCACTATCAGACTCTACTACCTTTTTCTGCTTCTTTTTCAATTCTCTTTCAATCTTTGCAGCTGAAGTATCTTCTTGTTGTTGCTGAGGATTCACATCTCTTTGTTGTTTCTTTACATTCTTAATAGTTTGTGATTCAGCAAATGTTTTCTTCTTCCGTAGATCTTCTACGGATGACTGTTTTGATTCAGATGATTGCTTCTTCCACAGATCTTCTACGGAAGTTGACTTTGAATTAGATGAATTCTTCTTCCGCATATCTTCTACGGAAGTTGACTTTGGAACATTTTTCCTTTGCTTTTCTACGGATGTGTGAGGACCAGTCTTCTTCTTCCGCAGGTGTTCTGCTGAAGTGTTTTTCTCTTCTTCCTCCGTAGTTCTTTTTTCCGACTAACTTTTGTGCTTTTTGTTGAGCTCCTGAATTCCTTCATTAAGCTGACCAGTTCTTGTATAGATGGTCTTCAACAAATTTCTTTGTTTTGGGGGATAAGGTAGCTTGATCTCCTCAAGGACGTTGGGAATTATAGGTTCAATTACCACATTCTTTTCCTTACCCAACCCAGCACATTCTTGTTTATTAGGCTCATCAACCTCATCCAGATCATCATAGTCATCAAAGTCAAATTCTGATTCATTTTGTTTTGAAAATTCTGACTCAGATGAATCAGTTTCACTGATTTCAGTATCCTCACCATTTACCACCTCATTATTTTCAACTTTTGATTCAGTTTTGGTGCTTGACACAAAATGATTTGATAAACTGTTTGTCATTGACTCAGGTAGTGTGGTGTAATTATCATTCACAGGTGGTGCAACAACATTAAATCCTAACCCATACCTGTTCTTTGATTCAATATGAGAATTTAACAGTTTCTCATATTGCTATGATGATAATTAGAACTTTTGAAGTTTCACTTCAGTAGATGCATGATCAGACATGGACTTGGTTAAAGAGGTGGTTAGATGCTCAACTTGTGCTTTCAGATTATAATTTTTTGACACAAGTTTATCTAAATCCTTTTGCAAGGAAGTGATTTTGACCTGATACAGTTTATGTTCTCTTATATGAGATTCATTTAAAATCATTGTTTCTTTGACTTTATCAGGCAATTTTGAGCATGGACCCTGTATCTCTCTACCTCTTCAACACATGTTGGTGAACATAACCTGTCCCTTGCCTCTATGGCAATAGGTGGAACTTTGTTCTCCAAGTTTGCCATCAGAGCTTGATTTTCCTCCTGGACTTCCTTCTCATACATGCTCCAATCATAAGTTCCATCCTGCAAAATAATCAAACCAGTTTCTTTAGAGTTACAGGTACCTGTTAAAGAACCTGTGGCTAGTGGGGATGAGTTTGTTAGCTGAGGTTGCTTGAAGCTTCTCTGATTTGCTTATCTTGTGTCTATTGTTGATTGCTAATTGTTGTTGCATTCCTTGAAAAGTGACCATACAAATTACATTTGTAACACCTCACCTTTGATTTGTCAATACCAATCTTTGTTGTTCTTCCTGCAACACATAGTCCTTTGTTCCTTCTCATGTACATCTTGGCTCTGTAAGCAATCATGGCCATTTGCCATTGTAAATCCATTTCTTAAACTTCATCAGGATGAAGTTCTTCCAGGTCTTGTTGGCAGATGTGAGCAGGTGTTAGAGTACTACCCAAGTAGGCTTGAAAGCTTGAACTGAATGCTGCAAATGCTTCTTTCTGTTCTTCTGATTCTAGAACCACAGTGATTGGTTCAGATTTGGTGTTGCTTTTGTTGGGTGATGATCCCTTTGCTGCTGAACTTTTAGAATCATTAGATTTCCCTTTTGCTTTCCTGTTTGAAGTGATTTGAGAGCTTAATTTAGAGGACTTTGCAACATAGAAACCAGTTTCCTTTTTATTATCACTCTCAACACAAGAGCTTTCATCATCATCACTGGAGATGAACGCACTCCCAGCACCCTTTGTTTCTTTGAATTGATATGGTGCTATCGGTGCTTTTACACTGTTGTTTCTGCTTCTACCTTTGCTACCAAAGTGTCTAACCCAATTGCCTTTAGATCAAGAGTATTCTTGAACATAGACACAGTTTGAGTCCAACTCTCTGGCAAGGAGTGGAACATCTTTTTGTTTAACTCCTCATTGCTATAATTTAACTCAAAGATATTCATCTCAGTAATAAGTTGCATGTATCTGTGGAGTTGTTGAGGAATTGAATCACCCATAATATGATGAAAAGTCTTATACTGTGAATGAAGAGTATCCTTTCTAATACTTCTAATCTCATCACTTCCTTCATACAAAGTGTGAAGAATTTTCCATAATGAGTTTGCTGTTTTGCATGCTTCACACCTGATCAAGAGGTCTTCAGGTAAAGCCATAGTAAGCATACTATAGGCCTTAATGTCAACTTTGACTTTCTTGGCTTCATCAGGAGGCAGAGTTTTCAAACTTATGGGTTGATTATTGTCTTTATAATCAGGTCCTAAAGCAAGTGGAATGTAAGGACCCTCAGTAATGGACACTCACAAGTCAGAATCTGTATAGTTTACGTGTTTCCTGAATCTAATTTTCCAAGTTTTAAACTCAGATTTATTCTCCAACTTTGGAGGTTGATAAGCTCCAACTGCTGAATTGCTCATTTAATCAACTTTGTTAATTATCAAAATTATCAACAGATCTAATACTCTATGAATGTGAAAAGTAAATGCAATGCAAACACACTCACACAGCAATAACAAATCACTAATAATATTGATATTCAAATCAACTGAAGCAAAAATTCCTTTGAATTAATAACTTTTGTTGTGAATGGACTATTAATAACACACTCTTAATTAAATAAGAAGTTGTGATCAAAATTAGTCAAATCGCTCAATAAATACACAGATGATTTGAAATTAAGATGTTAAATGATGATGGGTTTTGTTCAAACTTGTTTGAACAGCCTTGGGATATCGCACAATAACACAAATCCATGAATCGAAAGCGATTCTGATGCAAATCGAAATTAATCGAGCAATGGAACAGTGATTAATGATCGATATAACAAGGTTTTGATGATTTTCACCAATTATACCAATTAAAAATAAACAACCAATTAAAATAATCAAACTGATAGATCAATTGATCTAGATCAATGAGCACTAGGCTCTGATACCACCTGTGAGTCCAAGAATCGAAGCAGGAATTATCAGTTTGATTTAACAAATAAAGATCGCGGAATTATCAAAACTTGTTATTTAATTAATTGTTTATGAAACCAAAATCAACAAAGAACAGATGAAACAACTTGAAAATAGAATAAACAATGCAACAAAAAGAATGTTTCAAATGATTTTCATTGATCATGAATCGATTACAATGATATTGATGATGCTTTGATGATTGCTATAATGTTCTTGGTGTGCTTGGTGTTTTGCTATGTTGATTGATTGAGTGTTCGATTGATTGATATCGTTTCTAAGAGTATGTATCTCTATTTGTATATCGATATCTCTCTCAATCTCTCTCTGTGTTTATCTCTTCCTATGATATATCTATTCCTATAATGTATATCTCTTTCTAAATGAGTACACCCATGCCTTATCTTTATTGGCAGAGTGATTCACTTTACAAAAGAAATATTTTTGATATGACGTGGAATATTTGCTTGACATAAATAGTCTTCTCTGGTCGTTGACTTGATGACGTCACAGGTTGACTTTACGTTGCGTACTTGATGATTTGAGATCATATAAGTATTTTGTTCTTCCGTAGGAATTGGTCCTCCGTAGGAGTTGGTCTTCCGTAGGAGTTGGTCTTCTGTTCTTGAACTTCATCATCAGGAGCAAACTTCCTTCTTCCGCAGCAGCAGCAACTTGACTTCAGAACTTGTTCTTCAGTAGATGTTGAGCTTCCGCAGGAGATCTACGGATGTGTATTCCTTGTTCTTTGTTCCACAGAACATCTACGGAGGAACAACTTGTTCATCCGCAGGAGTTCTTGCACTTTGTCAATTTTTCAAATTGACCAAGTATGATGTTTTTCCTGCAATTACGTAAAATCAACACAAATAATATTTGGGTTAACATATATTTCATGCATTACAAAATGATAAAGAATTACAGAAGTAGTTCATTACAATAAATGATTCATCATCTAAACCTACATAAAAGATGTAGACCTAACACAAACTTTCAGCTTAAAATCCTTCAAAGACACCTTTCTATGAGCAACTAAAGATACATTCATCTCCTTTATGACCTATAATCCCTCTATGAATGCCAATCTTCATACACATATGATCTGCAATCAACATTACTGACATCTTCGAAGATCCACTTCTTTATACTCCTCCACAAGATTTATGTTGTAATTGACTATTAACTAGATTTTTATAATTGGTCGCTATATAAAAGTTCTGACATATGTGATTAATCTGACGTTTGAAAAGATAAGTGATTTTAGTTTTCATTTGCACAATACATTTGAGATAAACTCATAAAAAATTTAAATTCTCCTCTTGATCAAACTCTTTTTTTTTCGGATTTCGGTTTTACGTCTATAATATTCACTCACGATTGATTGATTGATTGTTTGTAAAAGAGCACAAAAAATAGATTATGACATATATACTCAATTTTAATATTTATAATGTATTCATGATTTTGATTTCAACCTAGTGGATTCACTTTAACAATTAACCCATTCATTTGTTGACATGCATAATGCTTTCGCAAATCAAGTTTAGTTAACGTCCCACTTATTTACATGTGAATACATATTTATAGTAGTGAGTGCACCATATGGTTGTACTTATTGTATTCACCGATCAATCAAGTTTAGTGAACGTCCCACTTATTTTTACATTTATTATTTGGTTTCACAAATAGTGTATTCACTAGTAAATACACTAACGTATGCACTTCACCCACAAATAGTACCATGAAAATATGTATGCATGGTGCATACATTAAAATATCACTGGTATCCATAAGTAGTATGTTCACATGTGAAGCTAATTTAGTATGGCTAGAAGTCACATAGTATTTACCAACTATAACATGTATTCTCTAATAAATACACTAGAGTATGTTCAAGAATCTAGATGTACGGTATTCACTATTAAATACATCAAGGTATCATCAAAATTCATAAGTAAGGTATTCACACTAAAAACCATCAAGTATAATTAGAACTTACATTATGTATTCATTAGTAAATACATTATAGTATGACCTGAATCCACATAGTCTATGTTTTAGCTTATATAATAAAGTATATTTGAAATTTATTATCTTCTATTGAAATATAGCATTAGTATATATTTTGAAACAATGTATTGTGATTTTAACACCCTTTATTGTAATTATACGCCCATAATCCATCTAGCCTACACAAGTCTAAACTAACTCTCAAATGCATATATATAAACGAGTGCTTCCGGATTTATTAATCTGTCTGTAGCATTCTCGTCCCAGAAAATCAGATAAGACGATACGGGTCGAATTACTATATCTATCCGATATGTTTACCCGAAAAGGATCAAATCCGGGTCACGAGCGGAAACCTTGGTGTGGTTCTGCATATGTATAAATAACAATTCCCAAATGATGAACAGACTAGGGTTCAACAACAGAGCCTCATCAAACTGATTAAGCAAAGATAAATCCTCAATTGTCGACCTAAATCCCCGACGTTTTCTCGATCGGAAATCTGTGAATACGATAGATTGTTCAAACATCAAGGTGAATCTTCTTCTCTCTTCAGTTTGATTTCGTCTATACACTTCATGCGTATTTATGTAAAGGCTAATCGATCACTGACACTGAAGTATCTCAATCTATCTGATTATTAGCTGTTGTCCTTCGCCTAGATCAGTGCGTATTCATCTCTTATGATCACATATATGGGTCAATATTGTCAATTTCGGGAATAATGATCCATATTGCTGCTTAACTTCTTATTTGTTGATTGATTTGCTTCTTTACATTGATTTCGATAAGATATTCTTGATTTCATCTCTAGGGTTCTTTTTGGGCAGTTGTATGATATGGAATTTTGAACTTGATTAAGTGTTTGAAGGAATGAAAAGCAAAACTTGGAGATGGATTTTAGGTTTAATTTATATTTTTGCTGTTGCAACCATTTGGATTGCTGCAAGTTTTGTAGTTCAGTCGGTTGTTGATGAGGGCGTCTCACCGTTTCTCATCACGTATATATGCAATTCGTTATTTGTTATATACATCCCACTAGTAGAAATTGGGCGTTTACTGGAGAATAAATGTGAAAGTTTACTGTTTTGGAGAAGTAGAGATGATACCATCTCACCAAAAAATCAAGAATCAGAGGTGGTTAACCTTCTTGTAGAAAACAATGTGGGTGCTCAGACTGATGGGTTAAATGTTGGTGCAAAGGACGTAGTCAATCAGGATGATGTTCCATTGGAAAGTGATGTTGTATCGGATCAACATGCCATTGGAGAATTGGATTCAAAAGGGTGTTGGACCCGTACAAGACTCGCAAAAGTCAGCCTTTTGATCTGCCCATTTTGGTTTCTTGCACAACTTTCATTTAATCTTTCTCTCAAGTATACAACTGTCACGGTAAGCTTCTATAACTTTTTCATTCTTTTTCTTTGATCATGTGGAATTTGGAGGTGGCAATTGCTATCCATATACCTAGAAATAGGTTGATTCAGGATATATTTTACCTCTAAAGGGCCAGATGGGAAAAATTAAGCAATTTGGTTAAAAGGGAACAGATCAAATGGGCAATGGAAATGAAAGTGACCCCAAGTGTATTTAATTGCTTACAGCCTTTTAGATCACCTTATGATGAAAGAAATGTTAGCGAGTCAATCTAGCAGACTCAACCGCTTTTGAACCATGTTAAAAGCTACCCGTTACTCACATGTCTATTTGGCCAAATAATATGGATTTATAGGATCAATTAAGTCAAATGCTTGTAAGCACTTCGGAAAAAGTTAAACTGTATGCTAGAACTACTTTTTGGTTATAAGATAAACCAACATGAATGTTGTATCTTCTGATATAAACACACAGGGTGCCTTCTGCTGATTTCCTATAAGAGTTCTTGACACAGTTAATTCTAATAGAATGTTTGTTTTTCTTACAATGGCAATTTTTATCTATTCACTTACAAATGGGTTATTTAGTCTATGTTTCATCTCTAAAGGGTCAATCAAGTAAAAAAAGAAAGGAAATAGGTCAAATAGGTTGAAGCTTACCCAAATTGTATTTGAAAGGCAAAATACTTTTCAAATAATTTTTATTCAAGAAATTCAGTTATTGTTTAAATAAAATGAATTGTAAATCATATTTGGCACACTACTTACTCGCATCAATGTACCAAACCCATTACCCAACCCACCCACTTTCCCACCTCTAATATTTATCTAATGGTTTCTATGCAGTCAAATACTATCTTGAGCAGTGCATCAAGCCTCTTCACCTTTTTGGTATCTCTTGTATTTTTGGGGGAGAAGTTTACTTGGATAAAGTTAGTAAGTGTTCTTCTTTGCATGGGAGGTACTATAATTGTCAGTTTAGGTGATTCAGAAACTGTAACAACTGCAACAGCTTCAAACCCTGCTCTTGGAGACTTTCTTGCTCTTGTTTCATCAGCCTTTTACGCAATTTACATCACCCTAATACGTAAAAACTTGCCGGATGAAGATAATGATGAAGAAAAAACTGGGAAAGTCAGTATGGCCCAGTTTCTAGGGTTTTTGGGCATGTTCAATCTCTTAATTTTCTCACCTGTCGCCCTCATTCTTCATTTTGCCAATATCGAGTCTTTTCATGCAATTACATTGAAGCAGCTTGGTCTAATTGTGGGAAAAGGTACGTAACATTTTACGTGTCATGTGACATGTTCAACTTCTTTGTTAGCAATTTTTTTATAAATCATGTGTTCACTATTAGGTTTACTGGATAACGTTCTTAGTGACTATTTGTGGGCAAAAGCTGTTCTACTCACTACTACAACAGTAGCGACAGCAGGGCTCACAATTCAAGTGCCATTGGCTGCTATTGTGGATACTGTGATAGGAAATGCACCAGGTTTTATGGATTATATTGGAGCTGCTGCAGTAATGGTCGGTTTTGCAGGCATTAATGTTCCTTCAGATACATGTTCAACCCCAAAAGAAGCCAGCCTTGAACTTGAAGAAAATCACACAATCGATAAATGATGATCAATATTACCAACGCAAATTATCAGGTACAAACAGAATATATACCTCATAGTTTTGTAACATATGATTATATTTTTTTCCGTGACCTGTACTACATTCTTTATGATATTGTGACATTCTTGATCGCTATGTATTATGAATGTGGTTATCCCATGTAATACCATGCTTTAAACTATACCTTGTATTAATGTATAATCCGTATATTATTCAACTAAAATTCAAAAATTGTGTTGGTGGTAAAATGAACGGTTGAGTTGATTGTGTAAGAGATGAAAACAGGTAAATTTTGGTATTTTTCTCCTGTAAACTGTACCTTTTATCTATACGTAATCGTTTATCGTTCAAATACGTCTCAAAATTGTGATTGTTGCTTGTAGAGGTTGTAAAATGGATGAGTCGGAATCATTGTGTAAGGAGTTAATAGGGGCAAATTTTGGTATCTCTATTTCCATGTGATACCACACCTCAGCTATACCATTTATCCATATGTAATCCATATATGATTGAACTACATCACGAAAAGTTGTGATTGTTGCTGGTAGAGGTGGTAAAATAGACAGAAAAGCATGTAAATGTGGCATTTTCAGTGTAATATCACGCTTTCAACTCTACGTCTATACTCTTTCTCAATGCATAATCAGCATATCCTTTTAACTTTATCTAAAAAATTATGATTATCACTAGTAGATGTGTAAAAATGGGTATGTTGTGTTGATCATGTAAAGCGTTAAAACATGTAAATTCTGCTACTCTTCTCATGTAATACCACGCCTTTAACTATACCTCTGTGAATATATGATCGGCATATCATTCAAATTCATATCAGAGATTGTGATCTATTAAAGTAGCTTTTAAAAGACATTTTTTTGTTATAAAAATGGTTAGCGGCATAGTTTGTTCCCCGTTTGCTTTCTATTCTGATTTAATGAACAACTTATATTTAATTTGATGATTAGATTTGGTTCACTATACCTCTTATCACGTATGTGATGAATGTTTCTATACTAGTAATGTTGAACCGTGTTATTGTTTATAAATAATGAAGATCAAATTTGTATACACGTTTATCATGAGGACCATCCTTGTAATTAACTTTTTTAAAACCAATTATATTTTTATACCTATAATAGCGTTTGTAAATAGATATATGAGTGTTGTCTTTTATTACATATGATTGAATGGTGTGTTCATTGATTTTTTTTTTAAATCGGAATTCAGAAGAAATGGATTCAGAATTTAAAAGGTTTTGGAATCTTTCAATTTTAATAAAATGAAAACGAGGGGTGACACGTGATAATATCATATTCATCCGTATCTAAATTTTCTTGTTTTTCTCTCTTATTACATAACTACATTAATTACTAATAAATTTTTTTTAATAAATTAAGAAATAGTTCTTATTATTAATGTTATTCTAAAGAAACAAACATTTATAAAAAGAAATTTTTCTAAAAGATCACACTATTTATAAAATTACAAAATATTTTAAAATGGTTTTTTTTAAAGTAAAATTTTTTATAAAACAAAAATAATTAAAATAGAAGTTAACCCTAGCCTCCGGCCTTTTGCTCTTCTAACGTAAGCTCCAAGGCTTCACTAGTAAGAAAATTTTAAAAAATGCCTTTTTTTAATACAATTTGTTTTGATACAAAATGTTTAATTTATTTTTTGAAAAAAAATTAAATAAAAAATTTAAAAGCAAAAGCTTGAATAATAGATATCATTTTTTTAATTTGTTAGGTATAGTACTTACTCATAAGTAATTTTTTATCATATCTTATGTTAAATTATCATATTATAATTAAAAAAAATATTTTAATTAATATTTATTTATTCAAACTGTGTAATACACATATTTACTAAAACTAGTTTAAGCTGTGTAATACACATATTTACTAAAACTAGTTTGAAGAATATACATGCAAGAAAATTGAATATGTATTACATTTTGACTATAAAACAATAAAAAAAATGAATTAAAATCTTCACCCTTACCGGTTTTTATCACGGTCGTCACCACCTAGATACCGGTTCCCATTGTTCACTGCTACCAGCAATCGTCGTCACCAACTAGTCTTCTTTGACAAGGGACGAGAAAGTTGGTGGCAATGATGACAATGGTCAATGATGATGGAGTGAGAGTGGCTAGGAGCGAGGGCAAGGGCCACAACAAGGAGCACTGATAGTAATGCATGGCTCTCACAATGACGGCAATTGTGGGACCTTCAAAATTTCATTGTATATGATATATGATGTGACAAGATAGAACTAACAGTTGATAATTATTTTACTAAAACTATTGATAACAAAAATAAAAATTAAAATTATTAAAGAGTATTATCAACTAGAACTAACAAGATTGATACTAATTAATAATATGAAGTATTATCAACTAATAAACAATAGTTTAGATTATTAAAGGGTCTGGTTATTAGGACAACCCTCTGATAGCCTCTGAATATTTCCTTGTAATCATTGTCGAAATTTGTTATACGCATCAAATATGTATTTATGTGTCGTACAGGGCTATATGGGATGTATAGTCATCTGACAGCCCCCTAAATTTTTCTCGTTTTCATTTTCTTTAACCCTATACGCTCTTCTTATAGGTAGGTTTCGATTTATAATGGCGAGTGCGAAATTTGAAAAGTTCCTTAAACGTTCGCGATTCTTTGATACGGGTTTCGGATACGGATATGATATAAATACCAGGCGCGGGTCGGACCTCCCATCCCAATCTTTTTCAGTTCATCTCAAATTATACAAAGAGTTAAACAAAAGAGGAAAACGATGAAGATTTTCGGGAAGCAGATCCATCCCAGACAGATCATACTCTTCTTCGCCGGGTACGTACGTACAATCTCCACCTTTTATATATTTCCCCAATTTCACGTCTGTAAAACAATACAATATAAAACGTATGAATGAACAATTGTAGAATGTTTAAGAATGTATGCAAACACACTTGCAGGATGCTGGTGGTTGGATCGACGAGTTACGACGTTCATAGATCCATCAAGAACAACGAAACCCCACCCTCGAAAGAGCAGATTCAGGCCATGGAAGATTATCTTGCTTCCAAACGCCGTGGTGGTTGATCTCCCTCGCAAACATTCGTCGCTACAAATTGGCCACGTTGATGCCTGTTGTACCCTGTATTCTTTCATTAGTGATTGATACTTGCATTTTTATGGTTTTCTCTATGGAGATTAGAAGAAACAATTAAAGTGTATTATAATAGATAACATATGTATTTTAATTTGTGTTTTGGACGCTTAGAATTGATTGAATCGTGAGTTATGAGAATATTAAATTTAATAAAATATGGAAATGATTTGCAGGAGTGTTCAAATTAATATTAGATGGTTAATTTTATCAGCGACCGGTTATTATACAAAGTGTAATTTTCGTACGAAGCGTATGAAGTTGATAGGGCATGACACGTGTTTTTGGGGCGGAATGATAAGTACGTGCTCCACAATTACCCATAAAAGGTACATAAATACGCATGTTCTATTTATTATTACGCAACTTATATTTATTATTATGCATATTAAATTATTTACGTTATAAAAATAATTACGCAATTTGTATTTATGATTACGCAAGTTATATGATAATTACGTAATTTATGTTCATAATTACGTAACCTATACGCACAGTACATAGATCTTTTTAAAAAACGTTGACTATTTTTAAATAAGTATAGCAATACTATACTTAATTAAAGAGAATAAGATGATCGATTTTGTGGTGTAAATTTTTTTAAAATTAATTTCGTATAAATAAATTAAATGCGTTCAAAAAACCGTGGGAATTTGAAAAAAAAAGTTAATAATTATAGGTATCTACCACTTCAAACCACTTCCTTGTGTAGTTATTATATCTTTAGTTTGAACCGTTTATTTTTTAGATCAATTTTGTTATTACTCCGTACACTTCTAAAAAACAGTTTGTATAGTAAAATTTTTCTATTTATTATTCGAATTTGTATCCAAAATTTCAAATGTGAATTCTTGTAGTGAAACAAATATTTGAAAGAAATAAAAAATAAAAAGTAGAATATACACAAATATAATATTTTTTAATTAAAAACGTTTTAAAATAATAAAGAAAATTAAAAACGTATATAATTATATGAAAATATAATATTACAAGTTTCAATTCGGATTTTCTTATTTATAAAAGAGTTAATTACACGATTGGTTCTGTAATTTGTCCATATTGTAATGTTGGTTCCAACTTTTGATAAATTACGGGTTTTGTCCAACAGTTTACCAACTCATAACATGATTGGTCACTGAGATAGATGGACGTTAGTTTTTGCTGTTACATTTATCAAAATAATCATTTTACCCCTGATATGTATTATTATTATTATATTGAAAATATATGTGTATATATATACATCATCATCGTCGTCCTCACATAGGCACCACCACCATCAACCCAACACTACCGTCAACCCACCACAAGCTTCCTGCCACCATTCTACCGCCACCGTCACCATCCTTAACCACCACCACAATCACCATATCGTCACCGCCACCACTGCTGGCCATCACCACCCAAATTAACCAGATCGGTTCTTCCATCCGCCATGAAATCCGACAACCACCACCAACACCACCACCAACACCACCACCAACACCACCACCGTTATCATCACCGGCAACACCTAACACATCGGCCATCCTCACCTCGACTAGCACTATCAACCGCCATCACCTACAACCTTCACCACTGATGGTGGAAAAGAAGATGAGAGAGAGAGAGAGAGAGAGAGAGAGAGACGAGGGTGGTGATGGTTGAATCTGATTTCGCCGCCGATCGTCGACGTGGGAGGGGAGGTGGAGCCGTGAAGTTGCAAGGGTTGGGTTTGGCCGGCGATGGCGTCGCCGGACTTCACGACGAGAGGGGGTGGGTTGGGTTGTCACGGTGGAGGGGTGAAGTTGCAGGGGTTGGCGTTTGGGAATGAGGGTGATATATATATATTAAATAATATTGTTTTCTAGTTTAGCGGTAATATAGTCTTTTTATAATCGCTTAACTGAAAAACTTAACAGAAGTTAGTGTTAGGGACCAATCGTGTTACGAGTTGGTAAACAATTGGACAAAACCTGTAATTTCTCAAAAGTTAAAAACAATATTGCAATATGAGCAAATCACAGGGATCAATCGTGTAATTAACACTTTATAAAACCGAAACAATAAAAAACAAAATTTTTTGTCCATATGCAGCATACCAGCTCACTATTCCACAAGGACATTCCCAGTCCCCGGTTTATACACTATCCCAATCCCAATATGAAGTCACCGTATATGCTAATGTTGTCGCTACTCACTAGTCCACAACACCACAACCACTTGTTTCCGGCCCTAAAAGAACCGTTGCCACTATTCACCCATGACGAACATTCGATTCATGTTCTCGTCGATCTGCTGCTACCCTTGATTCATAAAATCATGTTCATTGATAGGTGAGTCGTTAAAGTGAAATACTATGCCATCTTCCATCATCTTTGTCGAGCGAATGACTACTATCATTATAACCGGTTAATTCAGGACTTCCACCGCCCTTGTATCGAACCCCATAACTAGCCATGCCTTTCACATACCTTAATATGTGCTTAACGAGCTGCATGTGAGAAACAAGTATCTTTCGCAACCGATAATCCTCCTGTACTTGGTAGGATTAACAGGTTCCTCTTTTTCGTGTTTTGAAATATTCATACTGTTGGATTACAGCCTTGATCGCAGATTGATTGACAAAGAGATATAGAACAGAAAACATAGAATTCTCGATTGAATGTTGCTACATCTTTCATTGAACATAAGACCCACTTAAATAGACTCAAACATGCATACGTGAGTAACTTACCACTAACCCATGATCCCCATACAACCATGTTCTACCACTAACATAATTGATTAAACAAAAACAAACTAGAAATTACTAATTAATTAAACTAAGTCAAGATTAAACTAACATTCACCCCCTTAATCTTAGACCCCTTTTTTTTTTTTCCAAAGAAGTGTTGGTTCTTCCTCTTGAATTAAATTAGCTTCTTTATCCTTCTCTTTCCATTTAGTGCACTCATATGCAAAATGCCCAAATTCTCCACATTCAAAGCACCGGAACCCGCTTTTATCACCTCGACCCGTACCTCTTCCTCGACCTCTTTCACCTCTACCGTAGCCTCTTCCACGGCCTCTTCCTCGTCCGCTACTTTCACCATACTTTTGTTCGATTGAGGCTATAATTTGAAGAAACGACTTCGGCATTGCATCTAGTATTCTTCTCACCATTTCTTCTTCCTCAATCTCATGCCCGAGACTCCTCAACTTTGAAGCCATTCCGCTCAACTTAGCAGCACAGTCATCAACTAGCTCTCCTTCCTTCATCCGCAAGCTTTCAATCTCTCTTCTCAATGTTGCAATTCGAGCCGTCCTTACCCGATCTACACCCAAGTACCGTATTTTCAAACCATCCCACACTTTCTTCGGATCCGCATGACTTGACATTTGCATCACTATCTCTTCCGGTATTGCTTGAAGCAAAAATGCTAAAGCTTGTTTCGATTTCTTAGCATCCGGTTCTTCCCCAAGAGTACTTGGTTCAATCGTCTCCAACAACCCATGCGCATCCAAGATGGACTTGACTTTGATAGCCCATACCGGATAATTGGTTGCGGTTAAAGTCGGAACTTGGTAAGATATGGAACTTGCTTCTTTTGCTGGTATCATCGCCATTCTTCACTTTCTTCTTTTTTTTTCGTTCGAATCGACTGACCTTTCTTTCTTTCTTTGTCGATTTCTTCTTTCTCGGTCTCTTTCTTACTAATTTTTCGATCTCAGTTGCACCAGCGTTTTTTTTCTTCCTTTCACGGCACCTGACTTTCTTCTTTCTCTTTCTCACGGCACCTCTCTTTCTTCTTTCTTCTTTTTTCTTTCTCACGCTGGTTGTCACTTTCTTTCTTCTTTCTTTCTTTCTTGCTAGAATCTTACATAAACTCGCTTATCTTTCTGCTGCTATCCTCCAAGGATTGAGCCCTATGGGCTCTGATACCAAATGTTGGATTACAGCCTTGATTCGCAGATTGATTGACAAAGAGATATAGAACAGAAAACATAGAATTCTCGATTGAATGTTGCTACATCTTTCATTGAACATAAGACCCACTTAAATAGAGTCAAACATGCATACATGAGTAACTTACCACTAACCCATGATCCCCATACAACCATGTTCTACCACTAACATAATTGATTAAACAAAAACAAACTAGAAATTACTAATTAATTAAACTAAGTCAAGATTAAACTAACACATACCGGCTCCATGATAAGACCACAAAGATCACCATGAATGAGTTCTAATGGCTTCTTTGCCTTATATTGTGCTTTATCCGGGAATGGTTGTCGAACATGCTTTCCAACAAGACAAGCATTGCAAATATTAGTGCAACGTTTAATAATAAGAATGCCATATACCATATTGTTTGTTGTAAGAATTCGTAATGCATCAAAGTTGAGATGACTCATGCGAGCATGCCACAACCTGGCCGTTCATGTGAGCACAAGGCGAGCCAGCTTTTAACTTAACTTTGTAGAGTCGGTTTGTTGATCGAAAGACCTACATCATAAGGTTCTTTGAGCTATCATACATAAGCAGCAAAGCGTCCTCCATGATCACCTTTCACCGTGTTTCCATAGCTTGACTGAGGCTCAAGATATTGCTTTTTAAGTCCAGGAATTTCTGTTAGAAGTTTATGTTAATTTGTTTTCCCTTCAAAAATAATAGACCCTTTTCCTTGAATTTTCACGCTACAATTGCCTCCAAACTTCACCTTACCAGTTACTTTCTCGTCGAGTTCTGCAAAGAAGGCTCGATTCACGGTCATGCAGTTGCTTGCCCCATTGTCTTGATACCATAAGTCGCTTTCTTTCGTGTCTTCTTCATAAATTCCCAAAACGACCATTTTTTCGTGTAACAATATGGATTCTTGGTGGATCGTAAATACCCAATGGTCATCCTTGCATGTCTGGTCAAATTTTTTCTTGAAGCTTTGGCTTTCTTTCTGGGCACACGGAGGCGAAGTGCCCAAGTGTATCTTAGATGCATATTCATCAATTGTTAGTAGTCTTTCAGTTTTAGATTTTCAAACTCCGACATCAGAGTCTGCTATCTTGCTTCGATTACTCGTTCCACCCCATTATAGCAAGCTTTAACTACATCCCACATCTCCTTGGCGGTTCGATGGTTACCAACCTGAAGAATCTCCTGTGGTCACGACTGAAAAAGTAGTGCCATCGCCATATTATTTTTCTTGGCATTGGTACTAGTCCCCGAGTCTATAACCTCTCACACATCATGCGCGCTGAATACAACTCTCATGTGCATGGACCATAGGGTGTAGTTGGTTTCAGTTAGCACGGGACACTTGATTGATGAGGTGTTGCTTTCTCATGCTACCTGAACGTTATCTTCTGCCATAGAATTCTTCTTGTTTCGTGTACTATAAGTTACTAATGGTGAGGCTGCTGACTCTAGAACGTGGATCTATCTTCAGTTTATTCTTCGATCAAAACATGCCTGACGATCTGCTGCTTCGATCGATTCTTTTGCTTGCTTCTGATCTCAAGGTTCCACCGATTTCGATCTTTAATGGCTCAGATACCAATTAAGGATCAAAACTGGTAAACAAAAACATAAATCTGGAATAACTCTCCAAACTTTTATAAGAACCAAGAAAAAATATAACTTAAAAACTTAGTTACAACTCATACCCATACCACATCTCGGTAGGTGTATATATAATGCTTGATTATTGATAACATGGCTCTCAAGAATTCTTATTAACCTAGGACTCATAAACGATAACATATTCTAATTAGATAGAATCTTAATCCATTAATCTAGGATAACAAAACAAATTTAACATGATTGGTCCCTTAGATTTTAGCCAACTTACCGCCACCACATAGACAAACCCATGTGCTCGGGTCTCATAGACAACCACCAACAATTCTTAATTCTGGTAATGTTCTAGGTTTGGTTCCTGTTCATGCAAATTCTGTTCTGGACATGTCCTAAGCTGCTCTGCATGGTTCAAGGTCCTAGATCATTCGTCGAATTACCCAGTTATCAAAGCCTAGTGACACTGCAACAGTTCAAGATGCAACATGATCAATGATGTTTGAGCTCAAGAGGAGCGAAGGCCATGTGACTAAATTTTATTTGTAAAACATGATTAGCATCTATGCTCAACCTTGAAGATGAGTGCTAATTATATATGTTAATATTGTATTATTAGGGTTTAGTCAGATATAAGCTTTTCTCGCACCCTCTACGTTGTAACCATCCCAGTTAACATCAATTCCATTTCAGATTTACCTTGTGTTTTTGAGCAATTCTTAACAGTTTCAACATAAACATATATTTCTATTATAATCTGATTTGAATCTACAACAATTTGTGATTTACATATATTGGGCATACTCATTTCTACAACTATATATATCCTGTAAGTTACAAATTTACCCACTCATGATATGACGTTAATCTGAATCTGAAGCTAGCTTTGTTGATGATGGTGGCACAAGAGATTTCACATAAGCAACAGGCAAAGCAATTATCTTCTTTGGCTTGCTTACATAAGCTCTTTGCGTAAAATTATTATAATCGTTCGCTTCAATCTCATCCAGTATTTGCCGATACAATAGTAGTGAAGCCCACACCTACCAAAAATTAAATAACATAATTTCTGTGTTCATATTTAACCCAATGGAAATTTTAAATTTGGGACAAAAGTTGTTTCACCAAGGTGCCCAACCCGCCTAACTCAACACTTCTTCAGAATTTTATTAATGAATTGAGGTTGAAGAAGCTTACTGGCCATCTACTAGCAGAACTTAGCTGTGTAACGCCTTCTTCTGCTTGATCAAAGAACGATCTTGCTCGTTTTATTTGTTTTTTCATAAAAATCCTCCATTTATCAGTCACTTTCATTGCAAATATGTCTTCATCTGATAATCCAGCTTGTGCTAATTCATCTTGTGGTAGGTAAACTCTTCCTCTTCTTGCACTGGACCAGAAAGAAAGCATTTTAAGAACTAATCATGACGTCAAACTTTGTACTTCTGAATTTCAAGATTGACATTTCATATTTCAAGACTGACATAAAACTTCTTCTAATCTGTTGCATTTATTATAAACTTCTATCTAACAAATCAAATTCATCTCAGAGTTCCTATCAATATGGATTGATTGCGAAATAAATTAGCTTGATTTGACCTCAAAAGTCAGAAGTTAGATGATTCTAAACTTACTCTTCTCCTACATCCCTGAGGATGTTTGTGAGTTGATTAGCGATCCCTAGAGCTAAAGCAGCGTTATAAACACTCTCTGTTGGTGCATTAGATTCATGATCAATTCCCATTATCGGAACGCTCATCAATCCAACTGTGCCCGCTACATAATAGCAATACAAATAAAGCTCATCAAAATTCTCATATCTTGACTTTTTGAGGTCCATCCTCATTCCATCGATCATATCCTTAAAAGGCTGAAACAACCGAAAGTCAACAAAGAAGCATTAACATTTTGAAAAAATGAAGAAGCTGTTATGCAGTTAGATCCATTATTGATTGATATAAATGACAATTTCAAAAAGTCAACCTGAATGTCAACAGGAAACCTTTTAACAGTATCTGATAAAGCACCATCGAGCATATCAAAAGGTCGTCCATCGAAAATATCTTCTAATCTCGACTCCCAACGATCTAGAGCTTGCGGAGTTATGTGTGACGAATTTGGTCCATCAACGAGTTCATCAGTCCTCCTACACCATACTGTTTGGTTGAACCGAACACAAAAAGTCAAAGGAGTTTGGCCATTACCCATATCCAAAATTAAATTTCTTTAATGCAGTGAGAGTCCCATAATATTTAACGTGTTCTTCTACAACCTATCCAGTATTTTAAAATTAGATTAGTCTTAAAGATAAAAATGCAGCAGCAGGTTTCAAGTTTCAAATCATGAACTGAATTATTATTCTTATTATTTTTTTTAAATTGTGAACACTATAAATACTGAACTGACACGTGCATTTCAGTCTAAATGGTTCTATCAGTTTCAATAGTTTATGAACACTTTTACAGCACACCATAGATCGCCCATATAGCTTTTCGCCTTTCGGGTGTCATCAACAATGTTCCTGTGAATAGCAGGACAAAATACAGACCAGTCAATGCAAAAATCAACAAACTTTCTTGTATTAAAATATTAAAAACAATAAAAAATAAACTCTAACCACAATCTCTAAATCAAAAATATATAGAACAAAAACTGACAAACCTAAATAAAATGTTTTGGCATACTCTGCACAAACTTCACCACACCTATCATAAGCTTCATTCAATAAACCTAGTGTTGCAGGAAGAACAATATCTGGTTTCACCTGCACATCATCTGCAGATTTCATTTGCTCATCAACCAAAGCTGCTTGCTTCAAAACCACATCATAAACCAATTGTTCTGATGAAATTGCCAAATTCCCAGATGAATTAGCCACTAATCTCGATCCCAAAAACCCAAGTTCACCATAACACCTACGTTTCCTACAATCTTTCTTCATTCTTTCACCCCTACAAAACCCCTTTTCTTTCAACAACGACCTTGTTGTTTGCAGGAACCCCAATGCATTACACACATTTGAATTATGGGAAATCAACGAAACCATTTTGTCGTTCGGGGATTTTGACGAACACCCTCTTCACATTCAGTGGAAAGATTACGAATTAGACGAAATGGGTCGAATTTATTGGAAAAGTGAACCAATTTATAATGAAAATGAAGGGTTCTTGATGAATGAAACAAAGAATTGAAGAAATGGGGCTTCAATGGTGTAGGAAGTTAAGTGGATACATCGACCAGACTAATTTCATTTTCATGATTTGCTTAAACTAAAAGTGCACATGAATATTCATAAGACAGAATGAGAATGAAGTTTGATTGTGAGAGTTTGATACATGTATCATGTATGACACATAAAAAGGAAATTTGATATTATATAAATCACGAAATAATTTACATAGGTGGAAAGCCATTTTAAGTTGCTTTTTACATGAATGGATTATGGTACTATGGTACTAATTGGTTATTAGTACTAAGTTGCTACTATTATTAGTGGTAACTGTGATTTCAATATACTAGTACTAAGTTGCTACTATTATTAGTGGTAATTGTGATTTTCAATAGACACCAAAGAGTAGTAAATTTGTTAGTAGCAAATATGGTAGTTAGGTCTCAGTAGCAGCTTGGGGTGTCAATTATAACTAAAATACTATTGTTAGAGTTTTTGTTAAATGGTTTGCCACTTGTGTAAGTGTCATGACAGTCGTAATGCCGATAGTTATAATGTCGACAGTAACCGCAATTTGAATCGTTTTGATAGTTTGTCTCCTATATCTTATATGGTTAAATTTCGATATATGATTTTGGTGTGTTGTTTTCATGTTTGTATTTATTTTTCTTGTAAATTATCATTTTAAATGTTTTAAAGTATTAATAAAATATTCAATCTGAATTAATTTTACACGATTCATAGATATACAAACAATTTCAGAACTACAGACCATAAAACCTATGTAATATACTATAAGAATCATAAATCTTATGAACGTTGTACTTTTGTGGTTTGAAGTTTTTCAATCAAATAGCTAGGAAGAAGTAACACAAAAACAAACTACAAAGCCGTTTTTCATAAATTATAGAAATTAAAACTTATCAAATCTTTTCAATGAAATGACTTGAGCTTTGATGTATTCTTTAGCCAAAAGTACCTACGTGTCGTCTATTATTTTCTCCACTCTCACCGGCTTGTTTTGAATAGCAAGCTCATTTCTTGTCATCTAAATATACTAATAGACAACCATTATAATCACTTCCCCGTCATTATGTTATGTAAATCAAACAACATTTAGTTATGTTACTTGAATAATCAAAAATAATTGTTACTGGTTACGGGATCACAACGATTGACAACCACCGAGGTGCACTAATTTATCGTCTCTTTTGAGGTTTCGTGGTTGCTAGCGGGGTTTGTTGGTGGTGTAAGGTATCAGGTAGTTTGAGATACAAAAAAGACTCAATTGAAATACAACTTCGTTTTCATATAAATTTATATAATGACATTGGCAAAAAAACAAAGCAAAAAGATTGCAGCATATTTCTTATTTAAAAAGAGTTAACGAACATGGTTACTACAAGACTACATGAGAAAGGAAATTATTAGAAAACTAAATGGATTAAACATATATTGTATATAGTATGATGGTTGAAAAAGAAAATTAAGAAATCAAGAATTAATTTTCATTTTCGACACTAAGTTTTGATCTGTTTTGTTATATACATAAAAAAATAATGTTTTTTTTCTTGTTTGAGACCCTTGCCTTTTATAAAGTTATTATCTTCAGTTAACTCAGTTAGTTGTTTTTGTTAAGTTATAACCATTTAAGTTATTGTACATATCATTAAATAATATTATTAACTATATAAATGATTTAATTGCTTTTAGTTTAACAAACACAATTAACTAAATTAATAAAAATAAATGTAAATGACAACCTTTCTAATAGTCATGGACCCATAAGAGGAAAAAACTGTTTGGATGAAAATAATAAAACAGAACAAAATTCAAGGATAAAAATAACAATTAACTTAAAAAATAATATAAAAATGATAGATTGTGGGGCCCTATTGGATGGTTACTACTACTTCTTATATATAGTACTAGTGTGTGAATCGTGTTTTTTCGCGGGTTATTTAAAATTTATAACATTTGATTTCGATTACGTGTACATTAGAATTCAATCCGTAGATATAGATAAAAATTATATTGACAACTCTGTGTTGGAAAAAAAATCATGTCGAAACGTTAATATAATTTAGAACATTATAACAACAAATATAGATTTTATAAACCATTATATTTTTATGATTATAAGAGAAAAATGATTTAAGATTCAGAACCGTGAATCAGTTTTAATAGCTTGTATATTTTTAGTTTGATACTTGTATATTATTACATATTATTACTTATTACTAATTTTTTTTATTTTGTAAATAACTAATATAATTACTCTAAATACTATTACTATTATTATTATATTGTTGTTGTTGTTGTTGTTGTTGTTGTTGTTGTTGTTGTTGTTGTTGTTGTTGTTGTTGTTGTATTGTTGTGCTGCTGGCAGCTGCTGCTGCTGTTGTTGTTGAATGTTGTTGTTGTTGAATTCATATGGATTAAAAAAATTAAATTAAAATCCATCATAATATTATTATACTAACTCTATAGCTGTCTGAAGGTCAAAATACAATTATTATTTGACATCCTAAAATGATTTATAAATAGTATAGATAATATAGATATTTATTATTGCTTTCTATATGTTATGTATAAAATTGGCTCACGTGATGTGCGGATGCTACTGAGATTTTTTTCCGACCAGCTTTAAATACTGATTATATTATTATTGTTATTATTATTATTATTATTATTATTATTATTATTATTATTATTATTATTAATATTTTTATTATAACTATGTAAGTATTTGGTAAATAGTATTGAGTTAATAATATAATACTTAATTTAAATAGTAAAAATACAAATAAAAAATATAAATATAGTGTTAATTTAAGTTATTGTTAAAAAAGTAACACTTAATATAATAAATTTAATCATATGCATTAACTCATGTATAATTAGAATAAGTTTATTAAATGAGCACAATTTAGAAACACTTGAATAAAACACTTGTATCATATGCTTGAATAGTTGTTCTAGATGTATTACAAAAATAAAAACTACCAATTTACCGATGAATTTGTATTATATAGCAGTAGAGATAAAAGTGAAAATAAAGATAAAAAATATTAAAATAAAAACATAAAGCACTACATGTTACCAATCTAGTGAGCTATATGACACACTACTATTGCATGGTTACTATTCACTCACTTCTTTAAAAATATATATAATTCATCAAAGTATCAGAACGGTAACAACAATTGTTATAGTGCAGGATCAAGTTATGATCAATGCAACAGTTTCACAAGTTGGGAGAGTTATTAACACTTAGCAATTCAAATAGGGAATCGGTTGGATATGGTTTTCAAGAATGATTTATATTGCACTCAAGTTTTGTTACAAGTGTTACAAAGCTTATCTAAATTACAAGTACTTGAGACACTTTATACTACATCCTACAGCCGGCCATACTTTGAAGGTCAGCTGGAAACACTAATCTAGACAACAAGATCAATGTAGAGTCAAAAGGCAGATTGCCTTTTGACTAGTGACTATGACATGCCATAGCTCACATCCTAATCTATTACAAAAAGGATAAAAGTACATAGTTGGAAAGTTATAAACAAAAGAGCCTTAATCTACAGTTTACAAAAGCATGAACCTTTTCACCAACTCATGCAAGTTGGTAAGACATCAGAAGTGGCAGTGAAAAGTTGTTAAGCTTTTGTCAAAAAGTGATTCATAGAAAGCATGTCTTTTCTATCTTCGGAAGAAATCAGTCTTTGGCTTCGGAAGAAATCAGTCTTTGGCTTCGGAAGACTTTGTCTTTAAAGGTTTGGAAGACTTCATCTTTGGCTTCGGAAGATTTGATACTTGGTATAAGTTTTGAGTTATATCAAATCTTCCAAATTAACTTCCTTGTACTTGCATATGCAGGCAGTGAGCTCTTTTGGTTGCATCAGTCACTAAGTGTCATCCTTACAAACTCCCCCTAGGCTGATGCTACTAAAACTTGAGGATACCTTTAAATATTGATCTTCATCTATTGACAGTCCTCATCAGAATCAAGACCATTCCCTTCATCATTAGTTGGTCAGGATTCCTTAGACTTTCAAAGTATCTCCTCATGTCATAGAGATCATGTAGAGGAAGGTCAAGTATGTTTTGCCAGAAATACACATCTTGACCCCCTTGATCTCTAGTGACATACCATCTGTCTGGCTTGGTGGCAAACATCCAAGACACGATGGGTCTCTTAGCAGCAAGAGGCTCTACTTGAATAGGAGTTGGATGAGCAGCCTCTTCTTGATCACCTTCAAGAAGTTCTGACCCATCCTGAGGTGTAGAGGTGGATGCCTTGGACTTCTTCTTCTTCTTATTCTTCTTGTCCTTTCTAACTGAGGAGACCAGCCTACAGTACCAGATCGTTCTTGTTTATCTTCCTTAGTTGGGTCCTTGTCCTTCACTAGTTCAGAAGGAGAAGGATCAGGACCCTACTATGCATCAGAAGATGAAGCTAGTTGTGATGCAGCACTAGGTCCTGGTTGAGTTGTCTTTTGTGGTTCAACCTTGACCTCAACTTCAGGTGCAGCCTGACTTGGTGGACAATGCAAGTCAATAAGCTCACCCCTTTTGATTTTCTGCTTGATCACTCTAATGTGCTCATCCATGGTGGATAGAAACATTAGACCAAGTCTTTTTCTGGAGAATCCATACAGCTTCAAGAAGCTCACCATCTTTAGTCTGTCAGCAAACTTCTTCTAATTGGCTCGAATGGTGGCTCTTGAGTTAGCAGCCTCTTCCCTCATCTTCCTCTCAGCAGCTTGTTACTCTTTTAGCACTTGTTGCTCAAGCTTCTTGAGGTATTCAAATTCTATGTAGTCATAAAGTAAGGGAAGAAGGTCTGCTGCCTGATAGAGACCTGTGACACTCAGGTAGTCTATCATGTTTTTCCTATCTTATTCTTTATCTATGTGACATCTTGTAATTTTCCGTTACCAAACTTCGTTAGTTCCGTTAGGTCTTGCATACACGTGTCGTGAACACACACTAGTTGTCGTTGAACGTTGGTGACTTAATAATAAATAACAATGATAAACAGATAATAATTTAACAAATAATGCTGGTTATTAGTTTGTGGTTAAGCGATTTATGAATTTTAAATATTATTTGTGAATTTCACCTTGTAACGTGCCAACGTGTAATATTTGTTCCATGAGTTTTGGTATTTATTGGAAATGTATATGATTATTATTATTGATTAATAATGCTTGCATTATTAAGTTAAAACCTTTTAAAAAGTGTTTAAAAGATTAGGCTTTATAAAATATAAACTTTTAGGGTTAAAAGGTAACTATTTTAAACATAATATTACCTAAAACAAAACCCTAATCCCCCCTCCCCACCCTTCGGCCGCGACAACACCTAAACACACACAACTTGCGATTTTGATCAAGAGCAAGCAATTAGGCATCGATTTTGGTTAGTTCCAAGGATTACAACATGTTAACAACTTCAATTCTTGGCCGTTACGCGATTAAAGGTTAGATTTTTACAAGTTTTTTCATGGTTTTTGGGTGTTGGCTGAAACCCTAGTTTGAATGGGTTCTAGATGTCGAATTTTGTGATGTTTGATGATTGTATGATGTTAGTTAGGTTGTATTGATGTTAGTTTACGTGGATTATACGAGAAATTCGTGGTTTTGATGCGTAGTTCATACCTTACTAATAATAGTAACTTTTGTGCATGTACTTGATGATTTGATGATGGATTGATGATGTTATGATGTTGATAATGTTGTATGAATGTTGGGTTACAATTATTATGCAAGAAATCCATGAATTGATCATGTAGTTCATACCTTGCTATAAGTAGAAACTTTTTGATATGAGATTTGTGAATTATGATGATTTGATGATGCTGAATGTGTCTAGATGATAGTTATGAGCTTGAATAGGTATTGTGTTGATGAATTCATGATTGAATAGAGCGTTAGATTGATTTTGGGATGTTACTTTCCCAAAAGGGAAACTTTATTTGTGTGGAACATTGGATAAGGTGAATTGGGCATGTTTATGATGTTAAGGTCATGTTAGAATGTTTATTGATGGTGTCTAATGTTGTGGAATGTGTTAATTGGGTTGTATGGATACTTGATTGGTCAATTGGGAAATTTGGACTTTTATGGATTATACATGATGATGGCTTGGGATAGGAGATTATAGAATCATGTTTGGGATTGTAATAGGTCATTGTTGGGTATGTTGGTTGGCATGAATCTTGTTGAAGAATGTGATGATGATCGTTATACACGCATGCGAATCTGAGGCCCCTACTTGGTAGGATTGGCAGGGTTTAGGGTGTGAAGTCGTGAGTGGCTTCACATGGCATGTTGTGCATGATTAGACTTTATGTATGATGTACTAGTTGTGATGTAATTATAATTGTGTTGAGCATGTTGACTGCTTGAGATTTGCATGAGTTGTATGATAATCTAAGTTGCATGATGATCTTTGTAGAGCAAGTGGTTGATGAAGTGATATATGTGAACAACTTGTATGCTAACTATGTATGGTGAGTTGCTATGCTTGATTAAATAGGATTTCAATTAATATGTCACCAACGGGTCAAACGGGTCAACTGGGTCAAATGTGTCTTGTTTTCTAAAACCTTTGGTCAATGTGTTTATTGAGCACTTAGGGTTGTTAATGATTCTGTGAACACGTACTCATGTACTTGCGTGTTCTAGGTAAACTCTGAAGTTTGTCTTTCCTCTCTCTCACAAGTTAGCTTTAATATCATTCGTGTGCACACCAGGTGAGTTCATGCCCCACTTTATTTACACTCTCTTTTGGGGGAGATAGCATACTCGTTATGAAATGCTTTATTGATTATAAGTTGTGTATAGTGGAATGTAGTGCGATATACTATGAAAGTCCTCACACTTTCGGATCGTTAATATTGGAACTAGCGGGAAATCTTAGGTAGTACTACTGGATCTGACAAGCCCCACCTTTGCGACTCGAGGTCAAACGGGTATTGTCCTAACACATGGTGTCACGACCTAGTAAGTCGTGACGGGAGGCAATCAAACAAAACGCTGTCAGCTTCGATCGCGAAATCACTACGATTATTACTTGGGAATTTAGACTAGCTATCTAATTCAATGCACTCTTATATTTTATAACTGTTACTGTTATGTTTTACGCAAACTCTTGAACTCACCAACCATTGTGTTGACTCTTTTAGTATGCTATTCTCAGGTCGTGGTTAATGAAAAGCCTAGGAGTTCTCACAGGTCAGCATTTTGGGTCAGCATTGTTGGGAACAATTATGGTTTTTGCAATTGAAATAATTATGTATTGTTTTGAACAACGATTGGCGCGTGTTTGCGCATTTTACATTGTGTTGCATTATTTTGGGTTGTCATGTTTACTGAATGCTTCCGCATACTTTTAATGTTTTAAACTCTGATTTTGTTTGAATGTTTCATATAGAGTCCTTTTGAGTAACTAATGAATGAGATCCTGGTTTGTTCACACGCCTCGCGGTAAAACCCCGCACGTGGATTTTGAGGGTGTGACAGATCGGTATCAGAGCCATTGGTTATAGGGAACTAGGTTTCATACACACTAGACTATATCCGCATAGATTGTTAGTTACTCGTCACTTATTTCCTTACTGTATAGTCATTGGCAAACGCATCACGTACTTCGCAGCATGGCATCATCGTCCAGAAATTTAGGCTAGAGACCTGCATGGTCTGAGTCACCTTGTCCTTCTCCTGTACTTGATAGGGGATCAGACTGGCCTTGACATCCTTACCCCTCTGAAGAGATGGATTGGGATCAGCCATTCGCATTACCCGAACGTGATCCTCCGCGGAACTGGATCTTCTATCCTACCTATATACACCGCATGGTTTACAGGGAGCGTGTACCACCTGTAGCTCCTACTTGACCCAGTACTAGATCGTCGAAAGCTTCTCCAGCGCACACACTTCCTTCCTTAGACATCCCACATGAGTAGGCCTTTGCAACATTGGTGGCTACACTAGACACCGAGCGGAAACGTATTAGAGGACTCACTGATGAGAACTCCACTTTATGATATGAGATACGTCAGTTGTGTTTCCAGGTAGAGACGCTTTGGGAGTGACTTTCGATAGCCATTAGTGGGCATCATACTCTGGTAGGAAATGTGCTAACGCTTACCGAGCGCATGAACGTGCAGGATCATCAGAACATAGTGGTAGATGATAGATTTGCTGACCTAGAGGCACAGCTAGCGGCACTTCAGATTGCCGAAGCCCCTGCTCCTGAGGAAGATCCTATTGAAGAAGACCCAGAGGAAGAACCTGAAAAAGAACCGGAAGAAGCCCCGGAGGAAGAAGAACCAGCAGAGATGGAAGAGGACAGTGATGGAACGGACGTGCTGGATTGATTCTATATTTATATGACTTGGACTATACAGTGTTCTTTTCTTTTGAAACCTATGTGGGAAGGGTTGTTTCCCACCCAACTGAAAAACTAAAATTTTGACATTGATGGAATATTTTGTGAACCATTTACAATTTATTATCTTTGGTTTTTATTTTTGTTATAAATATTATGGTTATGGTAAATTTATTATTTCTTATTATTTACTGTACTTCAATGAGATTAATGTGTTGGATGTTACTCATTATTGTATTTGTGAATGTAAAGTGAAATATGGACGCAAGAGGTAGAGGACGTGGATGTGGCCGTGGATGTGGTGCCAGTGGTCGTGGTACCGGTGCTATAAACATGACCCTTGCTGAATTAGCTGCCCTGATAAATCAACATGTGCAAGCAGCGGTTGGTCCACAAGCTGCATAATTTAGAGGTAAATGATGACCTTGGTCATCAACTACATAAATTTTCTACTAGATGGTTAACCCATTTGATTGGACTAAATAATCCGAAACGTTGAATACATGACCGCCAGCGTGCACATATAAGCATTCATGGACTGCAAGCCCCACACGTATAGTGGAGCTGAGGGAGCTGTA
>CM046437.1:42372388-42471645 GCA_025506505.1 Flaveria sonorensis | reverse complement strand
TGCCTGCTTTTGGTGTGGGAAGGAGGGCCACGTGGCAAGGAGTTGTCATGTGGTGAAATGTTACAACTATGGTAAGAAGGGGCATATGAGCAAGGGTGCAAGAAGCCGAGGGCTGAGAGCTCCGGGGTGAAGAAGGGGACTGGAAGGCGGTAGGAGGGCGAAGGCCAGGCATTTTATACTTGGGTGGAGGCTAGGGTGGACCCCGACGCGGTGTCAGGTACATTTCTAGTAAACCAAAATTGTGTGCTATGCTTTTTGATTCTGGTGCTAGTAAAAGTTTTATTCTACTGCCTTCTATGCTAAGTTGCCGTTAGAAGTAGAAGTATTGATGAGCCCTTCGATGTAGAAACTACCATTGATAAGTCTACCAGGATTCTGATCTGTAGAGGATTATGGCATAGAGTTGGAAGGCCATAAGTTCATGCTAAATTATTCGTGTGCCCTAGGTGGATTCGAGGTGGTTCTAAGATGGATTGATGAGCTCAAAATAGATCGATCTGTGATGATATAAGAACACAATTCAATCTAATACATAGAAATATTTAATTCAAACACGAATCAAAAAAAATTCATGGAAGTTTTCATTTATTAGTAGAGAAGAATACAAATGTAAGTAACAGTACAAAGCGTCTAAACTGAAAGTCAATCTCTATATGTCTTCCTACACAATACATATTCACTATTTATAATAATCAAGAAAACAAAGGAACATATTTACAATAAAAGTCCCTATATTATGACAAAAATGTAAAAGACATACAAAGACAAATGTTAATCTTTAAAAGTAGCATCTACACTCTCCCCTAAGATTTACATGTCTTCAGTCTTCAAATCTTCAGGCTTCAGATCTTCAATCTTTAATCTCCAATCTGGTTTCATCCTTTAATCTTCAGTCAAGTCTTCAGTCTCCAGCTTGACCTTCAGTCTTCAAACATCAAAGAAGTCTTCAGGTTCTTCCTTGACTTTGAATACTGGTTTTCCTTGTAAGTCTCTTGCTCCCTTATAGCCTTTGCAATTGCAGCTTTAAATTTCTCAGCAAAGCACACTTGGTTCAGGCTTCTTCTCATTTGTTTTATCTTCATAGACTTCATCACTTCCAAAGTTTTCTTAGATAATCCGGCTATATCCACATTTGCATAGCCTCTGTTGGATTTGGATTATCTTTGCAATAAATTTCCAGTACACCTTTACTTGATATTCTCATAAAGTCATGTCTTGAGATCTTTCTTTACTATATTTGCATACGCCATTGCTTTCCTCAAAGATATTCTTTCCATTGCTGCATTCATAACTTTGATGATGGACAAAAATATTTCTTATCATTTTCTGCATTCTCGGGAAATACTTCTCAAACTTCTGAATGGACAAAAATGAAATATAACTAGGATGAGGTAATTGAGTCAAATACTCCAAACAAAGTGATCATCTCATTGTCCCAATCATTCAAGTCTCGAACTAACTTCATCTCAAAGTATCAGCATTATAAAACCATCTCAGAATTGGTTGGACTGCTGTGATCCTTCATTACTTTAAGTCCGGTTAGTGATTTTTCAAAAAAATGCATCACTATACGCATCAAGGAACTTTTCTTCACCCACATCCTCTTCTACTCCTTTTTGCTTTTTCTTTAACTTTTGGAAATATTTTTTATCCTCTTGATCACAACGTGTTTGCAAGAAGGATGGCATTCTGTTTATTCCTCTGTGAAGAAGCTCTACAAACATCTCTCCACGCTTAGCTTTAGAATGGTTTTCTCAAGGCATTTTGCTAATTCTTTCAGATCTGTACTGGGAGCTTGATAATGTTGAGAAAAAGTGATACACTCAAATATAGCATTAACTCTCTTAATAAAAAATGCATCAAACACTTCATCATATTTCCAAGCTACAAATCTTGACCTCTTTTGTTGTGTCAGGAATAACCATAGCATTTAATAACTCTGAGATATATTGTCCTTTTTGTAAAACATTTCGTACAAGGTCACCCGCAGATCGAGCTTGTTCCATAATTGCCTTTGTTCCAAAGGAACTTCATATCCTTGTCTTTCTGTTTGTGGAAACATCTTTATTAGCTCTCTTTTTTTCATATCTTGAACTATCCTAGCCATTGATTTAATCTCAATGTGGCTTCAAAATCCTTGTTCTTTTAGTTATTTCTAAATACTGAGGATGTCAGTCTATACAATGCAATCATCTTGTTTGTTTGTTTTCTCAGTCTCTTAAAAGCTTCTCACTAAGTTCTCAAGGATTCAGCTTGTAATCTTTTCAATTTCTCCAAGATAGTTCCTTGATTGCAACCACATCCTTAACGCGGTTACGTTCATGTCGTCTGGATTCGGATGGTGCAATTTGATGTTGGAATAGCCTTAACATTTATACTTTCACTTAGTGGATTCCATTCACCCATGCTCAACCACAATCTCATTAGGATCATCGGTGCACTTGATTAAACTGCTATGCACTTTTCAAATTCTTCATTGATCTGTGAAATAGTTAATCCATCTAAGAATACTCTGTTGTATTTCATTTTCACCAGATAATTATATCTATCTTCAATATCAACAGGTATGTCATCATGGCTTAATCCACTTGGAGAAAGATACTTCAACATTGCCTCATGAATGTCTCCATCATCAAGTACTTCATTGTACCAATCATCATCAAATTCAGACTCTATGTCATCTAGAGCTCCGATCGTCTCTGAATGTCAGCTTCGCCTTCTTCACACATTCACCTTTTGTATTTTAGAAGATGATTCAGGTAAAACTAAAACATCAATCTCATCCACTTCCTTTTCCCTTTATATCTAGATTGAATCTTTTTAACCTCAATTGGAGCAATCTCACACATAATTATTACCCCCCAGAGATGGAGACTTTTGAGTTTCTTTCAACTTGTTTAGTTTACCTTTCAACATATTATTCTCCTCACTCATCTTCTTTAACTTTTTCTTCATCAAATCATAATCAACCATCATAACTTCAAAAGTTTTCAAATTTCTTCTTTACTTTTTCTCATCTCATCAATCAATTTTTCTTTCTCTTTCATCTCTTCAATTACCTTTTTATTAGCATCTTTCAGCTCTTCAATTTCTTAACTTGATTCTCATTATCCTTTTTAAGTTCATCAATTTGGTTTTGTAACTTTTCTTCCTTATTCACATTTCTTCATGAATAGACTCTTGTACAAACTCAGTTATTACAATCTATTCTTCAACCACCAACCATTCCTCTATCATTTCAGCTTTCTTCAACTGTTTGGCTTCATCAACTAGCTCTTTAGTCGTTTGATCAACTTCTTGGATGTTTTCTTCTATATTTTTCATCCATTTCCTCAGTATCACCATCTATTTCTTCAATATCATCATGACTCTTCATGTGCCTCTTCAACAACATGCTCATATTCTTGTATTTGCTCATGGATCACTTCCATAGCTTCAATATTATCATCACCTTCATTATCATCATCTCCATTATCATCATCTGATGAACTAGAACTTTCATCATCAGCTTCATCATGTTCATCATCATCATCATCTTCTTCATCATCATCAGCTGAATTTCTTCAATAAGATCAGCTGGATCTAGTGTTCTTTTTCAGTTAGATGATAGGATCTATAGTGATATCAACTTCATCATTTGCCACATTCCTGATGTAATCAAATAGAGGAACATTCTGAGCACCTGTCACATAGACAATCTTTTGTATGATATCTCTGACATGTGTTCAAGAATCAATGTTTCTCCACTAAAACCATTTCCTTATGTCAGGATATTCTTCATTAATGATCATTTGAAGGAATCTTGGATACATCAGATACTTATTCCTTATGCCCTTTTCTAATTGAAAATAAACCCATTCATGATCCACTTGGACATATTAAATCTCCTGTTTGTTGCCAGTGACTATCGGAGAAGCAATGTCAACAGGGAAAGAATTCCATCCTGCACTCCTCTTGGACATACAATGTTGGAATATATAGCACAGAAGTTTCCAGTGGTTGAATACAAGGGCTCTGAAGAACTATTTCTTGGAAATTGATTAGGATGACCCATTTCCATGAATGTTTGACTACATTCATTAAATGCCAATTCAGAAATCTCAGCATCATTTTGACCTAATCTCAAAGCATTTCTTATAGAACCTTCTGATACTTCAGTCATCCTCATGTTTGTTATAAACCTCTAACCACTTTCCTTCCATTATCATCAGCATCAATTTATGCAGTGCTCCAGAACTTTTGAATCAGACAAGCATATATAACAGGCTGGTAACACATAGCATATATATATTTGGTTCTCAGCAGAAATCTGATAATCTCTACATACCAGCGACATCTCTAACTTCTTCATTGAGAAGAGCAGCCACATTATGTTTGGGCTCAAATTTTAAATTTACCATCGCAAAGAAAACAAAGAAATTTAGATTTTGAAAGTTATATTTTCACTCAATTTAAAGTTTATTGACTTTTACAATTTAACCATTTTTTTTATTTTTACACTTGATTTGCTGAGATTTTTAAATTCTGATGAATTACACACATTCAAAGGAATTTGATTCTTAGATGATTTACATTTTAAATTTAACTTTTATTCAAACAATTTTCAATATGATTTTGATTTATTTTCTATTTTATTTATTTTTATTTTTATTATTATTAATTTTTTTAAAAAATTTTCTTGACTGTTCATATTCAAGTCGACTGCTTGATTATCATCAAACATTCAACTTTGATGAACACTCGATTTGAATGCACAAACAGGTTCGCAATCCAGTTCATTTCATCATATAATCATAAATTTTATTCAATATCCTTTGTTAAATCATATTTTAACAGATTCAAATCATTAGGGTTCGAACGCCTAAACAGGTTCGAAACGCCGAAATCAATCGGCTTATCAATCTGAAATTTATGTGATTTTGTGTTCGAACTTACATTTAGAATCGATTTCTATCACTTTCGAATACAACAACAACACAAAAATCAATCAGAATGAGGATTTCGGGTTTATCGGGATGTATGGGTTTTGAGAAACTGAGTATTCAGGGGAGATTTGAGAATGAAATCTGAGAAACACAAAGTGGTTTATATACTAAGTGAAAACATTTAGGCGCATGAACACTGTTTGTGCGCATGGGCTTAGGCGTATGAGAACTGTTCAGACGCATAAGCTGTTTGTGCGCATGAGCTTAGGCGCATGGGCACTGTTTAGTCGCTTTTGCACTGTTCAGACGCATGAACTAAGCAGAAACGCCAATACTTGGTTTCTACACAGACACATTAGAACTGTTTAGGCGCATGCTACTGATTGTCCGCATGAGGTAGTCAAAAACGTCTAACACTTCTTGTACAAATTCTGAACAAATCATCATGCTCCTACATTTGGACTTTTGACCACTGTTTAGGCGCATGAGATTACTTCCATGTGTCTAACACTTGTAAATTTTCATAATCTTCCACCTGCACACTGTTTAGACATATTAACACTGTTCACATACTAATATTTAAACAATTTCAAATTTTAACTTTAATAAGTCAAATTTGACCTTTACCCAAAATTTTCAAAATTAACCCTTAACTTTGAAATTTTATTTATTTTTCATCTTAAATTTTGAAATTTTTATTTTTGACATTTTTATTTTTTGTTTAATGTTTCAAAATTAGTTTCCCGTCATTTTAGTCTCTAAAATTAATAAAAACTCTCATTTAACTTTTGCAAGAAGCTTTTCCATTTAAATGTTTTTCAAGTTCATTTTTCATTTTGTTACACCACACATGCTTGAACATCTGTAGCATCGTCCTTTCCATCCAAAACCTTAGTTTTTGATTTTTCATGATTTTAAATATCATGAAAATTTAACAGTCATTTTTCTTTTAAACTCTTTTTACTCTCCCTAAACTTTTAAGTTTGATAAAACTTATAAGTTTCTTGAATTTGTCACATGAAGAGCACACTAATCATTGTTAAATTGCCTGCACATAGAAAACATGCAAAAAAAAGATAAATAAAAGAAGAATAAAATCTAATATGCACAATGAATCATGTCTGCAGTGAGATCATATTAGAAGTGATTAGCGCATTAAAATAAAAAAAATTGATGGATATGCACAGACATGACTAAATCCTGATCAAGTGTGTTCCAGGTCAGCAGTTCTGCAGCAAAGAAGACACTAGATCTAAGGACAGAAAATGAGTGCTTTTGGTAAGAGACTCAGCACACTTACTTTTCAACTCTTGGATTGCTTAAGGTATGAAGATATGACATTATGTAAGTCACACTTAGACTTAGAGAGTTCAACCTCATCATGATATACAAGAAATCACTTTTCTCAACTTGAAAACCCGACATATACTTATAACCAGATCTCATGTTTAGAGTGCACATTGGCATTTTTGCATCAGTGAGAATATCCAGGTCTGTAATGACTTACAACAAAGGATATCTCGTCCTTCAGGTCTATGATGACTCATAACAGAGAAGTGTTAATGCTTTAAAAGTCTCATGGTTATTCATATCACCATCAGGTGTGAGTTTGTGACTTAACAAGCACTCAATTTGAGAAATCAAAACTACTCATAGGTACTGAAATGGACAAACACTAATGCATGAGTTATTTAGTTTGATCACAAGAGTTTACTTGTTCAGTATAATTAATGAGTTTACCTGCACATCATATCTGATCATGTCAGACTTTAGTCAAGTGAAGTATGCAACTGATCATACTAATGTACTATCATTTCTCACGTATTGCAAAACAATCATTCCTATATAATTAACATGAAAAACACTATTTTTTTTGTTATTTTGATTTGTATTTTTTATATTTGTTTTTGTCAATTTTCTACTTTTGTATTTGGTTTTCGTTTTTTTTTAAAAAAAATCATGCACACACAAAACATCAGGCAAGTAATATTAACAGGTTCTCTTGCTATGACATTCAGAAAAGAAGGGTTCTGATCATTTTTAGATTCAATTAACTAACGATCCAAAACCAGTTTTTAAGAGTGGTTAATAAGACCAATTGACTCAACCAAATACTCAAACGTCCTGGTAAGAAGGCTTTGGTAAAATGCCGCAATTGTTTTTAGTAGCAATTTGAATCATATGATTAAACCTTTTTCGGAGTTATATCTGAGAAAATGATATCGAATTTCGATATGTTTGTTTTAAAATGTTGGTCTGGATTAGCTGTAATGAACATAGCAGCGGTGTATCAATGTAAATAGGTGTTTTAAGAAAATTGAACCGTAATCAAGCAGTTGTTTTCTAACCAAAGTATTTGAGAACATCCTGCTGATGCAGCAATGTACTCAGCTTCTGTAGTAGTGTCAGAGACATTTGTTTGTTTTTTGCATTGCCACAAGACTAATCTGGGTCCTAGAAATCGACACCCACCCGTTGTTGATTTTCTATCTTGACAACATCCGCCATAATCACTATCAGTATACCCATGTAACTCAAAATTTCCTTCGTAAGGATACCATATCCCTAAAGCCGGTTTACCTTTGAGATACCTGAATATTCTTTTGACAGCAATAAGTGGGATTTGTTCGGGTCTAATTGATACCTTGCACAGACACGAAAAGCATACATAATGTCTGGTCTAGATTCAGTGAGATACATCAAGAACCAATCATCGATCTGTATAATGTTTGATCTACTAATTTTCCTTTCGGATCAGGTTCAATCTTGGTGTTCACATCAGATGGAGTTCTAATTGACTGATATCTAGCAGCTTAAAATTCTTCAAGAGTTTGTCGACGAACTTCTCTTGGTTGATAAATACCATCTGAAGATGCTAACTTGTAGTCCCAGAAAGATATTTATCTCTCCCATAGAACTCCTCTGAAATCGAGATTTCATGATTTCTTCAAATTCATTGCACATTTTTGGACTTGTAGAACCAAATATGATGTCATCGACATACACTTGTACGCATAAAAGATCATCATTATCCTTCTTTATGAATAAAGTCGGATCAATCTTCCTCTTGTGTACCCATGTTGGATTAGTGTTGTGACAATGTTTCATACCAGATTTAGGGGCTTGATGTAGTCCATATAAAGCTTTGCTCAACTTGTACACACGATGTGGATATGTAGCATCTTCAAAACCTGGAGGTTGCTTCACGAACACATCATCGGTGATAGGACCATACAAAATGCACCCTTACGTCCATTTGATACACTTTAAATTTCATGAATGAGGATATCCAGGAAGACACGAATAGATTCTAGTCTTGCAACTGGAGCAAATACTTCATCATAATCAATACCTTCTCTTGAGTGTATCCTTGTGCAACTAATCTTGCTTTATTTCAGATAACAATTCCTCGATCATCAGTTTTATTTCTGAATAACATTTTATGCCAATAGCATTTTCTCCTTTAGGTAAATCCATCAGATTCCACACTTCTTGTTTGCGGAACTGTAATAATTCTTTGCATGGCCTCGATCAACCATTGTCTTTAACGCTTCGGTAACATTTTTAGGAACAATTTGAGAAAGAAAGCAAGAGTATAAGCAGACGTTTGCTTGTTCTGATTTACTTCTCGTCGTTCTCTCACTCAAGGACCAATAATCTGAGATGTTGGATGAATCTCATCTCCTTGAACATGAACATCTAGATTGGTTTGATTCAAGTTGGAAAGCTGATGCAATAGGCTTGAAGAATGTGGATTGAAATTGGGAAACTTGATTCGGTGAGTTGATAAAGTAATCAAGATTACCGGAATCAACTACATCACCAGAGATAGATGACGTTCCAGACTCAGGTTGTACAATTATGTACCATCATTAGGAATGGATGAGACACATTTTGGTCTCTGAAACTGGATGAGTATTGTCTTGATGATCTTCATTATTAGACTGAATAATAGAATCTCTAACGAAAGAAAAGAAGGGATAGTTTGAGCTTGAATCATCTGCATCGTCAGAGTCCGAATCATCACTGAATGAACCGAGATCTCCTTGAATTTTCTTTTCACCTGTAGAATCAAGCAAGTTAGATTGATTAAAAAGTTTGATTGAAAAGAGTTTGACAATGAATCTAAATCAAATAACCATGCAGGACCATTTGACACTGATGGAAAAGAGTTTTCAAGAAATTTAACATTGAAATGTTTCAACTATAACATTAGTCCTAGAGTTATAACTTCGATAGGCCTTTGAAACAGATGAATATCCAACGAAAAATCCATCATCAGATTTTGATTCAATTTCCTAAATGATCATTTGAATTCAGAATCATAACTGGACAACCAAAAGATTTAAGAAAATCTATGTTGGTTTCCTGCCAAACATTAACTCATAGGGAGTTTTTAGTTTTTCTTTAACAATTAATGAACGGTTCTGAACAAAGCATGCAGTTGATATTGCTTCATCCCAGAATGTGATTGGAATTTTAGCATCGGCTAACATGGATCGTGCTGCTTCAATCAATGTTCGGTCTTCCTTTTAGCAACTCCGTTTTGTTGAGGAGTTCTGGGATCCTTTCTCTGCACAAAACATGTTAAGAGTTAGATTTTTGAATTCCGTCCATTATCACTTCTAATTATTTTACTTTTTGATCTAGTTGATTTTCTACTTTTATGATGAATTCTTTTATTAATTCAGCCGTTTCGATTTTGCATTTAGAAAGAAAACCCATGAAAATTGTATAGTCATCAATGATAACTAAACAGTAAGATTTTCTTCCAATACTCTTCACGTTGGTTGGTCAAAAAGGCCATATGCAACAACTGACGTGGTTTGGAATTTGAGTTTATCAGTTTGGACTTATAAGATGCTCTGTGCTATTTTCCTTGTAAACATGCTGAGCATAAATCAGTTGTGGCAAACTTCTTTGATGGAAGGCCAATAACATGATTTCCTGCTACAAGCTTGTTCATGTTTTTGAAATTTGACTGCCCCAGACGTCTATACCAAAGCTGGCTTTCATCATTTGATGCTTTAGCAAAGAGACAAGTTGTTTTTGTAGAAGAATCCACTTGAGACATATCCAGTTTGTATACGTCTTGGTCTCTGACAGCTTTAACAACCATGCTATTCTTGCTTATCTGAAATCCTGGCTTCAAGATATAACAGACTGAATCATCAAAAAGACAGAGTAGGATTTATCACAAATTTGGGATACGCTTAACAAATTAAAGTTCAACTGTGAACAGAAGTTGACTTTATCAACTTATAATCCCGTTGGATACTGTTCCTTCTCCGGTTATTTTTCCTCCCGCATCACCACCAAAGGCGACATGTGTTCCATCTTTAACTTAAATTCTTGTAATAAGGCCGATTGCTGTCATATGTCAGCTACACCGCTATCAACATACCAAATGTTGATTGGTCTTCTCGGGCGAACCTGCAAAACAAAACAATTAAGTTGAATTATCTACCCAAGCCGAAATGGTGTGGGTTTTCCAAACTAAACTTAGAATATGTAAATGCTAAAGTGAAGTTTGTTGACATCAGGTTTATTCTTTATCATTTACCAATTCTGTTATTATTAACAAAATTTTGCTTGTTTGGAAAATTTGTGCTTTTAGACTGACCATTGTTTGATAATTTTATTTTCAAAACTTTTGTTATTAATTCTCACTGATCGTGGAATGAAAATCATTAAAGAATTATTTAGGTCTCACTAAATGTTTCTTTTGAAAGTATTCAACCTAAGGAGGGTTGGTTTGTTAATCTTTGAAAATCAACATTTTGGTTTCTTTATATTGTGGATTAACATAACCTTTGCTTACTGTTGAGGTGGCAATCCTCTCCTCTGTGAATTCTTTCTAAGTAACAATCTTTAGTGTTGTGAGTTTGCTCATCACAGTAGGTACAGTATTTGTTGAAATAACACTCTGAAGTGGAGTGATTTCTCATATCACAAATGTGACAATGTTTGTTAAAGAAACATTCAGATGTTTTATGATTATACATGTCACATACGCTACAATACCTCGTGGAGTCTTGAATATTACTTATTAACCTTTGACGTTGATGCAACATTAGAAATTTGGTTACTTTTAGGTGTCAAAGTGTTAATTTGTTGTTTTTGATTTGAAGAATTTGCTTTTGATTTGAAATGTTTTTCTTTTGCACAATTTGTTTTTGTTTTGAACATGAGTTTCATTTTGTTTTCCTTAGATAAAATCTTTTGCTACAGTGGAAGTCTTAGAATCTGAACCCGTTTTCAGATCAGAGGTAGATTGTTCTTTGGATTTTCTTTAACATCTTGAATGAGTTCACATTCAACAACCAGCAGATACAAATTTAATCGGCTTTAATTTTGTTTTCTGATTTATTTCTTTTGCCTGATTTTCTTGAATTTTCAATTGATCATTTTTGGCTTTATTTATCTTTCTTCTTCGTCTCTGATTCCTTGATTTTGAACCAGTTGTTTGTCTAGATTGAACATCTTTAGTTGAAGATTCTTTTCACATTTTTTCTTTTTCTGTTCTTTTTGCCATTTTATGAATTCTGGGTTATTTAGACCAAATGAATTTGAATCTTCTGATGTTTCTTCATCATTTCTAGCTTTGTTTTCTATCATCATACTCATTTCTTCAAAATTGATTCTTTAGGAACATAAATTTCTTGTTCTTTGGTCTTGGTTCATAAGATTTAACTTTAACGGATGACCATTTTTAATTTTCTCAATATCATTTTCTTCAAAAATTTCCACATTGTTTTCTCTTCTTCATTTTCAGACATCTGTTCTTGTTCTGAAATGCTTTGAGATTTGCTTTGTTTTCTGGAGAGTGATCGTGAGTGTTAAAGTTTCTGGAAAAGTATTCGTTATTGATTCAAGCATTGGTTCATGAGTGAAACCAATCCTGCCTTTGTTTATCTTTACGTTCATTTACCAGCTTTTCACAATGGTTTTAGAACTTTAACTTTAGCTAGATCAACTTGAGTAGCTGCATGAGCTATCTTCTCCAGTTCAAGATTTTCGTCATCTCTTCGAGTTATTTTGATACAATTTCAAGTTCTCTTAGAGTTTTTTCCATGAATTTTGAAGAGAGATAATCTTGTCATCAGATGTTTTATGATCTTTTTTCAGCTTGTTATGCATTTGTTCTTCTTGCTTAAGTTTTTTCACAGATCTTATAAGAATAATTTCTGTAGTATTCGACATGTTCGAAGCAAGACTTTGTGCATAATTTTTCTCTGACTTCTGATGGAATTTCAGGGTATTTAGGAGGAGATATTTTAGAGTTAGAGCTTTCAACTTTGGTTGTTCAGATTTTGCCATCAAAGAAACTTCCTCTGAATCTTCCTTGGGATCAGACTTATCACTCCAGTCATAATCCTCTTCCTCGTTCTCAGAGTTTCCATCAGCTTTTGGATCATTAACTTCAGACCAATCTTCCTTTTGTATTTCTGCAACAAAAGATAAATTGAAAGTTAGATCAGCAGTAATTGTTTAGCGTAGGCACTCCAATCATAACCATCAGTAAATTGACAACTAAAGCTTTCTTGGGTTCCTCTGTTGCTTTAGAATCATCTTTCAATTCTCGCATTGGTAGGCTTTGATAAGGTTTCTGAAATGTCTTCTGTGATGATTGTTGAAACCTTTGATTGCTTGAGCTTGATTGACCATTTCCTCCTTTATTCCTTGGAGCTTTGCACTCTCTAGAGAAATGATCATAGCTGTTATAGTTAAAGCATCTTGACTTGACTTGTCAAACCTACTGTCTTGTTTGCACTTGGTTTATAGTTTTTGTTGACGTAGGAAGCTTTTGAGTTCTGTATGCTATCATTCCATCTGCCAATTCAAGTCCATTTCCTTAACGTCGTCTGGATCCATTTCAAATAAATCCTGCAAAACAAAATCAAGTTGAGTTAAATGGCTACCTTGGTATGCTTGAAAACTTGCCATAAGTGCAGTAAAAGCAGTTTTTGACTCTTCATCTTGTAATAAGATGTTTATTACATCTTTAACTTTGCTAGATTTAGCAGAGTTAACAGATGGAGTCTCTGCTTGAGAGTTAGAACTTTTAGGCATAGGAGGAGATTGAGGTTTATTCTGATTCGTATAGGCAGGAGCACTTGTGTAAGTAGAATCAGTGGCACCAACAAATAAATCACCCTCATTCTGGTGAAGTTTCATTCTTAGCCATGAATGCATTCTCCACAGTGTTTGCTGGAGAAGCAACATACTTATATTGTGACATCGAAGCTGCTCTGTCGTTGTTTCTAGAACTTTCATCAATTTCGACAGATTCTATTTTGCAATCAAGAGATCTAGATCCATTGGAAATTTCTCAGTATGCTTTAACAGAGTGACTGTTGCTTCCATGAAGATGGAAGAGCATTGAGAAGTCTATAGTTAAGATCTTTTAAATCATTCTTGATCCCTGCAGTCGACATCTCTATAGTCAGTTGAACAAATCTGTTCATCATCTGATATTATTTTTCACCAGACAAATGTTCAAAAAGTTCTAATTGTCTCTTTAGCTTTTGCTTTTTTAGATCCTGAATCTCTTTTCCTTCACATATTATTTCAAGGCCTTATACATGGTGTATCCAATCTGATAACCATCAAGCCTTGTAAGAACTTCAAGAGGTAGACCTTTGCACATTAAGGAATATGCTTTAATATCATTTTTAACTTTTCTGAGGTCTTCTCCTTGTAGATCATCTTCTGGATAAGGTTCAGTAAAGTCCTTTGTATACACAAATCCTCTATCAGGACCATCAGATATGATTGGAATGTAAGGACCTTTTCTATTGATTTCCATAAATCAGTATCAATAGAATTCAGATGGTGTTTTAATCTCAATGACCAATTCTTGAAATCTGCTCTATTCTTCAGCTTGGGAACTCGGTTCTCTGAGTCTTCTGTATTTACCATTTTTAATTTTTCATTTTTAAAAGTGATTTGTTTTTGTTGTTTAAGTTTTGAATTAAAACAATAAAATGAAAATATTTTTGGATTTTAAAGTTTCTGAAAAATTTCTGAAAATTTCTAAGTGTCAAAGCTGATGCGTCCAAACAGAAGTGAAACGCCCAAACAGTAGTGAAATGCCCAAACAGTTGGGGTACACCATTTGACTTTGACCCTGAAACGTCTAAGGGATTGCCTTAGAAAAATTCCAAAAATGCCCAAGTGAGATGCGTCTGAACAGTTGTGATACTCCCAAACAGTTGTCAGACGTCTGGGTGTCAAAACGCCCACACAGTTCAAATACTCCTCAACAGTTGAAAAACGCCTTGAATTACTTAGTTTCTGATAACTTCCAAAGTGTACCAACAGTTGAAATGCGCCAACAGTGGTAAAACACCTAACTGAAAAATGCCCGAACGTTGTAAAGCGCCTAAAACAGTTGTTATGCGCCTATCACTTTGGCGAGTTTCAGCAGTGTTTCTGACCTAATACGCCATATTCACAGCTTCAACGAACTCAGATTCTTTCAATTTCTTCAAAACTTGATTAATTGATCTAAATTTCACCAATTAGGTCTAAATCGATCGATTAACAGTCCTTTAACATCAATTCATCAATTAACAACAAAAATTAATGTTTTGATTCAAAGAACGTTCGAACAAACTAAGAATAGTTGAAGACTTTTTGCTCAAATTCACAGATTTGAACGAATTGTACTGCTAATTGTGAATCAAATCATGTTTCTGATGACGAACAGATCTTAATTCAACAATTTTAAGACTGAATTGTTTATCAATCATAGATTCAAGTGATTATGAGTGTTCGATAGTTGCAGAATAGCTTCAATCACTGAACCGAAAGCTCTGATACCATTTGATGAGCTCAAATGGATGATCTGTGATGATATAAGAACACAATTCAATCTAATACACAAAAATATTCTGTTCAACACACAAATCAACAAAAATTCATAGAAGTTTTCATTGATTAGTAGAGAAGAATACAAAGTGTGAGTAACAGATACAAAGCGTCTAAACTGAAAGTATAATCTCTATATGTCTTCCTACACAATAATATTCAGCCTATTTATACTAATCAAGAAAACAAAGGAACATATTTACAATAAAAGTCCCTATACTATGACAAAAGTAAAAGACATACAAAGACAAAGTTAATCTTTAAAAGTAGCATCTACAGGATTGGCTAGCAGCTTATAAGGCAAATATTGTGTTTCGCAAGAAGATGATTCAATTGACACACATGATAGAGTCGGTGATGATTTACGGCGATAGGGTCAGTACGGTTCCGAAGGTAATTTCAATGGTAGGGCGAGAAGTGCTGAGAAGCGGATGTAGTGCCTACCTGGCTTATGTGATAGGTATGGATGCATCAGTACCACGATTGTCCGACGTACCAGTTGTGTATGACTTTCAGACGATTCCCAAAGGATCTACCAGGTGTGCCACCTGACCGCGAGATCGATATCCAGATTGATCTGATAGTTGGTGCCCAACCTGTTGCAAAGGCGCCATATCATCTAGCTCCCACCAAGATGAAGGAACTGATGGTCCAGTTGCAAGGGTGCTGGATAAGGGGTTCATCCGACCGAGTATCTCTCCCTGTGGTGCTCTGGTCTTGTTTGCAAAGAAGAAGGACGGTAACATGAGGATGTGCATCGACTACCATGAGTTGGATAAGTTGACTCTGAAGAATCAGTACCCGTTACCGAGGATTGATGATCTGTTTGATAAGCTTCAAGGTGCCAGTTGGTTCTCGAGGATAGATATCCGATTTGGTTACCAGCCATGAAGGGGAGGGAGTAGGATATTCCCAAAACAGCATTGTACGTGTTACGGACACTACGAGTTTCTCGTTATGTCTTCTGTTTAACCAAACACGCCAGCGCTTTTATGGACCTCATGAATCGGGCGTGTCGGCCTATGCTAGATAAATTAGTGATTGTGTTATCGATGAGATCCTGATTTATTAAAGAGCGAAGAAGAGCATGCCGGCATATTCGAGAGGTGCTGGAGACGCTTAGAAGGGAGAAGCTGTACGCCAGGTTCTCCAAGGCGTGTTCTGGGTACGCGAAGTTTAGTTTCTAGGTCATATGGTTAATCTGAAGGGATCATGGAGGACCCGGCGAAGGTTGAGACGATGATGCAAGGAAGTCTCCAAAGATGCCATCTGAGATTCGTGGTTTCTTGTGTTTGGCTGGCTACTACAGAGATTCATCCAATACTTCTCCAAGATAGCTTCACCGTTGACTAAGTCGACCCGTAAGGATGAGAAGGTATATGGGTGATAGTTGACCGCCTGACAAAGAGTGCTCACTTTCTACTGATCTGCAGGACGTATTCATCTAAGAGGTTGGCGGATCTGTTCATCAAAGAGATTATGACTCGTTATGGTGTACCGGTGTCTATAGTGTCTGACAGTGACACCCGGTTTACATCTAAGTTTTATAAGAAATTCCATGAATGCGAGGGGGACGTACATATCAGCACGGCTTACCATCCTCAGGCAGACGGTCAGTCGGAGAGGATGATTCAGACGCTGGAGGATATGCTACGATCATGATTCATTTATTTCGGAGGAAGTTGGGACGAACACTTACCGTGAGCCAAGTTCTCATATAACAACGTATATCCTGCCAGCATTGGTATACCTTCTTACGAGATGCTATATGGTAGGAAGTGTAGAATGCCCGTATGTTGGGGTGACTTCGGGCAGAAGGAGTTGGAGAGCATTGAGAGGATCAAGGCTACGACCGGAAAGTTGGAGAAGATCAAGGCCTTTATGGAAGCAGCAAAGGATAGATAGAAATCGTATGTCGGCAAGAGACATAGAGTGATCGAATTCAAGCTGGGCGATAGAGTTATGTGGAAGGTTTTGCCTTGGAAAGGGATCATCCGGTTAAGGAAGCGAGGAAAGCTAAGCCCGAGCATATAGGGCCTGTCTAAATCATTGCTCGAGTCGGAGAGGTGGCTTATAATTTAGAGCTACCCGATGAGTTAAGTGGAATCCATCCGACATTCCATGTATCTCAATTGAGAAAGTGCTTAGCCGATGAGGATATGATTATGCCACTCGAGGACATCAAGGTGGAGGAACGGCTCAATCATGTGGAGCAGCCAGTGGCCGTCACCAACAGAAAAGAGAAGAGGTTGCGGAATAAAGTGGTTCCATTGGTGTGAATACAGTGGAGGCACAGGAAAGGATCCAAGTCTACGTGGGAAACTGAGGAAGAGATGAGGCATATTACCCACTGTTCGAGGAGTGACAAGTTTTAGGGACGAAACCTTTGTAAGGGGGTGGACTTGTAACACCCGGAAATTTACTAAAAGGAAAAGAAAAGAGGAGTGAAAAGAAGGAAAGGTGAAATATCCCGAGTTAAGGGGTTAAAGTTATGTAAGTGGCAAACATGCCCATTTTGGGATTTAAAAGCATGGCAGCCCACACCTATTCTTTTACAGATTATGCTTGTTTAATGTTTGATTCTCTTCTAATGCCTGCTTTTATGGATAATATTAATTATGTTTCCTGTTATATGTTTATAAGATGATGAATAATTTAAAAGTATTATTCATAACCAAGTGGACAGAAAGAAATAAAGAAGATAGTGGAACTTAATGAATGTTACCCCCGGGCCCTTATAATCAATGGAAAAGCCTTGCAAGCACAATGGAATGAGGTGCACGACCTTGTTGTCGTTAGCTCAACTAATGTGTGACTGGTTCAGGATGTATATCTGGGGTCTAATCCTGGGGATCGACCAAATCAATGGGACCTGTATTCATGAGCAGGCTTCGTGCCTAGCAGTGTGGGTCAACTGTCGAATGGGTTAGCTACCAAAAATCATTTGCCGAAAGGGGTTTGGCATTTGTTGCCAACCATCAATAGGCTCTTGCTTTATGCAAACCTAGATAATGAAAGTGAAATATAATGAAAGAAAGAAGATAAAAAATCTCTTAATGATTGATTATGTGTGATGATGCGTGATCACCAAGTGAAGTTTACAAAAGTATATTTTATATATTATTAAACTAGAACTCACTCAGCAACGCTGATGTTTTATATGCATTTTCAGTTGGCAGGTAATGTGGTTCCTGAGGGTGGCATGGAGTTGAAGCTACTTGGAAAGCAAAGACTGGCATCCATCTCGTGCAAAAATAATGTTGTTGTTTTGTAATACAACTAAGTATTCTTTTGTGACTTTGATCAATGATGTATTACTTGGCAAAAGTAATTATAAATACATGAAATGGTTTTGATAATTCTTCCGCTGCAAAGACGGGATAACATTTTCTTATGTTTATATATTTTAAATGAGTTTTAATAATGAATGATGCTATGAATGACGAACTGCGGGGTCTCCGGGAACGGGGCCTTACATAGTTACATTTGGAAACCCAAGCCTCATTGGTCTTGGGCTTATAAAAGTGAAAGAAGATAATGCAATAGTAATTGATCTTATATGCTAGTTATGAGGATCATTTGCTGTTGTTGATGAAGAACTTTCAATCACGTGGCCTTCCTTCATCTTCCAGACCATCTTTGGAAGACTAGACTTGGCCTTCAATACTTTGGAAGTTTTGATAACTTCAGAAGTTTTGGAGACTAGACCTTCAGAAGCTTTTGCATTCACTACAACAGACTTCAGTACTTTGGAAGAATTCCTTTCTTCCGAGACCAAAATTTCTTCCAAAGGTAAGTTTTCACTTATCTTCTTCTTCACTTTGGAGCTTCCAAAAGGAAAAGATTTTTCTTATGAAGTTGTTTTCTTCTTCTTCCTCTCAGAAGTTTTTTCTTGTTCATGTGGATAGTACTTTTGAGATTGTAATGCAATCCTTAACAAAGTGAAAAGTACTACCACATATAATGCATTCAGTTGGCATATTTCTGAGAGTCTTCTTTTAAGAGGGAGGTTGCGCCTGATTACTCTCTACTTCCTTCTTCATCTTCACAGATGATGCAGTAGGCTTCTTGGGATGAGGCTTGCTCTTAGAACTAGATGGTTCAAGCTGTGCAGCAGTGGTACACATTTTATTATCCTTTTTCTTTGAATCAGGATGACTAGGATATGAACTAGAGCTCCTGGTATTAGAGTCCATGGTTGTGTCCTCAATCTTTACCACTTCAAATCCAACAGAGATGAAAACCTGCTTTTCTTGGAGTTGAAAGTGGCCTTGATCTCTTGGGCTTTCTTGGACTTTCTTTTGGCTGCCCTGATCAAGTTTTTCCTTGCAGACTTTGTCATCTTGGATTCTTTCTTCTCTCGAGGAGAATAATGTCCATTCTCAGAATAACCCTTGTCACTCACCTCAGGTTCATGCTTCACTACCTCTTCTTCGTCTTCATCATCTTCTTGAATAGGATCTATGGAGGGCAGCTCATCTTGGAGATCTTATAGATAACATATGTGTGGAGGAGCTATCTCACTTGAATCCAATCCTTGCCTGTTTTGATAAAAAATCTTTGCATGTATGGATGAAGATATTATGTTCTTGAAGGTTTCCTGTTCAAGAACACATTTTTCTGCCTTAGCTTTGCTGATCACAAACTCAGATTGGCATTCAGTTAATTTGGTAATGAGATCCTTGATTTGAGTCCTATAATTGGTGTGCTCATGCTTAAGAGTTGAAATGGTTTTCTCTAAATCTTCTATTTTAAGTTTATAATTATTTTTAGCTTTTTTAAACTTAGCTTTTAAGATGTTCAAGGACTCAAGATCAGATCTTACTTCCAAATTATAGGACCTATACATGTTAACTTTCGAAATGCATTTAGGGGTACAAAGTTGTTCCAATACCTTAGCCACTTCATCATCAGCCATTAGTGCTTGGTTTGAAGAAGCATCTTCCTGCTGAAAGCTCCAGTCAAAGCCTCCTTCTTCAATAGCAATAGCAACATGTTGTTTGGGCTGGCTTGGCTTCATGGTTCTTGGAGCTGCATCAGTGTAGTTTGGCCTGGGCTGTGGTTGGCCACCATTTGTCCTTGGTGCCTTGCACTCTCTAGCAAAGTGACTCATCTAGTTACAGTTGTAATATTTCACTTTGCTTTTGTCCACTCCAAACTTTCCACTGGCCAAATTATGGGGAAAGTTTCTACCCGTCCTCTTATAGAACTTCTTGACCCTGTGAATAAGAAGAGCCATCTACTGGACTATCACCATGTACTCTAGATCATTTGAACGGATACAGTCCAAGTCTTCAAGAGTAATAAGAAAGTTGCCACAACTTTCATCAGTAGACACAAAGGCTTGTGTAGAGATTGTCTCTTAGAATGGGCTTCCTTGGATGTAGCTCTCCCTTGGTGTCTCAGGGAAGGTGATGAAAGGGCCTTTTTGTGAGTTTTTAGGGTAGCAGATAAGATGATGTTGTGGTTCTCTTCTATCCCTTTCAACCACATGAAGGGCTAAACTTTGCAGATTGTTAGAAGAGCTACATAATGGATTTTGCATGGTCATCTACATCTGGTATCCACTATGGATATCATACAGCTCTGTGAGAGTAAGGGTAGAGAGGTTCTCAGTTCTCTTGATGGCCACACAATAGTGAGTCTATTGTCTGGGAAGAGAGAATATGAACTTCCTCACTATAAAGTATTGTTGAGTCATGGTTTCACCTGTCTTGTAGGTGAAGTTTCAAACTGTTGCTTCATGAGGTCTTTTTTGTTCTCTTTGGCTTCCTCAAACCCCTCACATATTAGCTTCATTGCATCCCAGAGCTACTTAGCATTCTTGAACTTCTTGAAGCCTCTGTGTATGGAGTTAGGAAGAGCAGTTTTAAGGGCGGTCATGGCTTTCTAATGTACATCAATCTTCTTCCAGTCTTCTTCAGAGTAGCCACCCATTTCCTTCGGTATCATCCCACCTCCAGAAGTGGCTGAAGAGGTGCTTGGGATGTGAGGTCCTTTGACAACAGATCTGCACATCCTATTGTCTTGAGACTTGATGAGCCCTTCCATATGTTGGCACCAAGTATCAAAATCATCAGGGGTGATTAGTGGAGATTTTGTCATATTACCAGTTTCCATATCCTGCATGCCATTTGAGTTGATAAGTGTGTTGTGAAACTGAGGAGATTTAAGATGGTGAGATCTTACAATCAAGATCTTGAAATGCTCTGATACCAGTTGCAGGATTGAGTTATGATCAATGCAACAGTTTTCACAAGGTGGGAGAGTTAATAACACTTAGCAATTTAAATAGGGAACTGGTTGGAGTGAAGCAAAGAACACAAGTAAGAAGAACAAGAACACGGATATGGTTTTCAAGAATGATGTATATTGCACTTAAGTTCTATTACAAGAGTTACAAAGCTTATCTAAATTACAAGTACTTGAGACACTTTATACTACATTCTATAGCCGGTCATACTTTGAAGGCCAGCTGGAAATACTAATCTAGACAACAAGATCAAAGTAGAGTCAAAAGGCAGATTGCCTTTTGACTAATGACTATGACATGCCATAGCTCACATCCTAATATATTACAAAAAGGATAAAGTACATAGTTGGAAAGTTACAGACAAAAGAGCCTTAATCTACAGTTGACAAAAGCATGGACCTTTTCACCAACTCACGCAAGTTGGCAAGACATCAGAAGTAGTAGTGGAAACTTGTTTAGCTCTTGTCAAAAGGTGATTCAGAGAAGCATGTCTTCTCTGTCTTCGAAAGAAATCAGTGTTTGGCTTCGGAAGAATTTGTCTTTAAAGCTTTGGAAGACTTCATCTTTGGCTTCAGAAGATTTTGTTTTTTGTCTTCGGAAGATTTGATACTTGGTATAATTCTTTGAGTTATATCAAATCTTACAAAGTAACTTTCTTGTACTTTCATGTGTATGCTGAAAGCTCTTTTGGTTTTATTAGCCTCTAAGTGTAATCCTTACATATTGCCTGCGTCATAAAAATTTACTTTTTGGATGCAACTATGTTTTAATAAAACATTATATTGGTATGTTGAGAAAAAAGAAAAACTAAACACAGTCGTGTATTCTGTTATTTAGAAAAAGTTAACGGACAAAAGTTATTAAAAAAAGGAAAATTTTTAAAAGTTTAAGCGTGTTATATATTATATGTAGTATAAGAGTTAAAAATGAAAACCGAAAAGAAGAGGAGTTTTCTTGAACGATGCATGATGGCCCCTTATTGAATGAGTTACCATTCTCTTCTTTTGTATTTAAATAGAATATATACAATAAAATAATTAATTACTTAGAATAAACATACACATTTCATCAAATTGATTTTTTAATCGAACATAATGAAAAAAAGTCGTAATCGCTATTATCTAAACATTAAAAGTTGATTGATTAGGAAACATAGTAGACAAAACTCAATCTAATTCCACAACTAAACACCCTATATATTACCAAAATTAGTATTTTTCCTTGAAAAAGTTATAAAATGAGTACAGCCAAGCTTGTCAAACTCGAAACGGTAATATGACTATTTCTGATGATGTGGACACGAATCCTCTTTAAAAAGATCCACCAGAAACAATGCTCGACATATAAGCATCTTTTACGACATAAGTGTAATTTTTAAAATTTTTTAAAGAACCTAATACAATATTTTGCCTCTCATTGAATAAATTTATTCTAATTAATAAATTATTTAATAATATGAGATTGTTAATTCACTATATTAAATATTATATTATTTATTATACTTTAAAGGTTTGGGTACTACGAGTTTTTTGTAACAGGTTGAGGTATTGTGTTTACATATGTAACGAGTTAAGATATTAACACTAACAGACGTTAATTTTTCTATTAAATTAAGGGTATTTCTGTCTTTTTAATTTATAAGGACTACTAATGTAACTTAAGAGAGTGTTTGTGTCATGTAACATATATAAAGGAGTGTTTATGTGATTTACTATATATACACATATTCATAGGCATAATAATTTCACCCCTACTGCAAGTCACCATCGCCGGCCACCACCCTAGGCCACCACCGCGCGACCACCACCCCATGCCACCATTGCGTGGTCCCCACTATCGGCCACCACCCCATCACAACATCTTCACCACCACCACATTCTCTTCAGATGAAACAACAACACTTTCAACACCGTCTTCATCATACATCATCACAACAATCTCACCATCATCATCATCGTATCATCATCACCATCGCACCATCCACCACGGCTTCATTTCTATTGAACCTCCACTACAGCTAACAAGCCCTAAATCAAGAATCCCCAAATAGGTAATTCTTAATTAGGGTTTTGAGAAAAACTCGAAGGTGGAAGGAACCTTATGTTTGGATCTAGTTGTGGTGGTGTAGTCGGATGGGTGTGGTCGGAGAAGAGTGCCGAGCAAGGTGATGGTGGCAGTGTCGGTGGATTTAGTGGTGGTGGTGAACTGAATGGGAGTTGGAGGGAGACGACAACGGTTGGGATGGGGATTTTTCTTATGGGCGGCAGTGATGGATTTTAGCGATGGTTTGGTGATATTAACAAGGTGGTGGTGGGGGGTAACAACATTAGTGGTGGGCCGCTGTGACCACGGTAGATAACAATGGTGCTTGTCTGATATTTTGAAAGAGATGTGGGTGGGGTGGGTGGGTGTGGGTTAGGTTTTTTTTAAGTTGTAGGAAATTACACAAATGGTCCCTTGATAAATAAGAGATATAAAATTACAACAATACTCCCTCAAATGGTATTTAGTCATTTTATTTAAATTTACAGAAAAAATAACCTCAATTAGTTTTAGTACCCATTCTCGTTATAAAATTAGAACATAATACACTAACTTGTTACAAAAAAAACCCATAGTACATAAACCTGTTGTTTTCGATAAACCACAAGGACCAATTATGTAATTAACTCTTCTTTAAATTAACATTTAATTTTATAAACAGTATTATCTTATTTAAATACTCAAGTATATAATTACAAAATATCTTTCTAATAATAATAATGATAATAATAATAATAATATAATAATAATAAAATAATAAATAATAATATATAATAATAATAATAATAATAATAATAAATAATAATACCCAACTGTGATCAGTGTTTAGGACAAATTGAAGAAGAGCCTTAGTAACATGTGCCGCATCGTGCATACCAACTCACTATCTATACTACCTTATAAAGCTATATTTTAGAAAAAATAAACAATACATTTAATTTAGTTTGGATATTTTGAGTATTTAGTATTTTGGTATTTATGATTAAATTTATTATTTAACAACATGTTATTTAAATTTAAAGATTAAACATAAATATTGATAGAGTATCAAATAAACACTCTTTCTAATTAAAATTTAAATTTATAAAGTTTATATATTTTTTTTGGTTTTTATCTTATGTTGATTAGTCTTTTTAAAATATTTTAGGGTAATTTGTTTTTGTTTTAGAATACTTTTTAATTTTTTTATAAATGATGATATTACAAAATAAATCTTTATAAAATTTATTTATATCTTAAACTATAATATAATTGTTATATAAAGTGGGTTAAAGAAATTAATAAATGATGTAAACAAGGATAAAGTTAGATTAAAGGTTGTTAGTTGTTTTAGCTTATTATATATATATATTATATATATATATATATATATATTATATATATATATATATATATATATATATATAGTATATGAATTTATTAATATATATGCAGGACTGTTGAATGGAGGTGAATGCAATGGTTTTACAATGTTAGGAGAGTGTTAGAACACTAAACATATCAAATATGAAATTGGTTTTAAGTTGAAGCAAAGAACACTAGTAAAGAACAAGCACAAGACCAAGATAATATGGTTTTCAAAAATGTCGTATATTGGTCTCAAGTTTTAACAAAGTGTTACAAAGCTTATCATATAAAGTTACAAGTACTTGAGATACTTTATACTACATACTACAGCCATGCATACTTTGAAGGCCAGCTGGAAACACTAATCTAGACAACAAGATCAATGTAGAGGAAAAGACAGATTGTTTTTTGACTAGTGACTATGACATGCCATAGCTGACATCCTAATATATTACAAAAAGGATAAAAGTACAAGAGTAGAAAGTTACAGACAAAAGACCTTAATCTAGAGTTTGATAAAAGTAAGGACTTTTCACCAACTCATATAAGTTGGTGAGTCTTCAGATATGACAGCAAAAAGTGGTTTAGCTTTTGTCTAAAGATGATTCAGAAAAAGCATGTCTTCTCCATCTTCAAAAGAAATCCGTCTTTGGCTTCGAAAGACTTTGTCTTTGTAGATTCAGAAGACTTCATCTTTGGCTTCGGAAGATTTGGTCATTTGGCTTCGGAAGATTTGATACTTAGCATAATTCACTGAGTTATATCAAATCTTCCGAAGTAACTTCCTTTTACTTCACATGTGCAAGCTGAGAGCTCTTTGGTTGCATCAGCCTCTAAGTGTGATCCTTATAAACTTCCCCTAGGCTGATGTTACAAAAACTAAAGGAGAGCTTTGAAGCTTGATCTTCATCTGTTGACAGTCCTCATCAGAATCAAGACCATTCCCTTCATCATCAGTTGGTTAGGATTCCTCAGACTCTTAAAGTATCTCCTCATGTCATAGAGATCATGCAAGGGAGGTCAAGTATGTTTTTCCAGAAATACATGTTTTGACCCCCTTGATCTCTAGTCATATACCATCTGTCTAGGTTAGTAGCAAACACCCAAGACATGATGAGTCTCTCAGCAGCAAGAGGCTGTACTTGAATGGGAGTTGGATGAGCAGCCTCTTCTTGATCATCCTCAAGATGTTCTGACCCATCCTGAGGTGTAGAGGTGGATTCCTTGGACTTCTTCTTCTTTTTCTTATCCCTTTTGATGGCCATCCTTTTTCTCTTTTTGTACTTTAACTAAGAAGGTTGGCCTGCAGTACCAGATGGTTCTTGTTTGTCCTTATTAGTTAGGTCCTTTTCCTTCATAAGTTTAGAAGGAGAGGGATTAGGACCCTGCTGTGGATCAGAAGATGAAGCTGGCTATGATACAACACTAGGTCCAGGTTGTGTTGTCTCTTGGGGTTCAATCTTAACCTTAGTTTCAAGTGCAGCCTGAGTTGGTGGGGAATGCAAGTCAACTAGCTCACCCCTTTTGATCTTCTGCTTAATCACTCTAATATGCTCATCCATGGTGGATAGAGACATTGGACCTAGTCTCCTTCTGTAGAATCCATACAGCTTCAAGAAGTTTACTATCTTCTGTCTGTCAGGAGACTTCTTTTGATTTTCTCTGATGGTGGCTCTTGACTTTGAAGCCTCTTCCCTCATCTTTCTCTTTGCAGCTTTTTACTCTTTTAGCACTTATTGCTCAAGCTGTTTGAGGTATTCAAATTCAATGTAATCATAGGACAAGGGAAGCAGGTCTACTGGCCTGATAGAGGCCTGTGGCACTCAAGTAGGTAATCATGTTTTGTTTGTCTTGTTAACCTACCAACCTGAGTTTGTTGCTCAGTGGCCATAGTGTCTGCCTCAGGGCTTTCTTGAACTGGAGATAGGGTAGGAGCTTTGTAGAGTCTTTTTCTTCTTTGAGGAGCAATTCTGCATCCCCAGCTTCCCTCATCTCCTTTAACACTTCCATTTCAGCCAGTTCATTTAGTTCATCCAAGGGGGAAAAGATGAGTTCATCAACATTGTAGTTCCTGGACCCTAGATAGTTTAGCATGGCTGCCCTCAACACATCTTCTTGAGTGCTTGGTCTGGGGGCAGCCCTGATAGCAGCTTTTATAAAGCCAGGGGTCCCACATAAACTCTCTCCTCTTGCCTTCCTTTTCCTCTTTCTCTTCTCTTCCTCAGTCTCCTTAAAGGTCATTTTCCTCTTCCCTTCGTCAGTCACCGGCCTGTGTGATTCAGGGTGGAGAGAGCTTTGGCCTTCATTGCTTGGTATTGCACTTGAGCTCTGGCCAGAGAGGTTGTGAGACACCTTTACCAGTTGGTGCCTCATTGAGAGTAATAGGTGTTGAAGCAGTTCCTAAGTCAAGGTTCACAGGCTCAATTACTATGCCTTCAGCCAAGGATTCCCATTCGAAGCTAATCTTAGGGTCCACCTCAGCATCCAGTTGACCAATAGTCTTGCCTACTAGCCTCTGTGTATATAGGTTGGATCTAATCTTGAACTCTTCAAGCATCCTTTCTTGAGTTCTCTCAGCTAACTTTTTAGCTTGCCTAAGAGGCAAGTCAACTAGAGATAAGCTCTTATAGTATCTTAGATTATGAAAGTTAAAGCCTTCTTGTTGTCCCTGAGACCTAGAGATTACCAGGGCTCTTCTATCAATATCATACCTCCATCCCATAATTGGATTTTAAGTAGGGTAAGATGGGGTAGGCATTGCCCTTGGTATACCCTCCTCAAACATGATATGAATTAATGAATCAACATTAATATGAGCCTGAGGAGTTGTTGAGTATGGATAACTACAAGTGAGGGTGGTGAATCCATAATGTCCATACTCTGGGTAAAACTCCCAGGTTTTATGATTGCAGGTAGGACTTTCTCCCCCTTTTTGGTAGCATCACCCTCTTGCATAAGGGAGCTAAGGGTTAGGTCCACCACATCCATAGGTTCTTATGGACCTGGTTGAGTTCGCCTGACTGGTCTCTCAGCTAACTTGCCCTTGAGATCGGTGATCTCAAGTTGCTGGTCACTGACCTGTCTTGGTAAGGTAGTCACCTAAAATGCCATGTGACTTACCATATAAACTAAATAGGTGCAGAGTTTTGACAAAAGAATCATAGGGGGATGAGAGAATAGGACCAAAGTCTTCTTCCTCACCACCAGTTGGTTGCTGGATTTCCTCAGCACACTAGCAGCTTCATAAGAAGTGTCAATGAGAAGGGTTGTTATGGTTAAGGTCTTAATAATGTAATTAGTTGCAAAAGTAAGAGCCTTTTCCATATGGGCCTCCTAAACAGGTTCAGGGAGGTCCACCTTAGTTATGGGTGGATGATGTAGGCTAGATATGGGTGATTCAGGAGCACTCATCTCTCATTGAGTAGGGGTGGAGAAAAGAGACTCATGGTACTCACTAAAACCATATCTTCATCATCATAGAATTCTAGGTTGGGGATTGGTTGGTTGAGATCTAATGGCTGGGATGGTAGCTTTCCCCGAAGGTTGATCACTAGAATTTTAAGACTCAGAGTGAAGGCTTAAGGCTGGGATAATGGCTCATCAGGCTGAGCATGAGGAACCTTAGAACCGATCAAAGAAATGATGGGGGTGGTCTGCTTCTCAGGAGAAGTGGGAGCTCTTGTTTCCACTTCTTCCTGCATGGGTGGTGATATGGGGGCCTACTCAACCTGAGTAGACTGAGTAGGGGTTTGCTTGGATTTTTTGGTGTAGGTGATGGTTATTTGTGGCTGTGTGGGTGGTGTAGATGTAGAAGGTGTGGGTTCAAAATTGGCTGGTGCTACCAAGTTGTCATCTTGAGCAATAAGCTCTAGCATTTTTTGGGACCAAGGCTGTTTCTACCCCTGAGAAGCCAACAGTGGACTTTGTTATTGTTTTGAAGATGTCGGGCTTCATCTTTCCCAGTTTAACAATATTATTTGTTCTCCTTATCTGTGAGCCCAGTTCATAGTTAAGAATGTGTTGAACATATCTAAGGAACATATAATACTCTAAGGAGTCCAAGTAGCAAGCAAGTTTGTATAAACAAACTGAGAGTACTTGAACTTGACCCCTTGAATGATTCCACGGACTATTTAGGATAAGTCCTCAGGAATTTGGTCCCAACCTTCATGTTTGTTAGATAGGGAGTGGATTACTACATGGAGGAGGTACTTCTATTAAGATGAAACCTTACCCTTTTTGAAGGTTCATACAGAGTAGTCCCCTTCATAGTCCATCTGCTTGAATGAGTTGTTTACAATAGATTTAGGGAAGGACAACTTGCCTTCTACATCATCCAGCCTCAGATGAGAGTTGATGGTGGTTGGAGTGATGAAAAGTGTCCTCCCCTGCACTGTGGTAGACAGTGCCTTCTCACCATCCAAGATGACCTCTTAGCAGATCCTCCAGAACTCTAGGAGTAGATCTACATACTATGGAGGGTCTATTGTGAGGGTGGTGAGGTAGTTTGATAGAGGTAAGAAGCGGAAAACATCTGAGAAACCTGGATTTTTCTCAGATGATAATAGAGCAACCTAATTGTGTTGACTGTGAAGATGCATGGAAAAATCTGGTTGGTTTCGAGGATCAGGGTTGGCCATTTGAGTAGCTTTGAAGTGAAGAAAGGTAAGAATAAAGTTGATTTATGGGTGAATTTAGGGTTTGAACTTTTCTAGATGAAGAGGAAGGTGAAAGAGAGGGAATCGTTGTATGAATATATATATATGATAAGGATTTGAGACAAAGTTAATCCAAAAGGATAAACTTTGAAATCCAGATGTTGGTCCCACCTCTGAAAAAGTGCCAAAAAGGAAATTTTCTTGGAAGTATAAAATCTTCCGAATGTAATTTGTCATCAGAAGGGTTGAGAAAACTTCCGAAGCCAATTTGGCTTTGGAAGATATTCCTTAGCTTTTCAAGAATTTGCTTCGGAAGAAAAATACTTAAAGTATTTTTACTTCTTCGACAAATTTAGTTTCAGAAGATATCACATATCAGAAATTTTATTTAAAGAGAGAATAAAGCTTCTGATACTTAGTTTCTTTCAGAAGAAAATAGTCCTTCAACATATATAAGTACTTGGTGATTGATGTAAGCTTTGGAAGATATATCAAAATTTCTTCTAAAGGTAAATTTCTCAGAAGCAGGTATATGTTTTGAAGACATAATTTTCTTCTGAAGACAACTTGATGTCTTCCAAAGGAAAACATATCTGAAATTCTCAAAATTCTAAGGGATATTATTTTCAAAAGTTTCTTCCAAACTAAATTGGGCTTATATAGGTGATGATATAGACAACTTAAGACACACATATTTTAAAAATAATCTTGAATTTAGTTTAAGAAAAATCTACTCAAAGTTAATTATCCCAACAGTTGATACAAGATATTTAAATCTCTGTTCATCAAAAGCTTTTGTGAACAGATTATCATATTGTTCATTTGTGTTAACTTTGACTAGTTTTATCAATTCTTTTTCAAAATTATCTCTAATCAAATAATACCTGACGTTGATATGCTTTATCTTTGAGTGCTGCATAGGAATGTCTATAATGGAGATAGCATTGTTGTTATCTATATGGATGGGAGTCTTTTTCAAGTTGAATCCATAGTCCAGCATCTTATTCTGAATCCAAAGCACTTGAGCATAGTAGCTTGCAGCAACAATGTATTCAGCTTCAGCAGTTAATGCAGACACACAAGATTATATCTTGCATTGCCATGAGACTATCCTTACACAAAAAAATTGACATGCCCTAGAAGTAGTCTTTGCAGTAATGTTGCAACCACCATAGTCACTATCTATATAGGGATACAGATTGAAGTCAGAATTCTTTGCATACCAAAGGCCCAGTTTGGGAGCACCATTGAGATATCTAAGAATCCTTTTAAAAGTAAGCAGGTGTGACATCTTGGGGTTGGCTTGATATCTTGCACAAATACATGTAGCAAACATGATATCAGGCCTACTAGCTATGAGGTACATAAGAGTCCTAATAATAGCCTAGTAAAGATATTCATCAACATACTCTTCCTCAAGATCAGGCCCTAAAGAGTGGTTTCTGGCTATGGGTGTCCTAGCAACCTTACACTTAGTTAGATGAAATCTAATAAGTATGTCTTGCACATACTTTGACTAGTTTATGAAGATGACTTTGTCAACCTACTTCACTTGAATTCATAGAAAGAAATTGAGTTCCCCCATGGCACTTATTTCAAATCTATTCTTCAACAGCTTCTCAAAGTCTTTGTAGAGTTTTGGATTAGTTGACCCAAAGATGATATCATCTACATTAACTTGAACCAGCATCAAGTCATTTCCTATTCCTTTAATTAAGAGTGTTCCATCAATAGTACCTCTCTTGTATCCATACTGAAAAAGACATTGTGATAGTGTCTCATACCACTTCCTCCCATAAAGAGGTTTGTCAAGCTTGTAGACATAATCAGGATGATCTGGGTCTGCAAAGCCTGGTGGTTGTATGACATACACCTCCTTATCAATCACCCCATATAAGAAGGCACACATGCATCAAGTTGGTAGACCTTGAAATCCTTAGATGTAGCAAAAGCAAGGAATATCCTAATAGCTTCAAGTCTTGCTATAGGAGCAAAAACATCTATGTAGTCAATCCTATCTTCTTATGTTTACCCTTGAACAACTAGCCTTGCCTTGTTCTTGATAAGAAGTCCCCTATAATCTTTCTTATTTCTGAGTACCCACTTAGTACCTATAGTAGTCTTCCCTTGAGGAAGAGGACATAGGTTCCAAACCTTCTGTCTCTTGAATTGAAGCAACTCCTCCTGCATCACTTCAACCTAACTTCTATCCTTCAGAGCATCATCAATCTTCTTGGGCTCAATTTGGGACAAGAAACAAGAGTGAAGACAAACATTTTTCTCATGGGTTTGTCCACATGTTCTCACCCCCGTCTTAACATTACCAATGATGTTTATGGTGGAATGTTACCTATGGATTCTCAATTGAGGAAGCACAACAAGTTGGTTGGACAGATCTAAATTGGTGAAATTCAGATCTGATAATTGAGTGTCATCCACCACATCGACACACTTATCAAGAGAAACTTAATCCAATGAGTGTGTCACATCATTGATGTTGTCTTTTATGGAGTGGTTATCAACATCAAGAAATTCTTGATCACTATCACCACCTCCATCTCCTTCAACATTGGAAATTTCTTCATTTGAGTTTTGTGCCTCTGTGCTGGAATTTATAGACGCCTCAGATGTATCAGCTAAAGACTTGTCGTGGTTGTGCTGATAGGAATTCCAACTGCAGGGCTAGTTACCATTAGAGCTAAAGTTGTTTAAACACTTGGTCTTCTCAGCTCAAATCTTGGATCAGAATCTGTTATTGATAAGCTACCTGTAGATCCTAAAACATCTTTACAAGATTTATTAAAATAGTTGGTAACTAAATCAAGATCAAACAGCCAATCAAGACCAGAACCTTTCACACTCAGTGTGTGCTCATTGAAAGTCATATTGGTTGACTCCTCAACTACTCTAATTCTGAGATTGTATACTCTATAAGCCTTAGCTTGGGAAGATATCCAATAAAATGTCCATCATCTGATTTCTCAGCAAATTTGGCTATTTGATCCTTGGTATTCAAGATGGTGCAAGGATATCCAAATGATCTGAGGAAATCAATAAATGGTCTCCGTTTGTGCCACAATTCATAAGGAGTCTTACCATGAGTATTGACTACTAAAACTCTATTCTGCACATAGCCGATAGTGTTGACTACCTCTACCTAGAAGGTGATAGGTAGTTTAGAGTCAGATAACATGGTTCATGTAGATTCAATAAGTGTCTTGTTTCTCCTCTCAGCAACACCATTTTGCTAAGGAGTCTTGGGAGCACTAAATTATCTTGTTATATCCTTCTCATCATAAAATGTATCAAGTATTTGGTTATTGTATTTATCTCCTTGATCATATCTTATGATTTTGACCTTGTGATAACATTGATTCTAAATTTTCAAAATGAAGCTCTTCTAGATCTCAGGGGTCTTATCCTTAGTTCTAAGGAAGAAGACCCCAAGTGTATCTTATGAAGTCATCTGTGATCACTAAACAGTATGAGGTGTTTCTTAGACTCATTACACTGGTAGGCAAAAGAGATCCATATGTAATAAGTTTAGGGGAGTAGTAATGGAGTTCATTTCCTTTGGCTTGTGAGACAATTTGTGTTGCTTTCCTTTGAGACATGAAACACGATGGTCATCACTTGTAAAATCCTTCTTTGGCATTCTAGTTACCAAATCATTCTTAATTAATTTATTCATGTTCTTAAAGTTTACGTGACACATTCTTTTATGCCAAAGGAAAGACTCATCACTATTTGCTTTAGATAGAAAGCAAGGAACTTCTCCTGATGGGGATCTTTCCTGCAAATCCATCTTGTACATGTTCCCTTTCCTGGGGGACTCTGAGCAGGATATGCTCTTGAGGAATGACCACCCCAAGCTTGAGAACAATGCACCATGCTCAGTAAAGAGCATGTTATGTCTCTGATCACAAAATTAGGATACACTCAAGAGATTGTACTCAAGCTCCTTAACACAGTTTACCTTCTTAATGCTGAGCTTACCACTTGTGACCCTACCCCTTCCAGTTAGATAACCACTTGATTCTCCTTTAAAAGCAACCGGCCCTCCATCAATTCTTTCAAAGTTCTAAAACAAATATCTATTGCATGTCTTGTGCTTGGAACAAGCACTTTTAATGATCCATACATTTCCTTTGGTCTTTAGCTATTCTTGCACATAAAGAGATAGTTAGTTACATTTAAAAACCCAAGCCTCATTGGTCTTGGGCTTGTCAAAGTGAACTGAAGATAATGCAACAGTATTGATCTTATATGTAAGTTCTAAGGTTCACTTGTCGTTGTTGATGAAGAACTTTCAATCACCTGGATTTCCTTTATCTTCCACACCATCTTTAGAAAACTAGACTTGGTCTTCAATACTTTGAAAGTTGTGATGACTTTGGAAGTTTTGGAGCTAGACCTTCGGAAGATTTTGCATCCACTACGGCAGACTTCAGTACTTCGAAAGCATTCCTTTCTTCCGTGACCAAATTTTCTTCCGAAGGTAAGTTTTCACTTATCTTCTTCTTCACTTAGGAGCTTCCAAAAGGAAAGGATTTTCCTTCCAAAGCTATCTTCTTCTTCTTCTTCTTAGAAGTTTTCTTCTTGGTCATATGGATAGTACTTATGGGATTATAAATGCAATCCTTAGCAAAATAAGAAGTACTATCACATATGATGCATTCAGTTGGCATGCTTCTGAGAGAATTCTTATGAGTTGGAGGCTGAGCTTGATCACTTTCCACTTCCTTCTACATCTTCTCAGATGATGTAGCAGGCTTCTTAGGGTGAGGTTTGCTCTTGGAACTAGATGGTTTAGGTTGTACAGCAGTGGTGCATATTTGATTAGCCTTCTTCTCCTGACTAGGATGATTTGGACATGAACTAGGACTCTTAGTACTAGAGTTCATGGTTGAGACTTCAGTCTTCACCATTTCAAATTTAGCAGAAATGAAAACTTGCTTTTGGTTGGAGTTGAAAGTGGCCTTGATTTCTTAGGCTTTCTTTGATTTTCTTTTGGCTGCCCTTATCAAGTTCTTCCTTGCAGACTTGGTCATCCTGGTTTCTTCTTCTCTCTAGGAGAATAGTAACACTTTTTAGGATAACCCTTGTCACTCACTTCAGGTTCATCCTTCACTATCTCCTTTACATCTTCATCCTTCTCTTGGATAGGATCAATAGGAGGCAGCTCATCTTGACAAGTTCCACACCTTGAAGATCTTAAAGATAATAGTGTGTGTGGATGAGCTATCTCACTTGACCCTAGTTCTTGCTTATTCTGATAACAAATCTTAGCATGCAAGGATGAGGATATTATGTTCTTGAAAGTTTCTTCTTCAAGAACACATTTTTCTGCCTTGGCTTTACTGATCACAAGGTCATCCTGGCATTCAGGTAACTTGGTTATGAGATCTTTGATTTGAGTCCTATTGTTTGTATGATCATGCTTAAGAGTAGAAATGGTTTTCTCAAAATCTTCAATTTTAAGTTTATAATCATTTTGTAATCTTTTAAAATCAGCTTTTAAATGTTTAAGGACTCCAGGTCAGATCTCACTTTCAAGTTGTAGGACCTGTACATATTAACTTTAGCAATGCATTCAGGAGTACAAAGATGTTCTATCACCTTGGCTTCTTCATGATTACCATTAGTGCTTGGTTTGGAGAAGCATCTTCTACTTGAAAGCTCTAGTCAAACCCTCCTTCTTCAACAGCAACAGCATCATGTTGTTTTGGTTGGCATGGCTTCTCAGTTCTGGGAGCTGCATCATTGTAGTTTGGTTTGGATTATGCTCGGTGTAAGGCCCCGTTCCCGGAAACCCCACAGTTGGTCATTCATAGCGTCATTTATCATTAAAACACATTTAAAATATATTAACAATAGAAAGGATTGTAGCGGAATAATTATCAAAAACTATTTCATGCATTAATAATTACTTTTGCCAAGTAATACATCATTGGTTTAAAGTTACAAAATAATATTTAGTTGCATTACAAAACAACAATTTTATATCTGCATGAGGTGGATGCCAGTCTTCGCTTGCCAAGTAGCTTTACCCCCGTGCCATCCTCAGCAGCAACATTACCTGCCAACTGAAAATGCATATAAAAGTTAGCATTGCTTAGTGAGTTCTAGTTTTTATAAATAAAATACTTTATTTACATAAAAACTTCCTTTACTTTCGTTTGTGATCACATATCATACGTACATCTAGATAATAATTATTATTGTCTTTTATCATTATTCGTCATCATTCGTTCTTTCATTTATTAACATTGTTCCACCTTCTTATATGGATCCTGTCACATGCCATACCCCCACATCATAGTAAAAAGCTGACACAGTACCGGGGTATGCGACCAGAATTCCATCATATCATGGTCAATCATAAAGATTAGACCCCTGTGCACATTTTTAAGGGTTAGTTAAACCACACATAGTTGGAGCAAATAACTACCACATGAGTTATGAACCTCCCCTTCGTTTGCTTGCAAGACTTTCCTTCTTCATTCATTACGTTCCACTTTCATTAACTTCGTCTTTTTCTTTTATTAAGATAATACTTTATGTACAAGAGTATTAACACACCACATAAAGTCACATAGTAATACGTAATATAGAACATCTACCACAACCCACAATCATACATAACATTAACAGGCATAAACCATCAAAACATTCCAGAACTTAACACTACATTCTACCTCCCAAGATTTTAGAAAAATCCTAAGTACCCAAAGAAATATGGATGAACATAAACCAATGCGGATGAATGTTCAGCAAATGCGGATGAGCAAATGCGGGTGAAAGTCTTCAGAAAATATTCTAAGTGTCTAAAGATATGGGGGTGAACCAAATACAGATGAACAAGTCCAAATGCGGATGAACTAAGTCTTATGTGAATGAACTTAACCAATGTGGTTGAAGTTCAGTAATTGCGGATAAAGACCAGCAGATGCGAACACTTACAAATATGGATGAGCAAAAGCAAATGCAGATGAACAAAAGACTTAGCTATTGAACATAAAAGCAATGCGGTTGAATGTTCTGCAAATGTGGATGAACTCCAACAAATACGGATGAACAAAATGCAAATGCGGATGAACAAACAACTTAGACTATTCCACCAGTTCCAAATCCTCGTTCTAACATATCCTTAGCACAGATCTAACATGCTAAGTACTTAGAACAGAGCTTACAACTACGCAACATCAAAGAAGGCATTTAAAAACACACATCGCATACACATCAGATGCAAAACGCAGAAAACTCATGCTTCGGTTGTAAAAATTCAGTTTATATGCATTTCAGCCCCAAACGAGTTAAAAACAAGTAAAATAGGGTATTCTAGAACTCACCTCTAGCAGCTTTCGAGTAAGACTTCTTTAAACCGAGATCAAATAGGAGTTATAGCACCTAAACACACCGAAACAAGCAGCCAACATAAGAAACATATAAGAATCGATCCAGCAGCTCGAACACAGCTGAAAACCAAGCAGAAAACACAAGAAAACCTCACCTTCTAGTAGAATTCTAGCTTTCTCATACTAAAACCGGTTGGAACTGCTTCTTCTTTTATTGCAGCCAAAAGCAGGTGGTGAAATGGGGTGTGGGCGGCCATCCCCTGCTTTTTGAACCCAAAATCTACAAGTTTGCCACTTGCACACTGTAACCCCCTTTACTTTTAAAAAAGGCTATCTTTCCCTTTTTACTCTTCTTTTCTTTTCCTTTTTAATAAATTTCTGGGTGTTACATGTCCACCCCCTTATATAGGTTTCAGCCCTAAAACCTATCACTCCCCGAACAGCTGTGGGTAATGCTGCCTCATCTCTTCCTTAGTTTCCCACGTAGCCTCAGACCCTTACCTGTGCCTCTACTGTACTCGCACCAGTGGAACCACTTTATTCCTTAGCCTCTTCTCTGTTTCTATCAATGATGGCCATTAGCTGCTCCACATAATTGAGTTGTTCGTCCACCTCTATGTCCTCCAGTGGCACGATCATATCTTCTTCGACTAAGCACTTTCTTAGATGAGATACATGGAATGTCGGATGAATTCCACTTAACTTATCGGGTAGCTCTAACCTGTAGGCCACCTCTCCTACTCAAGCAGTGATTTGGAAAGGCCCTATATACCTCGGGCTCAGCTTACCCAGCTTTCTAAACCGAATGATCCCCTTCCAAGGTGAGACCTTCAACATGACTCTATCACCTACCTTGAATTCAATCGGTCAACGCCTTTTGTCGGCATACGAATTTTTTCTATCTTTTGCTGCCTTCATAAAGGCCTTGATCTTCTCTAACTTTTTGGTTGTAGCCTTGATCACCTCGATGCTCCCTAACTCCTTCTGCCCAATGTCACCCCAACATACGGGCGTTCTGCACTTCCTACCATATAGCATCTCATAAGGAGGCATACCAATGCTGGCATGATAACTGTTGTTGTATGAGAATTTAGCTAACGGAAAGTGTTCGTCCCAACTTCCTCCAAAATCAATGATGCATGCTCGGAGCATATCCTCAAGGGCCTGAATCGTTCTTTTCGACTTACCATCTGTTTGAGGGTGATAAGCGGTACTGATGTGCAACCTCGTACCCATCGCATCATGGAATCTCTTCCAAAACATAGATGTAAATCGAGTGCCACGGTCAGACACTATCGACACCAGTACACCATGACGAGTCACAATCTCTTTGATGAACAGATATGCCAACCTCTCAGATGAATACGTCTCGCGAATCGGTAGAAAGTGAGCACTCTTCGTCAAACGGTCAGCTATCACCCATATGGCATTGTACCCCTTTCCATACGTGGTAACTTCGTAATGAAGTCCATGGTGATGTGCTCCCATTTCCACTCGGGTATATCCAAGGGTTGGATCTTCCCGTATGGCTTCTGATGCTCCGCCTTCACTTGCAAGCAAGTAAGGCATTTGCTCACATACTCCGCTACATCGTGCTTCATACCCTGCCACCAGTAGTCTTTCTTTATATCATGATACATCTTTGTAGCACCGGGATGAATCGAGTATCGAGTCTTATGAGCTTCATCCATGATTTGCCCCGGTAGGTCTCCATAATAAGGGATCCACATCCGCTGGAAGCGGGTTCTAACTCTGAGAGTGTTCTCGCCCAACTCCACGACTAGACCTTTCATCCTTTCAGAGTTAAGGTGATCTTTTTTCAATGCCTCATCTTCAAACTCCTTGACCTATTTCATCATGTCAGAGGTCATCACCAACTGGTAAGCTTTCACTCGAATCGGGTCGGGTCTCTCTTTTCGGCTAAGAGCATCCGCCACCATATTGGCCTTGCCCGGATGGTAGTGGATCTCATAATCATAATCTATGATCAATTCTAACCACCTCCTTTGCCTCATATTGAGTTCCTTTTGCTTAAAGAAGTACTTCAAGCTCTTATGGTCAGTGAAGATAGTGCACTTCGTCCCGTACAAGTAGTGCCTCCAAATCTTCAATGTAAAGACCACAGTCGCCAACTCCAGATCATGAGTTGGGTAATTAGCCTTATGGGTTTTCAACAGTCGGGACGCGTAGGCTATTACCCTCCCTCGCTGCATCAGCACGCAACCCAACCCTGAATAAGAAGCATCCGAATAGACCACTAACTCTTCACTCCCTTTGGGTAACGTTAAGACAGGAGCTTGAGTCAATCTCATCATTATCTCATCAACAACATTCTCCTGTTCTCTACCCCATACAAACTTCACCTCCTTGCGGGTCAACTTAGTCAATGGTGAGGCTATCTTAGAAAACTCTTGGATGAATCTCCGGTAATAGCCCTCCAAACCCGAGAAACTGTGGATCTCGGATGGCGTCTTTGGAGTCTTCCATTGCATCATCGCCTGCACCTTTGCCGAATCCACCATAATCCCTTCAGAATTAACCACATGACCCAAAAACTAAACCTCGCGCAACTAGAACGCGCACTTGGAGAACTTGGTATACAGCTTCTCTCTTCTAAGCGTCTCCAATACCTCGCGAATGTGACCAGCATGACCTTCTTCGCTCTTCGAATAAATCAGGATATCATCGATAAACACAATCACTGATGTATCTAACATTGGCTGACACACCCTATCCATCAAATCCATAAAAGCAGCTGGCGCGTTGGTTAAACCAAAAGACATAACGAGGAATTCGTAATGCTCGTATCATGTCTGAAACATGGTCTTCGGGATATCCCGTTCCTTAACCATTAGCTTATAATAACCAGATTGGAGATCTATCCTCGAGAACCAACTGATACCTTGGAGCTGATCAAACAAGTCATCAATCCTCGATAGTGGATACTGGTTCTTCACCGTTAACTTGTTCAACTCACGGTAGTTGATGCACATCCCCATGCTACCGTCCTTCTTCTTCACAAACAAGACCGGAGCACCCCAGGGAGAGATACTCGGTCGGATGAACCCCTTATCCAGCAACTCTTGTAACTGGACCATCAGTTCCTTCATCTTGGAGGGTGCTAGTCGATACGGTGCCTTAGCAACAGGTTGGGCACCAGGTATCAAATCGATCTAGAAGTCGATCTCGCGGTCCAGTGGCACACCTGGTAGATCCTTCGGGAATACGTCCGGGAAGTCACACACGACCGGTACGTCAGACAATCGTGGTACTGACATACCCACATCTTTCACATAAGCCAGGTAGGCACTACACCTATGTTTCATGCACTTCTCTGCCACCACCATTGAAATTATGTTCTGAACCGTACTGACCCTATCGCCGTAAATCGTCACCGAACTCCCATCAGGCACGGTAAATCGAATCATCTTCTTACGACACACAATGTTTGCCTCATAGGCTGCTAACCACTCCATCCCTAGAACCATATCGAATCTGCTTAGGGGCATCACGAATAATTTAGCAGAGAACCTATGGCCTTCCAACTCTATGTCACAATCCTCTATCAGATCAGAAATCCTGGTAGACTTACCAATGGCAGTTTCTACATCGAAGGGCTCATCAATACTTCTACTACTAACAGGCAACTTAGCACAAAAGGCAGCAGAAATAAAACTCTTACTAGCACTAGAATCGAAAAACACAAAGGCATAAATTTGGTTTACTAGGAATGTACTTGACACAACATCAGGGTCCACTCTAGTCTCCTCCCGAGTCATAGTAGGTTCCCTGACTTAGCTCTCTATCCCTCCTTCTTTTTCTCGATTCCCTTCCTTGCCCCGGAGCTCTCCGCCCTTGGTTTCTTGCAGTCTCTGCTCATATGCCCCTTCTCGCCACAGTTGTAACACCTCACCACGCAACAATCCCTTGCCTTGTGGATTTCCTTCCCACACTGAAAGCAAATGTTAAATCCTCACTTACACTCCCCCTAGTGGCCTCTCCCACACTTCTCGCATGCCTTCACCCCTAACTTGGTTCCAGCCACCTTGCGACCCTCTACCTTCTCCCTTTTGCCCTTGGGAGGGAAACCGCCACTATCAAAACATTTTCCACTCCAGTTCTCCCCTCTCCTTTCATCTTCCCTCACGGCTCTAATAACCCCAGTCACCACAGACGATAGAATCGTCTGCATGACCTGATGAACCTCTTCCACTACTGCCTCCTTCACAGAGGCTCTCATATTAGCACTCTCATCACCGCCTTCCTGGTGATGAAGCTCGGGCTCTGCAGGAGCCATTCCAGCTATCTTAGCTCTGTTCCTCATGGCACGCAGTCCAGCACCACGACCACCATGTACTCCACCTCAAGAAGCCTTCGAAGGTCTACCACCAACCTTCCTCTAAACACTATAAGATTCAAACACCAACACAGTCATTCAAGGTAATAGCTCAGATTATGTCAAGTATAGTAAGTCCCTAATTATAGTGGCCAGTTGTGATTAGCCACTTACTTTACTCTTCATTCCCCAAGCATTTCCTATCCTTACTACATCAGTATCCAAATCTACTAAGAGCGCATAAAGCAAGCAGCACATGCACATAATACTAGTTAACTTCATGAAAATTTACCTGATGGCACGTAGCTACTTGGGCTGGCATCCTTTCATTTAGTCCCATTCTCAGTTTAAGTTTAGATTTTGAAAATAATTTACCCAATTCTCTTAAACTTTGGCTTTGATACCAACTTGTAAGGCTCTGTTCCTGAAAACCCCACAGTTGGTCATTCATAGCATCATTTATCATTAAAACACATTTAAAATATATAAACAATAGAAAGGATTACGGTGGAATAATTATCAAAAACCATTTCATGCATTAATAATTACTTTTGCCAAGTAATACAACGTTGATTTAAAGTTACAAATGAATATTTAGTTGCATTACAAAACAACAATATTATATCTGCAAGTGGTGGATGCGAGTCTTCGCTTGCCAAGTAGCTTCACCCCGGTGCCATCCTCAGCAGCAACATTACCTGCAAACTGAAAATGCATATAAAAGTCAACGTTACTGAGCGAGTTCTAGTTTTTATAAATAAAATACTTCGTTTACATAAAAACTTCCTTTACTTTCGTTTGTGATCATACATCATACGTACATCTAGATAATAGTTATTATTATCTTTCATCTTCATTTGTCATCATTTGTTCTTTCGTTTATTAACATCATTCAACCTTCTTATATGGATCCTGTCACATGCCATACCCCCACGTCATGCTAAAAACCTAACACAGTACCGGGGTACGCGATCAGAATTCCATCATATCATGGTCAATCATAAAGATTAGACCCCTGTGCGTATTTTTAAGGGTTAGCTAAACCACACACAGTTGGAGTAAACAGCTACCACACGAGTTGTGAACCTCCCCTTTGTTTGCTTGCAAGACTTTCCTTCTTCATTCATTACGTTCCACTTTCATTAACTTCGTCTTTCTCTTTTATTAAGATAATACTTTACGTACAAGAGTACTAACACACCACGTAAAGTCACATAGTAATACGTAATATAGAACATCAACCACAACCCATAATCATACATAACATCAACAGGCATAAACCATCAAAACATTCCAAAGCTTAACACTACATTCTACCTCCCAAGATTTTAGAAAAATCCTAACTCCCCAAAGAAATACAGATGAACATAAACCAATGCGGATGAATGTTCAGCAAATGTGGGTGCACGTCTTCAGAAAATATTCTAAGTGTCTAAAGATATGCGGGTGCACCAAATACGGATGAATAAGTCCAAATGTGGATGAACAATACTAAATACGAATGAACTAAGTCTTATGTGAATGAACTTAACCAATGTGGTTGAAGTTCAACAAATACGGATGAAGACCAGCAAATGCGGATGAACACTTTAAAATGCGGATGAGCAAAAGCAAAAGGGGATGAACAAAAGACTTAGCAATTGAATATAAAACCAATACGGTTGAATGTTCAGAAAATGCGGATGAACTCCAACAAATGCGGATGAACAAAATGCAAATGCGGATGAACAAACAACTTAGACTATTCCACCAGTTCCAAATCCTCATTCTAACATATCCTTAGCACAGATCTAACATGCTAAATACTTAGAACAGATCTTACAAGTACGCAACATCAAAGAGGGCATTTAAAAACACACATCGCATACACATCAAATGCAAAATGCAGAAAACTCATGCTTCGATTGTAAAAGTTTAGTTAATATGCATTTCAGCCCCAAATGAGTTAAAAACAAGTAAAATAGGGGAATCTAGAACTCACCTCTAGCAGCTTTCGAGTAAGACTTCTTCAAACCGAGAGCAAATAGGAGTTCTAGCACCTAAAAACACCGAAACAAGCAGCCAACACAAGAAACACGTAAGAATCGGTCCAGCAGCTCGAACACAGCTGAAAACCAAGCAGAAAACACAAGAAAACCTCACCTTCTAGGAGAACTAAACTGATTGGAACTCCTTCTTCTTTTCTTGTAGCCGAAAGTAGGTGGTGAAATGGGGTGTGGGCAGCCATCCCCTGCTTTTTGAACCCATAATCTACAAGTTTGCCACTTGCACACTTTAACCCCCTTTACTTTTGAAAAATGCTATGCTTCCCTTTTTACTATTCTTTTCTTTTCCTTTTTAATAAATTTCCGGGCATTACACTTGGCCACAAATTGCCCTTGGTGCCGTGCATTCTCTTGCAAAGTTTCCTATTTGGTTATAGTTGTAACACGTCACCTTGCTTTTATCCAGGCCAAACTTTTCACTGGCCACATTGCTTGGGAATTTCTTCATGTTCTCTTGTATAACTTCTTGGGTCTATATGTGAGAAGAGTAATATGTTGGACTATCCCATGTACTCCATGTCATCTGGATGGATGCAATCTAAGTCTTCAGGAGTGAAGAGAAAGTTTCCACAGCTTTTATCAGCAGACACAGGCTTGAGCAGAGCTTGTCTCTTGGAATGGGCTTCCTTAGATGTAGCTCTCCCTTGGTGTCTCAAGGAAGGTGATGAAAGGACCCTTTTATGAGTAGCTATCCCTTTCAACCACATGAAGGGCAGAACTCTGCTGATTGTTGGAAGAGCTGCTTGATGGATTTTGCATATTCATCTCCATCTGGAAGCCACTAGCGATACCATAAAGCTTTGTGAGAGTAAGGTTAAAGATGTTTTCAGTTCTCTTAATGGCCACACAGTAGTGAGTCCATTGTTTGGGAAGAGTGAACATGAACTTCCTCATAATGTCCCTATTCTCAAGTTTTACTCCAATATCCATTAGTTTATCCATAATCTCAACATACCTGAAGTATTGTTGAGTCATCGTTTCACCTGTCTTGTTGGTGAAGTTCTCAAACTGCTCTTCATAAGGTCTTTCTTGTATTCCTTGGCTTCCTCAGACCCCTCAACATAAGCTTAAGTGCATCCCGAATATGCTTAACAGTTTTGCACTTCTTGAAGACTCTATAGAAAAAGTTTGGAAGAGCAGTTTAGAGAACAATCATGGCTTTCTGATCTACATCAATTTTCTTCCAGTCTTCCTCAGAGTAGTTAGTTATTCCTTTTGGAATCATCCCACCTCCAGCAGTGGCTGAAGAGGTGCTTAGGATGTGAGGCCCTTCAACGACAAATCTTCACATCCTACTGTTATGAGACTTGATGAACCTTTTCATATGTTGGCACCAAGTAACAAAGTCATCAAGAGTGATTAGTGGAGAATTTTTTATGGTACTGGTTTCCATATCAACCTTAGAGATAGCTATCATTTGAGCTGGTAAGTGTTTTATGAAACTAAAGAGATCTAAGCTGGTTAGATCTTACAATCAAGAACCTGAAATGCTCTGATACCAATTGCAGGACCATTGAAGGGTGTTCAATGCAATGGTTTCACAATGTTTGGAGAGTGTTAGAACACTTAACAGATCAAATAGTGAACCGGTTTTATGATGAAACAAAGAACACTTAGTAAAGAACAACCACAAGAACAAGATAATATGGTTTTCAAAAATGTTGTATATTGCTCTCAAGTTCTTACAAAGTGTTACAAAGCTTATCTAACGTTAGAAGTACTTGAGATACTTTATACTACATCCTATAGGCGGACATACTTTAAAGTCCAACTGAAAACACTAATCTAGACAACAAGATCAATGTAGAGTCAAAAGGCAGATTGTCTTTTGATTAGTGACTATGACATGTCATAGCTCACATCCTAATATATTACAAAAAGGATAAAAGTACAAGAGTAGAAAGTTATAGACAAAAGACCATAATCTACAGTTTGACAAAAGTAAGGACTTTTCACCAACTCATATAAGTTGATGATTCTTCAAAAGTGATAGCGGAAAGTTGTTCAGCTTTTGTCAAAAGGTGATTCAGAAAATGCATGTCTTCTCTGTCTTCGGAATAAATTAGTCTTTGGCTTCGGAAGACTTCATATTTGGCTTAATAAGATATGGTCTTTTGGCTTTCAAAGATTTGATACTTAGTATAATTCACTGAGTTATATCAAATCTTCCGAAGTAACTTACTTGTACTTCACATGTGTATGCTGAGAGCTCTTTGGTTGCATCAACATTTAAGTGTGATCCTTACAATATACTACATAGACTAGAGTTTAAAATATAAATCATAATAAAAAATACAATACCTAAAATTACAACTTGAAAAATATGTCAATTTTTTAAGTAATTCAAAACTATAACTATTGATTTACGAAAGAAGTCCTAAAAATACAAAAATAGCATTTAAGAAATAAAATATAGTGAATTTATTTTGAGGAAAATAAATTCACGATTGTTTATTTTTATGTTAAAAATTTAATAACTCTAAGATTTGTGATTAAAGGTAAAACTATATAAATCATTTTTGTACTTAAAATAATTTATTGAGTCAGATCCAAAACTAAAAAAATTAGATTAGTTTTTAGACAATCCAATTAATAATTATTTATTTTGAATATATAACTTTTAAAAGTGATCCTAAACCTCAAAAAGTACGAGTTTAACAAACCATCAACCTTATGGATTTTTTTAAAGGCATGTGTGCTTTTTTTTTCTTTTTATTATTAAGTGTTTAATATATATATATATATATATATATATATATATATATATATATATATGCATGAGCGAGCAGAGATCGTACCCCACCTCGAAGTGCGAGTTACCAATTAATGGTGGTTTTTTACGTTTTTCAATTATAAACATGGTTTTCATTTGATCTCTTATATATATATATATATATATATATATATATATATATATATATATATATATATATATATATATATATATATATATATATATATATATATATATATCAAAAACTAGTCATATATGCATACATATCAAATTAGATAGACTCCAAAATATTTCAAACTTATATTAGTAAATGAAATTAATCAAATTCAAGTGGATTGAGCCCCTTTCAAGTTACAAACAAACTTGATTTTCCAGCTCCATTTGATAACGAGAGATGCCTAATTATTTAGTAGAGATATGAATGAATCTATCACCTCAAATCATGTGTATTAGTTAGGTATGTGTAAACGTAATAGACATAAAGTGCTCAAATTAAAACGTCTTTCCCCTAACAACATTAAGTATCAAATTCATCTCAAGTACAATGATTTAGACAATCCACCAAGAAAACAAAGTACAAAAATAAAAGAAGAGATATAGGACACGTTATTTGAAGGGACATCGACCATGAAGATTCCACTTGTTCGACGTCATATATAGAACGACAAAACACCAACCATGTACCACCTATTCAAATAGACTGGACATACTAAAATTACAATGTCATTTAAACTTGGAAAATTGAAATTTTACAAGAGGTGCATACGTGGTATGGGACATCACCCTTCATGTGTTCTGATGAATTTTGGCCTTACTTGTTTCCTTCTTGTCCACTAGGTTTATTTAGGTTGTATGGTTGTCATTTGGGTTTTACCGGTAAAAAAAGTAGTATGTATGCTTGAGTCTTCTTTCAAATATAAGCAAGATGTGGTACTAAGTAGGTGGTAGTTAAGTGGAGGTCATGGGTTCGGGTCTCACTTTGATGTAATATGCTTAAACGGGGCCAAAGGTTTTACCACAATGAGCTTTAGGTGGTGGGTTCCCTTAGAATGATGGGAGGACCGGGTTACCAACGTTGTCTGTGTTCGCAGGCGTGGGTGGCCTTTCGCCAATGGGTTTACCCGGGTGATCAGGCTTGGCCGTTAAAAAACTATATAGTATTTGATTTTTGTTTTTATGTGTTACTTTAACCACATTTTAGATGATTATGAGATTTTAGGTTAGAAGTTTGCACCTAGATATTTCTAAATGCTTTCTTCAATTAGTCGAGTGATTTATAATACTTCATTAGAATTCAATCGAATGATTTTAGTTATTTCACTTCTCTCTCTCTACATGTAAACATCTATTTAGACAATGAAGTTTGACTATCTTCTTATTTGAAATTGAGTAAATTACACGGACTGCCCCTAAGATTTGCTTAAATTTCACATTTCATCACTGAGATTTAAAATTACAGATTTAATACTAAGGTTTGAGATAATGTAACACGTTTCGTCCCTGGGTCTAACGGCCGTTAATTTATTCCGTTAAGTATATGTAAATTGACTATTTTACCCTTCTTCCTTTTCATTTTCTTTTCAAACCAACCCATCTCAACCATCATCACAACACTACCACCAATCCGCTACCACACCTTGTCACAACCACCACACACCACCATCTACACCATCACTCCACCACCACCATTCCTCACCACCACCACCGTACACCCCATCTTCACCACCACCGGATCGTTTTCCGATAAACGCCACCTCCCACGAGTCAGAACTACCTATTATACTCGTCGGAGTCAAACAAGCGTAATTCAAAACCCCAATCAGCTTTTTTACAACTAGTGTTTTCATCAAAGAAGCCACCAAAACACCATTGTTGCAAAAAATTTACAAACCATTGTCAGTGATTGGAAGTTTAGGTTGAAGGTTGTGATGGTTGCGATGTTGTGGTGGTTGGTGGATGTGATGATGGTTGCGATGGTTTTGATGGTTGCGATGGTTTTGATGGTTTTGATGGTTGCAAGTGTGACAACTGTCAATTTCAGGTCAATACCCGCCCGACTTAGTCATAATTATGCATATTATACATGAATTTCAATTGTGTTCTAATTATTTAAGGTCATTTCATGCATTGAAAAATTTCATGCATAATATTTCATGCATTAGTGATTCGGCGTAATTACCATTTTTACACGCGGTACATCCGGCACACACGAACGTTGGTGATAACTAATATATATGTACTAATAAATACTTTATACTGTTTAAAAGTATTTTAGATTCCAAATTAAATACATTAGAAAAACTTGAATTTATAAATAAACCTAAATACGTAAATTGATATTTTACCCAGAATAAATATTTTGAACACTGACCACTAGATACATGATGTATCATTAACATATCATCAATATTAAAATATATGATATTATATAAGCTTCTATAATATTTGGATGTATTTTAAAAAGTATAAATATAAATATAAAAATATGTAAAAATACTTATAGTATAACAAATACCACCCAAATAACAAATATTACACAAAATTTGAAAACACCCCATCCATGCATGTTGACCGTCCACCCTACACCCCCTCTCACTTTTCAATTTCATCAAATCTTTATGTGATTATTTTGGTTTGACTTGTGGTTTTAAAGCTTCCATTTATGTGAAAGATTTATATAAAGTTTTAAAGCATGATGTGTACCTTACCCATGTTGACATCTGCAGGACCGCTAATGGTACTTAAGAGTGCAATTAGCTTCACAAGAGGAGTGATCTTAAATCACTTAACCACTCAAATAGGGAACTGGTAACTTCACTGATGATACAAGCTACACAAGTAATATTAAAGAGACAGAATTATAAGAACAAGAACAAAGTCACAAGAACACAAGATTAAGTTTTCAAGGAAGTTGTATATTGATTCTCTAGTTCTATTACAAGTGTTTGCAAGTATATCTAAATTACAAGAACCGGAGACAATTTATACTACAACCTACAACCGTCAATATGCAAAAAGACAGTTGAAATTTTGACTAATCTAGACAACAAGATCAATCTACAGTCAAAATGCAGATTGCCTTTTGACTAGTGACTATGACATGCCATAGCTCACTGACTTAATCTAATACAGACAAGTCTACAGGAACAAAAGTGGGAAGTTACAGTCAAAGACTTTTTCTACTGTTTGATAAAGTATGGAAGTTTTACCAACTAATGTTAGCAGGTGAGTCTTCAGAGCAGCAGCGGAAAGTACATCAGGTTTATCAAAAATTAAATCAGAGAAAGCATCTTTTCTCTGTCTTCGGAAGAAATCTGTCTTCACACCAAAATGGCTTCGGAAGACTTTGTCTTTTGAAGCTTCGGAAGACTTCATCTTTGGCTTTGGAAGAAATGAGCCTTTGGCTTCGGAAGATTTCACACTTGTAATGATTTTATGATAAGTGTGAAACTTCCGAAGTAACTTCTTCTGAACTGTTGGCTTTGGAAGATTTTGCACTTAGACTTATTTATGAGTGTAGAACTTCCGAAGCTAGTTTATCTTTGTTCCTTAGTGCATGCAGGAAGACTTGGTTGTTTTGGTATCCTTTGGTTGCATCAGCCTTTAATCTTCAGATGTTCCTTACAAACTCCCCCTAGGCTGATGCTACCAAAACAGAGAAGTTCTTTAGATTTTGATAGTCCATATCAGGATCTTCAGCAGACCTTTCTTCATCATTAGATCTGGATCCTTCAGGCTTACATAGAACCTTCTCATATCATAGAGATCATGCAGAGGAAATTCAAGCATGTCATATATGAGGTAGACATGCTGTTCTCCCTGATCTCTTATGACATACCATCTGTCTGGATTTTCAGCATAAGTCCAAGACAGAATTTGTCTTCCAACAGCAAGTGGCTCTACTATAATTGGAGTTTGTTGAGAGACCTCTTCATGCACTTCCTCAGGATGCTCTAACTCATCTTAAGGTTGGGAGGTGGATGTCTTTCTTCTCTTTTTCTTTGAAGCAGATCTTCTTATGGCCATCCTTTTTCTCCTCCCTGATTTCTTCAATTGAAAGGACTGGTCTTGAGTACCAGTTGGTTCTATTGTGTCTCTCTCAGTTGGGTTCTCCTCTCTCACAGGTTTAGAAGGAGAGAGAGGAGGACCCTGTTATGGGTCAGAAGATGAAGTTGGCTCAGATGCAGCTCCAGATTCAGGTTGTGTTGTCTCAATAGGTTCAACCTTCACCTCAACTTCAGGTTGAGCTGGACTTGGTGAAGAATGCAAGTCCACCAGCTCTCCCTTCTTTATCTTCTGCTTGATCACCCTAATATGCTCATCCATTATGGATAGAGACATAGGACCAAGCCTCCTTCCAGAGAACCCATACAGCTTCAAGAAGCTCATCATCCTTTGTCTGTCAGCAGACTTCTTTTGGCTTTTGAGAATGATTCCTCTTGACTTTACAGCTTCTTCCCTTAATCTCTTCTTTGCAGCTTTCCTTTCTCTTTTCGCTTGTTCTTCCAGCTGCTTGTTTGTATTCAAACATTATGTACTCATGAGATAAGGGAAGAAGTGTAGGTACCTGATAAAGACATATGGCACTCAGGTAGTTGATCATCCTTAGTCTTTCTTCTTCATTAACTACCTGAGGTTGTTCAGTGGCCATAGTCTCTGGCTCAGGACTTTCTTGAACTGAAGAGAGGGCAGGAGCATCTATATAAAGTCTTTTCAGCCTCCTTTGTTCTTGACTTTGAGGAGTAGTTCTGCATCCTCTACCTCCCTCCTCTCTTTTGACAACTCAGTGTCAACCAGTTCATTCAGCTCCTCTAAGGGGAGAGAGATGAGTTCATCAATATTGTAGTTTCTGGTTCCCAGGTAGTTTAACCTGGCTGCCCTCAATTCATCTTCTTGAGTGTTTGGCCTGGGGGCAGCCTGGATTGCAGCTTCTATGAACCTTGGGGAACCACTTGAACTCTCTCCCCTTAGCTTCCTCTTCCTCTCTCTCTTCTCCTCCTCTATCTCCTCAGGAGTTAACTTCCTTTTTCCTTTGTTAACCACAGGCCTTGGTGACTCAGGGTGGATAGAGCTTTGGCCTTTATTGCTTGATTCAGCCGTCAAACTCTGGCCAGAGAGAGGTTGTGAAGCACCATCACCAGCTGGTGCCTCACTGAGGGTAAAGGGTGCAGAAGGAGATCCTGTCTCAAGGTTCACAGGCTCAACCTCTGGGCCTTCAGTCAAGGATTTCCCTTCGAAGTTAATCTTAGGGTCCACCTTAACTTCCAATTGACCAAAGGCCTCACCTGCTAGCCACTGTCTATATAATCTTGATCTCCATTTGAATTCTTCTAGCACCCTGTCTTGTATCCGGTCAGCCAATCTGGCAGCTTGTCTGTTGTTGCTAGGGTTGACAAGTGGCAGATCCACCAGATATGTACTCTCATAGAGCCTCAAGTGTGAAATGTTGAAAATTTCTAGTTGACCCAGAACTCTAGAGATTACAAGAGCTCTCCTGTTGTTGTCATACCCCCAACCCATGATTGGATTCTCAGAAGGGGCAGACATTGCTCTTGGGATTCCCTCCTCAAACAGATGTTGAAAAAGCAAGTCTAGATCTCTAACTTGAGGAGGTTGCTAAGTGTGGACAACTGCAAGAGAGGGTGGTGGTTCCTCTATGTCCACACTCTAGGAAGAACTCCCAGGTTTTATGATTGTCAGGATTTCCTCCCCTTTTTTGGTAGCATCACCCTCTTGTATAGGTGAGCTGGGAGATTGATCCATAACAATCACAGGTTCTTGTGGGCCTGGTTGAGTTGTCCTCATTGGTCTCTCAGCTAACTGGCCCTTAAGATCGATGATCTCAAGTTGCTGGTCATTGACCCTTTTCAGCAAGAAAGTCACTTGAGACTCCAAATGACTTATCTTTGTAACCAAGTAAGTGCATGTATTTGTCAGTAGGTGTACTCTTTGTTTCAGACTCCCCTCATCTTCAGATGAAGAATCATTGGGGGATGAGAGAATTGGACCTAAGTCTTCTTCCTCACCACCAGCATGTGGTTCTTGGCTACTGGATTTCCCTTGCCGCATGACAACTTCTAGAGAAGTGTCAATAGGCTGGGTTGCCATGGTTGAGGTCCTAGTTATGTAATCACTTGCAAAAATGAGAGCCTCTTCCATGTAGGTCTCCTGAACAAGTTCAGGAAGATCCGCCTCAGTAGGGTGTTGCTGATGTGGGCTAGAAGTAAGAGAAGCAGGAGTACTCATCTCTCTTAGAGTGTGGGAAGAGAGGAGAGATTCATGGTACTCACTGAAGCCCAAATCTTCATCAGAGTAAAAGTCAAGGCTGGAGATGGGTCGGTTAAGGTCTAGAAGTTAGGGATGGTAGCTGTCCCTAGAAGGTTGATCACTTGAGTGTTGAGACTTAGAGTGATGGCTTAAGGCTGTTTGTGGGTTGTGAGCTCATCAGGCTGAGCATGAGGAACCTCCGCACTGATCATTTTAAGGATGGGAGTGGTCTGCTCCTCAGGGAAGTGGGAGCTCGAGATTCCACTTCCTCCTGTATGGGTTGTGATATATGTGCCTGTAGATGCTCAGTAGCAAGTGCAGGGGTTCGTTTACGTTTTCTAGTGTAGGTGATGGTGATGGTAGGCTGTGTTTGAGGTGGTTGAAAGGTGGAGGGTGTGGGATCAACACTAGCTGGTGCTGCTAGGTTGTCACCCTGAGCAATGAGCTCAAACATTTTTGGGACAAGGGCTGTTTCTACCCCTGAGAAGCCAACAGTTGGCTTCTTCAAGATTTTGAAAATGTCAGGCCTCATTTGTCCCAATTTAATAATATTACCTGTCCCCCTCAACTGTGAGCCTAATTCACAGTTGAGAATGTGTTGAACATACCTGGGGAACATGTAATACTCTAAGGAGTCCAAGTTAGCAAGCAAATTTTTGTAAACAAATTGAGAGTACCTGAACTTGACTCCCTGTACCATCCCATGGACTATGAAGGAGAGGTCTTCTGGAACTTGATCCCATCCCCCATGTTTGTTAGATAAACTATGTGTGATGACATGGAGGAGGTATTTCCACTAGGATGAGACCTTCCCCTTCCTTAAGGTTTTGACTGTGAAATCACCTTCATAGCCCATCTGCTGGAAGGAATGGTTGACAACATCTTTTGGGAAGGACAGTTCACCTGCTTCATTATCCAGCTGCAATGAGTGTTTATGATGGTCGGAGTGATGAAAACAGTCCTCCCCTACATTGTAGCAGCCAGTGCCCTCTCCCCATCCATGGTGACCTCTTGACAGGTCTGCCAGAATTCTAGCAACTGATCCTCATAGAGAGGAGGATCGATTGTAAGGGAGGTGAGGTAGTGAGACGAAGAAAGGTACCTACACACGTCGGAGAAACTTGGATCCTTCTCAGAGTGCAACAGGGTAACTTGATTGTGTTTCCTGTGTAGGTGCATGGAGAAGTTTGGGTCGTTTCGAAGATCTATGTTGGCCATTTAGGTGAAGCTTATCAGTGAAGAAAGGAAGAAGAAGGTGAATTTTAGGAGAATTTAGGTTAAAGATTTATGAGAGTAGAGAGATGAAGTGGAATCGTTGAGAAGATATATGTTGTGGATTTGAGTCAAAGTTAAGACAAAAAGATAAACTTTGAAATCCGCAAGTGGGTCCTAGTTCTGAAAAGGTACCCAAAGAGTTAGTTTTTTGGAAGTTGCAAAGCTTCCGAAGGTATTTTTGCTTCTGAACCTTTTCAGCAAAGCTTCCGAAGGCAATTTTGCTTTGGAAGATATTTCAAAAAGTAGTGAAAATTTGGCTTTGAAAGAAATATACTTAAAGAAATTTCTTCCGACCTGTATTTTGCTTCGGAAGAACTAAGTCTGAGAAAATTGTTATCCTTGGATAATAAATCTTCCGAGACTTAATTGCGTTCGAAATACATTTGTTCTTTGAATGCATTTCAGTACTTATAAGCATATTTAAGCTTCGGAAGATATTCCAAGAATTTCTTCCAATGGTAAACTCTGATAAGTAGTTAAATGATTTAAAGACATAAATTTCTTCCGAAGGCAATTTCAGTTCTGCCGAGACAAAATAATAAAGTTTCACAAATCTAAGGAATATCATTTGAAACTTTAATTTACTTCCAAAGAGAACTGGGCTTATGAAGGTGATCTAATAGATAACTTAGGAGACACAGCTTTAAGAAATAAGGTTGATTAAGTGTTTAAAGAAAATCTATTCAAAGTTAATCATCCCGATGGCTGATATAAGATATTTAAATCTCTATTCATCGAAGGCTTTGGTGAACAGATCAGCATATTGTTCATTTGTGTTAACTTTGATTAGTTTGATTAATCATTTTTCAAAATTATCTCTAATCAGATGATACCTGATGTTGATGTGCTTGGTCCTTGAGTGCTGCACAGGATTCTCTGTAATAGAGATGGCACTATTGTTGTCTATATGGATAGGAGTCTCCTTGAAATTAAACCCATAGTCTAGCATCTGATTCTGAATCCACAGCAGCTTGCAGCAGTAATGTATTCAGCTTTAGCAGTTGATGTAGACACACAAGAATGCTTCTTGCATTGCCAAGAGACTATCCTTCCACCAAGAAATTGACATCCCCCAGATGTAGACTTTGCAGTCATGTTGCAGCCATGATAGTTACTATCTGTATAAGCATACAGATTAAAGTCTGAATTCTTTGGATACCGAAGGCCAAGTTTAGGGGCACCTTTAAGGTATCTGAGAATTCTTTTGACAGTAACTAGGTGTGACATCTTGGGGTTGGCTTGATATCTTGCACATATACATGTGGCAAACATGATATCAGGCCGGCTAGCAGTAAGGTACATAAGAGACCCAATCATAGCCCTATAGAGATGTTCATCAACACACTCCCCCTCAAGATCAGGACTAAGGGAGTGGTTTCTGGCTATGGGTGTCTTTGCAACCTTACAATCAGTTATCTTGAATCTTGTAAGTATGTCTTGTACATATTTTGACTGACTAATGAAGATTCCATTTTCAACTTGCTTCACTTGAATTCCTAGAAAGAAATTGAGTTCTCCCATGGCACTCATTTCAAATATATTCTTCATCAGCATTCAAAGTATTTGCAGAGCTTTGATTTAGTTGAACTAAAGATAATGTCATCTACATATATCTGAACTAGCATTATGTCATTTCCTGTTTCTTTGATGAAGAGAGTCCCATCAATAGTACCTCTTTTGTATCCATGTTGACAAAGATACTTTGATAGTGTCTCATACCACTTTCTTGGAGCTTGATGCAGTCCATATAGAGCTTTATCAAGCTCGTAGACATAATTAGGATAATCTGGGTCTGTAAAGCCAGGTGGTTGTTTAACATAAACTTCTTCATCTATCACCCCATAGAGGAAGGCAAACTTTACATCAAGCTGATAGACCTTGAAATCCTTGGATGCAGCATAGGCCAGGAATATCCTTACAGCTTCAAGTCTTGCTACAGGGGCAAAGACATCTGTGTAATCAATTCCTTCTTCTTGTATGTATCCCTAGACAACCAGTCTAGCCTTGTTCTTGATGACAATTCCTCTATCATCCCTCTTGTTCTATAAAACCCATTTGGTTCCTATGATAGTCTTCCCTTGAGGAAGAGGACATAGGTTCCAAACCTTCTGTCTTTTGATTTGAAGTAGCTCTTCTTGCATAGCTTCCCCAGCTTCCATCCTTCAGAGCCTCATCAACTTTCTTTGGCTCAATCTAGGACAAGAAACAAGAGTGTAGACAAACATTTTGATCGTGAGTTTGTCCTCTTGTTCTCACCCCAGTATCAACATTTCCAATGATGTTTGTGGTGGGGTGTGACTTGTGGATCCTTAGTTGAGGGATCACAGCAAGTTGGTTAGACAGATCTAGATTGGAGAAATTTAGATCTGGCAATGAAGTGTCACCCACCACATCAGCACATTTATCAAGTGAGACTTGATCCAATGAATGTGTGACATCATTTATGTTGTCCTCTATGGAGTGATTATCAACATCAAGAAATTCTTGATCACTGTCACCACCTCTATTTTCCTACATTTGAAGTTCCTTCTCCTGAGTTTTGAACCTCTGAGCTAGAATTTGAAGGTACCTCAGTGGTATCAACTGAATTTGTCAAGTTTATGCTGATACGATCTTCATTTGCAGGGTTAGTCACCAAAGGAGCTGAAGTCATAATCTTGCTTGGTCTTCTTAGCTCATATCTTAGGTCAGGATCTCCTGTTCATATCTTATTTGTAGATCCTGAAACATTCTCACAAGAGTTGTTAAAACAGTTGGTAACTAAGTCAAGATCAAATAGCCAATCTGAACCAGAACCTTTCACACTTGGAGTGTGCTCATTAAAGGTCACATTTGCTGATTCCTCAACTACTCTAGTTCTGAGATTGTATACTCTATAAGCCTTAGCTTGGGAGAGTATCCAATAAAGTGTCCATCATCTGACTCCTCATCAAATTTGGCTACTTGATCTTTGGTATTCAAGATGGTGCAAGGACATCCAAATGACCTGAGAAAACCAATAAATGGTCTCCTTTTATGCCACAGCTCATAAGGAGTCTTACCATGAGTCTTAACCACTAAAACTCTATTCCACACATAGCAACTTGTGTTAACAGCCTCTGCCCAGAAGGTGATAGGCAGTTTAGAGTCAGACAGCATGGTTCTTGCAGCTTCAATAAGTGTCCTGTTTCTTCTCTCAGCAACACCATTTTGCTGAGGAGTCCTGGGAGCACTATATTGTCTTGTAATACCCTTTTCATCATAAAATGTATCAAGGATTTGGTTCTTAAATTCTGTTCCTTGATCACATCTTATGGTTTTGACCTTGTGATCAGATTGATTCTCAATTTTCAAAATGAAAATTTTCAAGATCTTAAGGGTCTCATCCTTAGTTCTAAATTAAAAGACCCAAGTGAATCTTGTGAAATCATCTATGATCACTAAATAGTAAGAGATCTTTCCTAAAATCATTACACTGATGGGGCCAAACAAGTCCATATGTAATAGGTGTAGGGGAGTGGTGATGGAATTCATTTCCTTTGGTTTGTGAGACACTTTGTGTTGCTTCCCTTTCAGGCATGCAACATAGAGGTCATCACTTGTAAACTCTTTCTTTGGCATTCCAGTTACCAAATCATTCTTAATCAATTTATTCATGTTCTTAAAGTGTACATGGCACATTCTTTTATGCGAAAGGAATGACTCATCACTATTTGCTTTAGATAGAAAGCAAGAAACCTCTTTTGAGGGAGATGTTTTCTGCTAGTCCATCTTGTACATGTTCCCTTTCCTAGGGCTCTGAGCAGGATATGCCCTTGAGGAATGACCACCCCGGGCTTGAGAACAATACACTCATGCTCAGTAAAGAACATGTTATGTTTCTGATCACAAAATTGGGATACACTCAGTAGATTGTATCCAAGCTCCTTAACAAAATTTACCTTCTCAATGGTAAGCTTACCATTTGTGACCATATCCCTACCTGTGATGTAACGACCCGCCTCTCCTCCAAAAGCAACTGGTCCTCCATCAATTTTCTCAAAATTATGAAGCAAAGAACCATTGACAGTCATGTGCCTGGAACAACCACTATCAATGATCCATACATTTTCCTTAGTCCTTAACTGTTCCTACACAAAAAGAAGTGGTTAGTTACACTTGAAAACCCAAGCCTCATTGGTGTAACCTTTCGTGTTTTCGTTAATTAATAGTTAACCCTGTTATGTTCTTGTAAGGACCAGTTATGTCATTTAAGAAACTATATGGGTTGTTTATGAATGTTTCTTTTATTGTGCATTAATTCATTAATTTAAGAGTTAATAATTTGTTTTTAATATAATAAACATAATAATAATAGTCAAAATAAAATATAAAAATAATAATAATAATAATTAATAATTTATAAAAGTTAAACAATTGATAAGTTATAAAAAATTAAAACTTAAAGTTTAATTAAGTTGAGGGGGGTCTTTGTGTCAAATTTGAAACTTTAAATAGAAGTTTATGGCATAAAATAATAAGGTTAAGAAACTACAGGGACCAATTGTGTAAAATTCAAAAAAAACCCAAACCAGATTTTCCCCCAACCCCGTAATTCCGGCTAGGGGCTCCGGCCAACTCCGACGAGACCCCAAAACCATCGAAACCCTTCGAATCTTGACCCCAAACCGGTCCAAATCGATTCGTGAACATGGTTCGAACTTAAACACACACTTTAATTGCGCTTAAACGCCGGTTACGAACACAATCGGTTTGAATAACCGAAGCTTTAATCATAGAACCGTTCAATCATTGAAACCTAATAATAATCTAATTAATTGCACCAAAAATGATCGTTAAACTATTCCTAAACTTTCAATAAACATAATTCTATCTGAAACACACGAAATCATCTCATTCGATTCTTTCTTCATCGCGAACCTGCAACCCAATCGAAATCCACCCTCCGAGCAATCTAAACTGAAATTGATAAAGGGCTTAGAGTCGTGAACATCCTCTGAAGCTTCACACGAAGTTAATTTGATTATCGTCAGCTTTTGCACATCAATCAAACACAACGTTGGTCGCGGCCTGTTCATCATCTGTTCTTGTTGATTTAAACTTCAATCCGGGTAATTAAAACCACCTACCTGTTCGATTTTACATGGGGAACAAAAGCCCCATGATCACTAGCGTTAACAGTAACGTGTTGGTGATCAATTTGTTGATTTCGAATTAGGGTTCATAGTGATTTGGAGGTCTTCAACTGATTTGTGTTTATAAAATATGGGAATGGGTTTCTATCAGGCATAGGTGCCCTAGCCTAATGGTAAACCACTCCAATGTCATCCTTGAGGTCCCGGGTTCGAATCCGGGCAACCTCAAACATTTTTTTAAGGCTTTTCAGCCTTTAAATAAGTTATGAAAAATTTTTAATAATTATAAAATTATTCTTGTAAACTTTAAATATTTTTAAGGACACCAATTATTTTCTGTAAATTTTTAAATTTAAATAATTAAATATTCTTTTAATAAAACATTTTAACAAAGGTTATTTTTGAATTATTTCTTATAAAATGGATTTTAAATAATAGTTTAAATTAATAAATTATTATTGGCCTATACGTTAAATTATTGTTTAATCATGTTATTTTAAATAATTATAAAAATCTATTTACATCATATATTTAAACTTTATAAATTATTATAAAAGATTTAATTTCTTTTCTCCATATTAAATTACCTAAATGGTATATTTCTTATCATTGGATTAAAATATATTTAATTTCATTAGCTAACCTTAATTATTTATAAAAACCCTAAATTCCTATTGAAACCCTAGTTCATGTTTAATCGTTAATATTACCTCTAAACTTAACCTTGAAATATATACGTTAGGTAACTTGTAAAAGGAATCGTTGGAGCACCGTTTATTTCTTGTTATCATCTTATATATGTATATATCATGTGAGTTTTCCATGCCCCTCTTTTACTTTATTTCACACCTTTTGGGGTGAAACATGTTAACTTTATAAACTTGCACTTGTAAACATCTTGATACTTGTAAACGCACATGCAATTCATCTTTACTTTTTGTCAGGGTTATTTGTAATATTGTGAGCCTTATATGATGAACATTATATGTTGACAATCATTAACTATTGCTAGCCTAGCGACGTCATAGATCTATGGGCCTGACAAGCCTATTTGGTGCCAAAGCCGAGGTATTGCCTGCTCCTAGTGTCGTATTCTTGAGCACTATAGGAACCAAGTACACTTAGCTAATCGTTTAATCTTGTAATCTTGTAATCTGTCAAGGTTTGATTGTAGCTATATGTTATCTATAAACTTGCTTTATTCGTAACCATTGACATGAATTGCTACTTGTAAACTTTTATAAATATATGTATGCTTAACCCATGGAAACTCACCAACTTTCAAAGTTGGCCCTTTATTTTTAACATGTTTCAGGAAATGCGCAAGGTTGATGATTATCTTTTGAAGCATGCTTACACTTAGGATTTGGACCTAGGAAAAATGAATAAAAAATCTTGAAACTTGAAAGTTGAACTTTGTTTACTTTATTTTGTTGAGACATTTGGTTGTAATGTTTATTTCAACTTATGAATAATTATATTTACGATTTATGGTAGTGTTATGTGGCTGTGAACAGTTTTAACCCTCACATCTTGACGTTTCCGTCGTTAAGGTTGGGGTGTGACAGATTGGTATCAAAGCCCATAACTATAGGGATTTAGGTTATTAAAAATAGTGACCTAGACTATAGTTGATGCATGAACCTTATAAAAAAAATCTTTATGACCTTGTAATATTTTGTTGCATGCTACATGATGCTACTTGTTTAGGAAGGCCTTTTTATGTGCAACATGATGCCTTTAGTTAGGATTGCCTTGTAATTGAGAAACTTGGTTGCCTTGTCTCCCCTAAAACTTATTCTTAATCCTTTATTCTCTCAACGATAAAATCTCTTAAACTTATTCTCGACGACACGTGGGAACGTAGCTTTATATAGAAAGGTTCAAATCTTTAGACTTTATGTCTAATCTATGAAAATCTCATCAAGGTTTTAATTCCATGAACCTAAAGAAATATTATGTGACATATAGACACCTGTATTCTGGATTTCCTGGCAAAAAGCCTTCGGGCTAAGGTAAACATTTCACATAAATCCCGTGGGACTAGTTATGCTTACCTGGGGATTTCTGGGATGAGTGATAAACTATGGTCAATATACATAAGTTTCTAAGGCAATTGGAGTTAACTCACCTTGACGTGCAACGTTTCCAAATGGTAATGCGTTACCAAATGGAATCATTCCATGTGTGTTTTACAAGTCCTGAAAAATCTTTGTTTGATTTATTATCTTCTACCTCCAAATTTCTGTGACTAACTTATTTTGTATCCAGCATGTCTCGTCATCATGGAAAGCGTGGTAGCTCCGACCGCAAATTAGCCGCCATGATTGCCCGTCAAATGGCTGCAGTCATTCCGACCATGGTTGTCGAACTAAGTAGCACCTTGATGACCAACGCTAGTAACAAGCCCGAGGACGTGCCTTCAACATCAATGCAAACCAAGCACAGCAAACAACGATGTGGTGAACGGTATGTCAAATCCAACCCCAACTTTATGATCTAAGTTCTTTTGTTGCTTTATCTGTATCGTTAACGTCTTTAAAACTAAACAGGTATGTTTCTTATTAATAATTCTTATGCCTACGTTCTGTTTGACTCTGGAGCCGATAGAGTTTTGTCTCGTTAGAATTTGAGCCTATACTTTCTAAGCCACATACGAAATTAGAAAGACCGCTTACTGTCGAAGTCGCCGATGGAGAACCCATCACTGTTGATGTCGTTATTCGTGGTTGAATTTTGAGCCTAAACGAGCATGATTTCTTTATCGATCTTATTCCTATGAAACTTGGTTATCATTGGCATGGATTGGCTAGCCAAACATCATGTGGAAATTAATTGTTTCGAGAAGTGCGTTCGAATTCCTTTACCCTCGGGGATACATTGAAAGTGTTCGGTGAAAAGTCCTCCAAAGGACTCAAACTCATGTCGTGTACTCAAGCCCAAAAATGCCTAAGCAAGAATTACATAGCTTTCTTGGCTTACGTGGTCAACACGAAAGTCAAAGGGAACGATCTTAAGGATGTCTCGATTGTACGAGACTTTCCTGAAGTGTTTCCTGACGACCTTAGTGGTTTACCTCCCGTGCGTGAAGTCGAGTTTAAGATCGATTTAATTCGGGGAGCGAACCCCGTGGCTAAGTCACCATATCGACTTGCACCGTTGGAAATGCAAGAGCTAGCTAGTCAACTCCAAGAACTGTCCGACAAGGGCTTTATCCGTCCTAGCTCATCGCCTTGGGTGCACCTGTTCTGTTCGTGAAGAAGAAAGATGGATCGTTTCGTATGTGCATAGATTATCGTGAGCTTAACAAACTTACCATCAAGAACCGCTACCCTCTTCCTCGCATCGATGATCTTTTTGACCAACTTCAAGGAGCTTCTATTTTCTCAAAGATTGACTTACGTTCTGGCTACATCAATTACGAGTTCATGATGATGATATCCCAAAAACTGCATTCCGTACTCGATATGGACATTATGAGTTCATGGTTATGCCCTTTGGTTTAACGAATGCTCCTGCTGTCTTTATGGATCTCATGAATCGAGTATGCAAGCCGTATCTAGACAAGTTTGTGATTGTCTTTATTGACGATATACTTATCTATTCCAAGTCCAAAACCGATCACGAACATCACTTGCGACAAGTTCTTGAGCTATTGAAGAAAGAACAACTGTACGCAAAGTTCTCAAAGTGCGAATTTTGGCTCGAGGAGGTCCAATTTCTAGGACACGTGGTGAATAGCCAAGGAATTCACGTTGACCCTGCAAAGGTGGAAGCTATGAAAAATTGGTGTGTTCCCACAACCCCAACCGAAGTTCGTTCTTTCCTTGGTCTTGATGGCTATTATCGACGTTTCATTGCCAACTTCTCTAGAATCGCGAAGCCGCTTACTTCCTTGACTCAAAAGAATAAACCATTCGAGTGGGGGTCTGAACAAGAGGAAGCCTTTGAAGCATTAAAGCACAAGTTGTGTAATGCTCCTATCTTGACCCTTCCTGATGGAAACGATGATTTCACCGTGTATTGTGATGCATCTAAACAAGGCATTGGTTGTGTTCTCATGCAACGAGGAAAGGTCATAGCATATGCATCGAGGCAATTGAAGGTCCATGAGGTGAATTACACGACACATGATCTTGAACTTGGTGCTGTGGTTTTTGCCCTAAAGATTTGGAGACATTACCTTTAGGCACGCAATGTATAGTCTACACCGATCATAAAAGCCTACAACACGTTTTCAATCAAAAGGATCTCAACATGAGACAACGACGTTGGGTCGAGTTGATTAGTGATTATGACTGTGACATTCGTTACCACCCTAGAAAGGTAAATGTCATAGCCGACGCACTAAGTCGCAAGATTCATAACAAGATGGTCTCGTTTCAAGAAATTCACGATTGACGACAATGGTTTGATACCTTGGGAGAATTTGATACTGAAATTCGTCTGGATGTTAACGAGACTACGGTGCTACTGCAAAATTTGAGGATTGAGAACGACATCGAAACTTGTATCATGGAGGCTCAACAAGCGGTTCAAAAAGAAGGAAAAATGGGAGAGGAATTGGAGTACAATCTTCGAGCTCAACTGGAAATGAAACCCAATGGGTTGATGTATTTCTTGAATTGAATTTGGGTTCCAAGCCGTGATAATCTTCGTACCTTTATCATGAATGAAGCTCATCAAACTCGTTACTCAATTCATCCTGGTTCCGATAAGATGTATATGAATCTGCGTGGTCAATACTGGTGGCCTGGAATGAAGAAAAACATAGCAACTTACGTAGCTAAGTGTCTTACGTGTACGAAGGTTAAAGCTGAACATCAACGTCCTAGTGGATTGCTTGAACAACCTGAGATTCCTATGTGGAAATGGGAACACATATCTATGGACTTCATAACCAAACTACCTCGCACCTCTCGTGGTCATGATAGCATATGGGTGATCGTTGACCGATTGACCAAGTAGGCACATTTCATACCCATACGTGACACTTACAAAACATCAAGGTTAGCTCGTATATACATTGATGAGATTGTGAGTCGTCATGGCTTACCTTTGCATATCATATCCGACCGAGACGCTCGTTTCACTTTGCACTTTTGGTCGTCTATGCAAGAACTCTTGGGTACTCAACTGGATTTAAACACGGCTTACCATTCTCAAACGGACGGTCAAACCGAGCGAACCATTCAAACCCTAGAGGATTTGCTACGTCTTTGTGTCCTTGACTTTGGTGGTGACTGGGATACGCATTTACCTCTCGCGGAATTTTCGTATAATAATAGTTACCACTCGAGTATCAAGATGGCACCTTTCGAAGCGCTTTATGGTCGTAAATGTCGTTCCCCGATCTGCTGGACTGACATTGGTGAAAATTTCATCACTGGACCTAAGCTCATACAAGAAACAACCGATAAATTCTCCATGATTCGCAAGAACCTTGAAGTGGCTAGAAGTCGACAAAAGAGTTATGCCGATAAACGACGCAAGCCGTTGGAATTCCAAGTTGGGGATATGGTTCTTCATAAAGTCTCACCATGGAAGGGAGTCGTTCGCTTTGGGAAGAAGGGTAAATTAGCTCCATGATTTGTAGGACCTTTCAAGATCCTGAAAAGGATTGGGAAAGTGGCTTATAAACTGGAACTACCTTCCGATCTTAGCGGGGTTCATCCTGTTTTCCATGTCTCAAATTTGAGAAAATGTTTGGCTGACGAAAGTCTGCATGTCCCATTAGATGACATCCAGATCGACGAGTCATTACATTTTGTTGAGGAACCCGTTGAAGTCATGGTTCGTATCATGAAGAAGACTAGGACCACTACCACCGCAATCATCAAGGTTTGTTGGGAGAATAAGCGTGGACCTGAGTTTACTTGGGAGCGTGAGGAGCATATGATGAAGAAATACCCGTATTTGTTCGTTTAGTTCATTCTTAATTTCGGGACGAAATTCCTTAAAAGTTGGGAAACTGTAACCTTTCGTGTTTTCGTTAATTAATAATTAACCCTGTTATGTTCTTGTAAGGACCACTTATGTCATTTAAGAAACTATATGGGTTGTTTATGAATGTTTCTTTTATTGTGCATTAATTCATTAATTTAAGAGTTAATAATTTGTTTTTAATATAATAAACATAATAATAATAGTCAAAATAAAATATAAAATAATAATAATAATAAAAATTAATAATTTATAAAAGTTAAACAATTGATAAGTTATAAAAATAATTAAAACTTAAAGTTTAATTATGTTGAGGGGGGTCTTTGTGTCAAATTTAAAACTTTAAATAGAAGTTTATGGCATAAAATAATAAAGTTAAGAAACTACAGGGACCAATTGTGTAAAATTCCAAAAAAAAAAAACCAAACCAGATTTTCCCCCAACCCCGTAATTCCGGCGAGGGGCTCCGGCCAACTCCGGCGAGACCCCAAAACCATCGAAACCCTTTGAATCTTGACCCCAAACCGTTCCAAATCGATTCGTGAACATGGTTCGAACTTAAACACACACTTTAATTGCGTTTAAAAACCGGTTACGAACACAATCAGTTTGAATAACCGAAGCTTTAATCATAGAACCGTTCAATCATTGAAACCTAATAATAATCTAATTAATTGCACCAAAAATGATCGTTAAACTATTCCTAAACTTTCAATAAACATAATTCTATTTGAAACACACGAAATCATCTCATTCGATTCTTTCTTCATCGCGAACCTGCAACCCAATAGAAATCCACCTTCCGAGCAATCTAAACTGAAATTGATAAAGGGCTTAGAGTCGTGAACATCCTCTGAAGCTTCACACGAAGTTAATTTGATTATCGTCAGCATTTGCACATCAATCAAACACAACGTTGGTCGCGGCCTGTTCATCATCTGTTCTTGTTGATTTAAACTTCAATCCGGGTAATGAAAACCACCTACCTGCTCGATTTTACATGAGGAACGAAAGCCCCATGATCACTAGCGTTAACAGTAACGTGTTGGTGATCAATTTGTTGATTTCGAATTAGGGTTCATAGTGATTTGGAGGTTTTCAACTGATTTGTGTTTATAAAATATGGGAATGGGTTTCTGTCAGGCATAGGCGCCCTAGCCTAATGGTAAACCACTCCCATGTCATCCTTGAGATCCCGGGTTCGAATCCGGGCAACCTCAAACATTTTTTTAAGGCTTTTCAGCCTTTAAATAAATTATGGAAAATTTTTAATAATTATAAAAATTATTCTTGAAACTTTAAAAAATTTTAAGGACACCAAATTATTTTCTGTAAATTTTTAAATTTAAATAATTAAATATTCTTTTAATAAAACATTTTAACAAAGGTTATTTTTGGATTATTTCTTATAAAATGGATTTTAAATAATAGTTTAAATTAATAAATTATTATTGGCCAATACGTTAAATTATTGTTTAATCATATTATTTTAAATAATTATAAAAATCTATTTACATCATATATTTAAACTTTATAAATTATTATAAAAGATTTAATTTCTTTTCTCCATATTAAATTACCTAAATGGTATATTTCTTTTCATTGGATTAAAATATATTTAATTTATTAGCTAACCTTAATTATTTATAAAAACCCCAAATTCCTATTAAAACCCTAGTTCACGTTTAATCGTTAATATTACCTCTAAACTTAACCTTGAAATATATACGTTAGGTAACTTGTAAAAGGAATCGTTGGAGCACCGTTTATTTCTTATTATCATCTTATATATGTATATATCATGTGAGTTTTCCATACCCCTCTTTTACTTTATTTCACACCATTTGGGGTGAAACATGTTAACTTTATAAACTTGCACTTGTAAACATCTTGATACTTGTAAACGCACATGCAATTCATCTTTACTTTTTGTCATGGTTATTTGTAATATTGTGAGCCTTATATGATGAACATTATATGTTGACAATCATTAACTATTGCTAGCCTGGTGACGTCATAGATCTATGGGCCTGACAAGCCTATTTGGTGCTAAAGCCGAGGTATTGCCGGCTCCTAGTATCGTACTCTTGAGCACTATGGGAACCAAGTGCACTTAGCTAATTGTTTAATCTTGTAATCTTGTAATCTGTCAAGGTTTGATTGTAGCTATATGTTATCTATAAACTTGCTTTATTCGTAACCATTGACATGAATTGCTACTTGTAAACTTTTATAAATATATGTATGCTTAACCCATGGAAACTCACCAACTTTCAAAGTTGACCCTTTATTTTTAACATGTTTCAGGAAATGCGCAAGGTTGATGATTATCTTTTGAAGCATGCTTACACTTAGGATTTGGACCTAGGAAAAAATGAATAAAAAATCTTGAAACTTGAAAGTTGAACTTTGTTTAATTTATTTCATTGAGACATTTGGTTGTAGTATTTATTTCAACTTATGAATAATTATATTTACAATTTATGGTAGTGTTATGTGGCTGTGAACAATCTTAACCCTCACATCTCGACGTTTCCGCCGTTAAGGTTGGGGTGTGACAATTGGTCTTGGGCTTATTAAAATGAGTTGAAGACAATGCAACAGTAAGTGATCCTATATTCAAGCTTTGAGGATCATTTGTTGTTGTTGTTGAAGAACTTTTAGTCACATGGTCTTCCTTTATCTTCCACACCACCTTTGGAAGATTGGGCCTGACCTTCAAGGCTTCAGAAGTTTTGACAACTTCGAAAGTCTTGGAGACTAGACCTTCAGAATATCTAGCTTTCACTGCTGCAAGCTTCAGTACTTCGGAAGCATTCCTTTCTTCTGAGACCAACTTTTCTTCCGAAGGCAGTTTTTCACTTGTCTTCTTCTTCATTTTGGAGCTTCCAAAGGAAACAGATTTTCCTTCTAAAGCTATTGGTTCCTTCTTCTTCTCAGAAATGTTCTTCTTGGTCATGTGGATGGTACTTTTAGGATTGTACTTGCAATCCTTAGCCATATGAGAAATACTACCACACATGACATAGTTGAGTTCCTACTTTCAGAGAGTCTTCTTTTGAGAGCAAGACTGAGTTTGATCACTTTCCTTCTCCGCCTTCATCTTTGCAGATGAAGAAACAAGCTTCTTAGGGAGAGACTTGCTCTTGGAGCTGGATGGTTCAGGCTGTGTAGCAGTGGTACACAACTGGTCAGTCTTCTTCTTCTTGCTGGAATGATTTGGAACTAAACTAGAACTCCTGGTACTAGAGTTCATAGTTGAGTTTTCAGTCTTTACCACTTCAAAACCTGCAGAAATAAACACTTGTTTTTGCTTTGAGTCAAAAGTGGCCTTAATTTCTTGAGCCTTCTTTGATCTTCTCTTCGCTCTTCTAATCAAGTTCTTTCTCTTTGACTTGGTCATTCCAGCCTCTTTCCTCTCCTTAGGAGAATAGTGACCCTTTTTAGGATGACCTTCTTCACTCTTCTCTGAGTCATCCTCCACTATCTCCTCTTCATCTTCTTCAACAATAGGGTCTATGAGGGGAAGCTCATCTTCACAAGTTCCACACCTTAGAGATCTTACAGACAATAGAATGTATGGAGGAGCTATCTTAGTAGATCTCAGTCCCTGCTTATTCTGATAACAAACTTTTGCATGTAGGGATGAGGATATTATGTTCTTGAAGGTCTCTTCTTCAAGAACATATTTTTCTACCCTGGCTTTGCTGATCACAAGCTCAACCTGGCATTCAGTTAACTTTGTGATGAGATCTTTGATTTGAGTCCTGTTGTTTGTATGCTCATGCTTAAGAGTTGAAATGGTTTTCTCTAGATCTTCTATCTTAAGTTTATAATCAATTTCAGCTCTTTGAAAGTCAGATTTTAAGATATTTAAGGACTCAAGATCAGATCTCATCTCTAAGTTATAGGACCTGTATCTATTAACTTTAGCAATGCATTCAGGAGTACAAAGATGTTCCAATACCTTGGCTTCATCATGATCTGCCATTAGTCTTGGTTTGGAGAAGCATCCTCAACCTAAAAGCGCCAGTCAAAGCTTCCTTCTTCAACAGCAACTACAGCTTGCTATCTTAGCTTCTTATTCTAGTGAGCTCTCTCGGTGTAGTTTGGCCTGGATTGTGCTTGGCCACCATTTGACTTTGGTGCCTTGCACTCCTTGGCAAAGTGTCCCATTTGGTTACAGTTGTAACACTTTACCTTGCTTTTGTCCAGCCCAAACATTCCACTAGCTGCATTATTGGGAAACCTTCTCCCAGTCCTCTTATAGAACTTTTGAGCTCTATGAGTGAGTAGAGCCATCTGCTGGACTCTTTCCATATATTCCAAATGATCTGGATGGATATAGTCCAGGTCTTCAAAGGTGAAGAGAAAGTTGCCTGAACTTTCATCAGAAGACACAAAAGCTTGTGAAGAACTTGTCTCCTGGAATGGGCTTCTAGGGATGTAGCCTTCCCTTGGTGTCTTTAGAAAGGTGATGAAAGGACCCTTTTGTGATTTGTCAGGGTAGCAGATGAGATGGTTCTGTGGTTCTCTGCCATCCCATTCAACCACATGGAGGGTTAAACTCTGATGAGTGTTGTAGTTACCAGATGAATTTTGCATGTTCATCTCCATCTGGTATCCACTGAGTATTCCATATAACTCAGTGAGAGTAAGAGTCTTGAGGTTTTTAGCCCTCTTAATGACCACACAGTAGTGTGTCCATTGTCTGGGAAGAGAGGACATGAACTTCCCAACAATATCTCTATTCTAAATGGTTACTCCAACATCAGCTAGAGTATCCACAATTTCAACATACCTGAACTATTGTTGAGTCATGGTTTCACCTGTCTTGAAGGTGAAATTTTCAAACTGCTGCTTTAAGAGGTCCTTCTTGTTTTCTTTGGCTTCATTGGACCCCTCATACATCAGCTTCAGTGCATCCCATAGCTGTTTAGCGGTCTTGCACTTCTTGAAACCTCTGTAGATGGAGTTAGGAAGAGTAGTTTGAAGGGCTGTCATAGCTTTCTGATCAATATCAATTTTCTTCCAATTTTCTTCAGAAAAATCAACCCTTTCTTTTGGTATCTTACCACCACCAGCAGCTGAAGTGGTGCATGGTACATAAGGTCCATTGACAACAGACTCCCACATCCTGGAATCTTGAGACTTGATGAAGCCTTTCATTCTTTGGCACCAAGTATCAAAATCCTCAGGAGTGATCAGTGGGGACTTTAACATAGTTCCAGTTTCCATATCAGCCTTTGAGATAGCTTCCATTTGAAAAGTTAAGTGAAGTGTGAAACTAAGAGGATTTAAGATGGTGAGATCTTATAATCAAGAGCCTGGAATGCTCTGATACCAATTGCAGGACCGATAAGGGTACTTAAGAGTGTAATTAGCTTCACAAGAGGAGTGGTCTTAAATCACTTAACCACTCAAATAGGGAACTGGTAACTTCACTGGTGATACAAGCTACACAAGTAATATTAAAGAGACAGAACTATAAGAACAAGAACAAAGTCACAAGAATACAAGATTAAGTTTTCAAGGAAGTTGTATATTGATTCTCTAGTTCTATTACAATTGTTTGCAAGTATATCTAAATTACAAGAACCGGAGACAATTTATACTACAACCTACAACCGTCAATATGCAAAAAGACAGTTGGAATTTTGACTAATCTAGACAACAAGATCAATCTACAGTCAAAAGGCAGATTGCCTTTTGACTAGTGACTATGACATTCCATAGCTCACTGACTTAATCTAATACAGTCAAGTCTACATGAACAAAAATGGGAAGTTACAGTCAAAGACTTTTTCTACTGTTTGATAAAGTATGAAAGTTTCACCAACTAATGTTAGCAGGTGAGTCTTCAGAGAAGCAGCGGAAAGTACATCAGCTTTGTCAAAAAGTAAATCAGAGAAAGCATCTTTTCTTTTTCTTCGGAAGAAATCTGTCTTCATAGCAAAATGGTTTCTGAAGACTTTGTCTTTTGAAGCTTCAGAAGACTTCATCTTTGGCTTCGGAAGAAATGAGCCTTTGGCTTTGGAAGATTTCACACTTGTAATGATTTTATGATAAGTGTGAAACTTTCGAAGTAACTTCTTCTGAACTGTTGGCTTCGGAAGATTTTACACTTAGACTTATTTGTGAGTGTAGAACTTCCGAAGCTAGTTCATCTTTGTTCCTTAGTGCATGCAGGAAGACTTGTTTGTTTTGGTATCATTTGATTGCATCAGCCTAATCTTCAGATGTTTCTTACAACATCTTTTACTTTTACTTTACCAATTAAATTTACATCAACACACTTCACCCTATTTCATTTTCTCCCTCTATCTATTGACCATTTCATAATCTCTATCATCCCACCATATTTCAATCATTTTTCTACTAATCAAGAGTGTTTCAAGTAGCATAAGTAAAGACTAAGTTGTTTTTGAAGTTTTCAAGCAACGTATAACAAACCATCAATCTTTCCTTGCTTGTCTTTAGTGAGAACAATCTCTTCTTGTTTACGTATATTTTATTTTATCATATATCTTTTATCTATTAGTTCATATGAAACTAGTTTCATCCATAATGTTTTTGTTGAAAACAATATTTTTACAAACAAAGAGTTTAAAGAATAATATTTCACACAAAACATTCTAACATGAACTAAATAATGATATTTGTTCTTAAGAAGTAAATATTAATAGATCCATATTTGATCAAGTTACTAGTTGATGATTTTATAAAAAGTCATAAAGATGTGTTAAAATTTAAAAAAATGCTTCAAATGGGTTAAGTTATATTCTTATATTCTTTGTAATATTTCAAGTGTTATTATGAATATGGATGTATTTTTATAAGCTATAGTCATCTAAAAAGTTAGATTATGTTAAAAGTTGGGTTATGACTAAATGACAAAGATGACACATCATTAAATTATTTTGTCATGACACTTCAAATATAAATTTATGGACCTTATAATATTAGCTACTAGGTCACTTAAAAAGATGGATTAAGACAAGTTGATAAATTGACTAAGTGACTAAGTATTTTATTAAAGGGATTTTACTTTATAATATAATAAATTACTTAAAAACTTGAAGAGATCCTACCTTAATATATTTTAAGGTTCATAAAAACTAGATAAAATAAAATAATATTCCTACTAAGAAAATAATTAAATAATTATTTTATGAGTAAATATATATATTATACATAGATTGTAAGAATATGAAAGTTAGTGATTTTCCTTAGATGTTAATATTTAAAATTCTATTTCAATCAAAATAATACAAATATTATTTACCTTAAAAATGAGAATATTTAAAAATCCTAATTACTATAATTTCATATGTAAATTATTTAATTAATTACTACACACTCGAGTCACGTCACGGGTCGAGTCAAAATGATTTTTAATTACCCAAAGAATATGTAGACTTTAAAATACAAGGGTTTTTGTACACTCTCAAATGAAATATAATTTATTAATATTTTCTAAATAAAATATATATTTCACAAATATCTATCACATATCACCAACGAGTCGTCGAGTGAAACACTTTATTACTAAGTATGTGGATGAAATAATTACATGCCCTTATTACACGTAGGAACAATTACATAGACATAAGTGATTACATGAAAAGAGTTTTACGGTCCCATTTTTTACTTATTTTCTTTTGGGGGAGATTACATGAAAATTATTATTTTCGTGGACACATTTACTTGTCAATGATTTCACATATTATATAAGTTGTTACTTACCGTATGAAATCCCTTATTATCGAACTGTTAGGTTATTTCCCAAAGCGAGATAATCTTGGATAGTACTATTATGTTTGACTACCCCCACCCGGGTTAATTACACTAACCTTGACTGGAGGTCTAAACGAGTGTATTATTAGCCTGTTCACCCTATGCTTACGGTAGGCACGAGTGGGGGCAATCTATTAAAATTATAGTCTAGCTTCGGTTGCAGTGCTTATATAATTTTGTATTATTGTATGATCAACAATCAAATCATGAAAAGAGTTGTGGTCCATTATACTGTTTTTTATTACTTTAAAACCTTTTAACTTAATAATTTTATGTTGACACATTTTCATGCATGTTTTCTAAGGAAATTGAGGCTTGCATCAGGATAAGCTTGCATGAAACTCATCGCATTTAAGGCCATTCATGTTATTAGGACATTATTTCTAAGTTTTCTTGTTTTGAAAACAATTTATATTAGTTCTACTACTTTCGTTATTAAATCTGAAAAGAATTGTGTACTTTTAAACTTATTTGCAACGTATGTTTTACTAAATCATGTAGTGGTCGATCAATGACTGTGATTTCATGACGTTATGCCTCGCGGGGAACCACTGTGGTTAGGGCTTTGACAACAAGGGTGGAGATGGGGGTGTGTGATGGTTGTGAAGATGGGGGCATATGGTGGTGGTGGCGAGGAGTGGTGGTGGCGTGATGGTGTAGATGATGGTTTTTGGTGGTTGTGACAAGGATTGGTGGTGGTGTGGTGGTATTGTTGTGGTGATCGTTGAGATTGGGTAGGTTTTAAAAGAAGATGAGGAAGAAGAATGGTAAAATGGTCAATTTAAACCTAGTTAAAGGAATAAATTAACGGCCGTTAGACCAAGGGACGAAATGTGTTACGTTTGCTCAAAACCTTAGGACTAAACTTGTAATTTTTCAATCCTTGGGACGAAAAATGAAATTTGAGCAAACCTCAGGGACGATTCGTGTAATTTACTCTTTGAAATTCATTAAAATGCACATGTCTTTGTGTAATTTTTAACTCATCATGTTATTCAATACCAATCCACATAATAAATTTTACATCATGTTCTTACTTAAATGAGACTTGCATACCTAAAATTGACTAGGAGTTAATTCTGAAACGTTTGATGATGTACTTGTCATGAACATATCATGACAAAGATTAGTCAAACTAAGATAATCTTATGATTTAGAAGAACTAACCATGTTTAATATTGGATATTTTGAAATAAGACTTTTACTTAAGAGGCGATCTCTAATTAGAACATTACAATATAACAACTAGTTGGGAAAATTACAAACTTAGTCCCTGTGGTTTGATCAGATTATATATTTGGTCCCTAAGTTTTTAAAAGAGTAAATTACACGAATCATCCCTATGGTTTGTTTAAATTTCACATTTCGTCCCTGAGATTAAAAAATTACACGTTTAATCCTAAGTTTTGAAAAAATATAATGTATTTAGTCCTTCCGTTAAACATTTGTTAACAAATTCCTTTAAGTGAGTATAAGAGTATCATTTTACATTTCGATTATAAAAAGAAAAGAAAAGTTAAAAGAGAAATAATACCCCCACCCCCACTTCATCTTCTGCAACACATATGCACCTCTGACAACCATTTCCGGCAGTCTCCACCTCGACCCCCACTTCCGACAACCACTTCCGGTAGACTTTACCACCACCACACCCACCCTAGCACACACCCTGTCACGTCATCGAAACAGTTCATTGGAACCAATAACCGCCTGAAACCGCCACACCACTAGAAATCCACCACCACCCCTCGCCATCTCCTCCAGCGACACCCCCACTACTACCGCTTTAGTTGGCCACCGGTGGTCCTCCGAACAACACCGAACGCGATTAAAGATGCTAGTGGTAGGTCGTTATAATCGAATATGGGTCAATCGGTTCACTGTGATTCCGAATTAGGAAAGGGTGGTCAGAAGGAGGAGGTTGGTCGGAAGGCAAGGTCGCCGGTGAGGTCGATCTGCCGGAAAGGGGGAGGCGACGGTGGCAGCGGCAATGTGCGGTGGCCACGGCAAGGTCTGTGCGCGGCTGCAAGGTTAGACAGCGGCGGTTGCAAGTTCCGACGATGGTGGCGGCGAAGGAACGAAATTGAACGGGGGTATAGGCGGGGTGGATGCTTGTTGTCATTATTATTATATTATTATACTAGCCTAACCACCCGCGTTACACGTGTTGAAAAAATTAAAATAAATATAAATAAAAAATAAATTATCAATTATTATTAATAAGTTTGTAATATATACTTATGTGAAGATAGATTAAATAGATATATATACATGTAAATTACATAAAAGAATTAAATACATAGAAATATAATATTATTTTTTACAAATCTCTAAAATATTTTTTGTATACATATATTTAATCAGATTTTGTTAACAATTTCTCAAACTTAAAAAACCATCTTTTCATAATATTCTCCTGTATTATAAAAGTAAAAATTTAAAAGTTTAAAAATATATGTTTTATAAGATAAATTCAAAAAATATGTATATTAAATAACTGCTCACTGTTCTGTTATATATTTTAGAATGTTAAAACAAATCTTTCTTTTGTTTTACTCTTTATCGTATTGGATTTACCCACTTTTAGCAATCCAAAAAAATAAAGTTTTTGCGGGTGAATATTTACTTTTTTGATTTCTATTTCAGTTCTATAATTAGTTCATAACTTTTCCGAATAGATGAATTGGTCTCTGGCCGAATAACAAATCGGTTAGTTGAACAATACATCCCCCTCGACCACAATAAACTCAATAGAGTAAATTTTTACTGGATTTTTGTACATTGGTTGCCTCTATAAATGAATCACATGAATCTTGATTGTATAATCACTATATGATACATCAAGATCCTTTTATGTAAGAGCAAAATGAGTTCTTCATGCCAAATATTTTATATTCTTTGATCATAGTAGAAATCATTTCATATAATTAACAAATATTTTTTTATAATGGAAAAACAATATAAAAAAAGTTGTTATATATATATATATTATATATATATATATATATATATATATATATATAATAAAATAGTTATATAATGGTATATAATACATGTAAATATTATACGATATTGTTAGAACATTTTTAAAATCTTAATTTATAACCCAAATCTTAGATTGATTGTTATTATTGGAATTTAATTTTAATATTCATATTGTTAGTTTTAAATTTTAAATTTTAACTAATTTAGTTAGTTATTTTTTAATAAAATTTCTGATTGAATAGTAGAAATAATTTAAAATTTGAAGTTATTAAATTTACATTTCCATCATTACATGTAAATTCTAATTTTAGAATCTTGTTTAATTAGACATTAATACTATTTAAATAGCATCCACAAGTTTCCTTCTATAATCATATTGCTAATATAATGCCATGTAGCTATTGTATGTTATGAAAATGTCATGTGGCAACACAATACTTAAAATTGTGCCACATAGTTAAACCCTTTTCATTTATTATATATAAAGATTATTATTATTATTATTATTATTATTATTATTATTATTATTATATTATTATTATTATTATTATTATTATTATTATTATTATTATTATTATTATTATTATTATTATTATTATTATTATTATTATTATTATTATTATTATTATTATTATTATTATATTATTATTATTATTATTATTATTATTATTATTATTATTATTATTATATTATTATTATTATTATTATTATTATTATTATTATTATAGTTTAGGGGTAAATCGTCATTTTATAAAGTTTACCGTCAAAAACTAATGGTTGTTAAGATCAGGGCCGAAAAGTTTTACCTTTTTTTAAAACTTAGGACTAAACTTATAATTTTCCAATCACAGGAACGGAATGTCAAATTTCAGCAAAACTCAGGGATGATCCGTGTAATTTGCTCTATTTAAAATTAGACGTTTAGTTCAAACGTTTACTACCCAGTTGCACATTTAGTCCCCAAATCAATTGACAGTTTTTATGGTTAAGTAACATCATATGAATTCAATGAGGGTATATTTGTCATTCTAAATTTTCTCTTTTATTTTTTTCTTCTCTTTCGAATACTTTTTCTTTCATCGATCTTCCACCAAGCTTGAGTTATTTCCTTTCTCCATCGTACATCAAGATTCTTAATCTGTCTTCCAAACACAATTCATGGTAGTCTAAGATCGTGGAAGATCCAGTGACATTATCAACCGGAATAACCTACGACAGGGAAAATGTGGAGAGATGGATACATGTATACGAAAAAAACACTTGTCTGGTCATGGTGTGGCCTTGATAAGCCTTGAGGCAGTGCCAAACCACACAATCGGAAGGTTGATTCAAGATGCGTGTTGCGAACAAGCCATACAAGACAAATTCTTCACATACTAGCTCACAGTTTGATAATTTCTTGAACTCCATTACTTTTTATTTTAACGCAATAATGGTTGGAAAACTAACTATTAGACAAATCATTTTCAATAACACTAATCAATTGGCAAGCTAATAGTCAAATCATTAGAAACTCCAATTACATTGATCAAACAACTGGTGGGCATGATGAAATTATACAACCTCTGTTCTACACATTCAAACGGTTTGAATGAATTTCTTCTCGAATTCACTACATACCATGTTAGATTTGCCAAATAAACCACAATAAAGAAACTAAAAACAACACATCTCTAAATACACCGAATCAATGAATAAAACAAATAAACCTTGTAAATTTAAACATGGAAACAAACCATCGTTAATGAAGAGCATGCAAAGAGGGAGTCAGGTTCGAAGGCTACGATTTTCAGCGTTTTGGTTTGTAAATGTCTAATGAAATCATCAAGTTTCCCATCTTTTATCTATATGATTTTCCGATTTGTTCTTGATTTTTGATGACCAAAATGGAGGCGAATAGGAATAGTGTATATATACAATTTGTAAGAAAAATTTGCCCAGATCGATGAAGATGAGACAGATATACTTCGCCAACTTTTATTTCTCATTTATTGTAGGAAGGAAATAAAAGAGAAAATTTAAAATGACAAATATGCCCTCATTTGAAATTCATGTGATGTTACTTAACCCCAAAACCTGATTGGCAATTGATCTCAGGGCTAAATGTGCAATTGGATACTAAACTTTTGTATTAAACTTGCAATTTTGAAAATCTGAGAACTAAACATGCATTCTAATTAAATTATAGGGACTAAGTGTGTAATTTTCTCCAACTAGTTAAGAGCATTCATAACCTATTTCTCATACACATCCATATAATTACACTAGATTTTGTAAACACATGTATTACACGAGTTTAATAAATAAACTATTAAATATAATGAATATTTATTAATTATAAAATAGTATTTTAATATAAGATATGATTTATGTTACGGATGAGTAACGACTATAAGTAATAAAACAATGTTATAATTTTTTTTGACTTTTGTTTTTAGTTTTTTTTTCCCAAGAGAAAAAATTATACATTTTGTTTCAAAACAAATTGTGTTAATTAAAATATTATTTTTAAAATTTTCTTTACTATAACTTCCAATTTTAGTTACTTTTGGTTTATAAAAACTTTACTTTTTAAAAACACCAATTTTAAAATATTTCATATTTAATAAAATGGATTTTTAGAAAAGATTCTTATTTTATAAAAATTTGTTTCTTTAAAAATAAATAATAAAAATATAACTTTCTTAGTTTATTGAAAATTATTTTTTGTTTCAAAACAAATTGTGTTAATTAAAAACACCATTTTTAAAATTTTCTTTATTATAACTTCCAGTTTTAGTTACTTTTGGTTTATAAAAACTTTACTTTTTAAAAACACCAAATTTAAAATATTGCGTATTTAATAAAGTGGATTTTTAGAAAAGCTTCTTATTTTATAAAAATTGGTTTCTTTAATAATAAATAATAAAAATATCTCTTTCTTAGTTTATTAAATTATTTTTAATCTCAAAAGAGTTAAATAATATTTTTAGTAATTAATGTAATTATTTAATAGAAAAGAGAAGCCGGAAAATTTTGGTGAGTATGAATGTGGTGGTGTCAAGTGTCATTTTTAGTTACCATTTTATTATAATAGTAAGATTAAAATTACTATTTTATCTCTCTATTTTTTCAATTAAATAATACTTTTTATATTTTTATTACTACTTTTTTCTATTCTTTACCTACAACCACTTAAAATATATTAAAAACATTATAAGGTTTCGAATAATATTTCCCAATAATATAATTTGAACAGTAAATTTTCTCTATACTTCACTCACAAACACTTATAACTATACCATATAATATAGAGAATATAATCACATCAATTTAAGGAACAGGTTGTGAATACTCTAAAAAACCAATGTACTATATGAATTACAGTAAGTAATTAATATTTGGAAATTAAAATAAATTTTTAGAGATAAGATATAACTAAAATTATCTGTAATTATTTTGTTTATATAAAAAGAGTTATTTTTTCAGTTAAATAAATATATTTTAATTTAGTAAAAAGGTTATTTTATAATACGGAAATGATATTAGCAACATCACTAGCATTTTATATCATTATAAAAAGGTTGACTTGATATGCTAGTAACATACATTAAAATAAATGTATGAATATGACATGTGATAAAATGATATAATAATCTGACATGAGACGTAAATTATTTTATTTAGTGAGAGAAGATTACCAAACATCAAAGCTTTAATGCACAAGGTATAACTTCAAAGCATTAATGCACAAGGTATAAATTTGAAACAATTTACACATGTGCAAAATTGATAAATTACAACAAACAGTTTTGTTCATATTACGTGTTCTGGACAAATAGTAAATTTAGCATGGACTGATGGACATCAACTCTTTTTTTTTCTGTTGCAGATGCTTTAGTCCGAATCATGATCCAAGCTTCTTGCTATGTCTCAAAACATGAAGATTTCAACAAAGTTTAGCTGAAACAAATAATCCATACACTTCTGTTCAACTATCTTGTATAGCTTCAGCTTGGGTTCAAACATCATTTAATACAATTCAAGTTTGTTCTTAGCATTTCCTTATATTTCTTGTTCTCTCGTATATAACAGATATTATTCAAAAGATTTTTCTCAAAATACAATAATGTCTTAAGAAATCATATATATGACATAATTTTACCATTCATGTTGTAGCTCAAGATGAAATGCTCAAATGAATTTGGTAATGAGTTCTAGATAACATATTTGTGATATCCGGTAATTTTCGGTTACCAACTCCGTTAGTTATGTTAAGTCTTGTATACATGTGTTGTGACTACATACTAGTTATCGTTGAACGTTGGTGATCTAATAATAATTAATTTTGGATAATAAATAATAATTTAATTAATAATATCGATTATTAACATGTGGTCATATGATTCATGAATTTTAAGTATATTTGTGAATTTTGCTTTATAATGTGACGACTTATGAATGTGATGTATGTCTATTGTTGCTAACTGGAGTATATGATTATTATTATTGATTAATAATAATATATATGTTTTCTAGTTAAAACTATTTAAAAAGTGTTAAACATATTAGTTTTTACAAGGCTTAAACAAGGAGGGTTTATTTTATAATTATTATAAATGTTAATACTAAACAAAATCAAACCTAGCCCCCCACCCTATAACCCTTGCGCGGCCGAGCACCCCATACGCCTCATCCTCATGATTTTTGATCAAGAACATTGAAATCCATTCGATTTTGATTGTTTCAAGTGGTTCTACGTGTTAGCAAGTGTCAATCTTGATCATTACATGATTTAAGGTGAATTTTAACAAGTTTTTCATGGTTTTTGATTCAAGAGCAACCCTAGTTCAATTGGCATTGAAAATGTCAAAATTGATGTTGTTTGATAATGGTATGATGTTAGATGTATTGTATTGATGCTAGTTTACGTGGATTATGCATGAATTTCATAAAATTAACATCTCGTTCATACTTTACTATAAGTAGAAACTTTTGTTCATGAGAAATTGGGGTTTGATGAATTGTGGATGTTTTGTGTGTTTAGATGGTTCCTATGAATAGATTAGACATAATGTTGATGAATCCATGATCAAATTTGATGAAAGCTTGGTTTTGGGTGTTACTTTCCCAAAAAGAAACTTTATTGATAGATCGCATTGATTTTGTGAATTAGGCATGTATAATATGGTAGAATCATCCTAGGTTGCTTGTTGATACTACATAATGTGTTAGAAAGCCTTGGTTGATCAATTGGATGCTATTTTGGATTATTTGGGAAATTTAGGGTTTATGAATGAAAAATGCAAAATGTGTTGGTTTATGCAAGAAGGTAAAAATTATGCTTGGGTTATAATATGTCATTGTTATCTATGTTAATGTGTTGATTGTTATGAATCATGTTGAGAAATATGATGATGAACATCATACTCGTGTGTGAATCTGAGGCCCCTACTTAGTAGGATTGGTAGGGTTTAGACTGTGAAGTCGTGAGTGGCTTCACATGGCATGTTGTGCGTGACTAAACTCATTATATGATTTGTTAGTTGGGATTTATTTATATTTATGTATGAGTCGTTGAAATTCATATGTGTTATATGATAATCTATGTTAATATGATGATCGTGATATAACTTAAGATTCATAATATGACATACGTGAATTGCTTGTTTGATAATCTTGAGTAATGAGTTACTATACTTGATCACACAAGAATTCAATTAATATGCCACCAACGAGTCAAATAGGTTAAATGTTTTATTGGTTCCCAAATCACTTGGGTCAACGTGTTTATTGAGCACTTAGGGTTTGTTGAGTTATTTTGGTTACACGTATTTACGAACTCACGTGTTCTAGGTAACCTTTGACGGGTTGTCTTTCCACTCATTATTAGCTTCGCTTAGCTTATTCGTTGGGTTCGGACTTCTGGACCGATCTTTATGTGTTTCTTGGTGTTGGGTTGCTTGTTTGTGTGTTTGGGTGTAGAATTCCTGTTAGCTCTCGGGTTTGGGCTGTTTTCACTCGAGAATTGTTAGAGGTGAGTTTTAGATCCTCTCTTTTGCTTGTTTTCTACATGTTTTGAGCTGATGTGCATATCAACTGAAGTTTTACGAACCAAACTATGAATTTCATATGATTTATGACTGTTATGATGTATGCATGTTTCAAATGTTTTTCTGTGATGTCGGGTTTAGTTGTGAATCCTCGAAAAGGTCGAAGCTTTGATACAATGGGAATCCTCGAAAACGCTATCTGAAATTCGTAGTTTCCTGTGGTTTGGCGGGTTACTACCGGAGATTCATCCAAGACTTCTCCAAGATAGCTTCACCGTTGACGAAGTTGACCTGTAAGAATGACAAGTTGGATGGGGTTCTGAGCAGGGAGAGTGCATTTCAAGAGTTAAGACGAGGTTAACCCAAGGCCCGTCTTGACTTTTCCCGAAGGGAGTGACGATTTGGTAGTATACTCAAATGCCTCGTATTTTGTTTAGGTTGCGTGTTTGCAACGAGGAAAAGTGATAGCGTATGCGTCTCGGTACCTAAAGATCCATGAGGCTAACTACCCTACCCATGATTTGGAGCTGGCAGCTGTGGTCTTCGCACTAAAGATATGGAGGCACTACCTGTACGGGACGAAGTGCGCCATCTTCACTGATCACAAAAGCTTGAAGTACTTATTTAAGCAAAAGGATCTTAACATAAGGCAAAGAAGGTGGTTAGAGTTGATCAAAGATTACAATTGCGAATCCACTATCATCCGGGCAAGGTGAACGTGGTGGCTGATGCCCTCAGTCGAAAGGAAAGGCCTGAACCGATTCGGTAAAGGCTTGTCAGCTGGTTGTGACGCCGGATGTCATGGGTCCAATCAGGGAATCCAAGATGAGGCACTGAAGGATGATAGAATCAACTCTGAATGGATGAAGGGGCAGGTAACAAATTTAGGGGAGAATACCTTTAGCATTAGAACCCATTTTAGTTTTCTCGTTTGAGGAGCTGAGGGGAAGGATCATGGATGAAGCTCACCAAACACGGTATTCCATCCATTCGGGTGCTACAAAAATGTACCATGACCTGAAGAAGGATTATTGGTGCCCAGGGATGAAGCGTGACGTGGTGGAGTACGTGAGTAAGTGCCTGACCTGTCTACAAGTGAAGGCGGAGCATCAGAAACCATATAGGAAGATCCAACCCTTGGATATAACCGAATGGAAGTGGGAACACATCACCATGGACTTCATCACAAAGCTACCTCGCACTGCGAGAAGATGTGATACAATTGGGTGAGTGTAGACCGCTTGACGAAGAGTGCTCACTTCTTGCCATCAGATAAACCTACTCGTCAGAAAGGTTGCGGAGCTGTTCATCAAGGAGATTGTAACTCGTCATGGCATACCAGTGTCTCTTGTTTCAGATAGGGACACTCGGTTCACTTCCAAGTTCCGAAAGAAATTTCATGATGCGATGGGACGAGGTTACACATTAGCATAACTTACCACCCTCAGACAGACGTTAATTAGAACGGACCATTCAGACCTTGGAGGATATGCTCCGGGCATGCATTATTGACCTTGGTGGGAGTTGGATGAACACCTACCGTTGCCAGAGTTCTCCTACAACAATAGCTATCATGCCAGTATAGGCATGCCACCATTCGAAATGTTTGTACGGGAGACGATGTAGAACCCCGGTGTGTTGGGGGTGATATCGGGCAGAAAGAGTGGGAAGTATCGAGATCATTGAGGCCACGTCAGAGAAGTTGGAAATGATCAAGGCCTTCATGAAGGCGGCAAAGGACCGGCAGAAGTCCTACGCTGATAAAAGGAGGCCAATTGAGTTCCAAGTGGGAGATAAGGTGATGTTGAAGTATCCCCTTGGAAAGGGATTATCAGATTCTAAAAACGAGGGAAGTTGAGCCCATGGTATATCAGGCCTTTCAAAATTATTGTTAGAGTTGGTGAAGTGGCATATAGATTGGAACTTCCCGATGAGCTGCATGGGATTCATCCTACGTTCCATGTATCTCACTCTACAAAGTGCTTCGTGGAAGGTGACGTTGTTATTCCCCTCACGGACATTGAGTTGATGAAAGGTTGAATTACATGGACAACCAGTGCCCATATTGGACCGAAGAAGAAACGGCTAAGGAATAAAGTGATTAGCCAAGTAAAGGTGCAATGGAAACATCATAAGGGATCGGAAGCCACATGGGAGTTAGTGGAAGAAATAAGACGACACTACCCAGATCTCTTTAAGGAGTGACAGGTTTCGGGGACGAAACCTATATAAGGGGGGTGGACTTGTAACACCCGGAAATTCAAAGAAAGAGAAAAGATAGTTATTCCTAAAGTAGAGGGGTTAAAGGTGTGCAAAGGTCAAACTTATCCATAATGGGTTTTCAAAAGGTGGTAAGGCCGCCCTCACCTTTCTCTCATGCACCCAAACATTCAGCTTGAGTGAGAAAGCAGCTCCCAACAGGATTTTAAAGAGACGAAGTTGAAGTTCTTAGTGAAGGTAAGATTTTCTAATGTTTTCTTCCCGGTTTTCAGTTGGGTTCGGACTTCTGGACCGATCTTTATTTGTTTCATGGTGTTGGGTTGCTTGTTTTGTGTGTTTGGGTGTAGAATTCCTTTTAGCTCTCGGGTTTAGGGAGTTTTCACTTGAGAATTATTAGAGGTGAGTTCTAGATCCCCTCTTTTACTTGTTTTCTACATGTTTGGGGCTGATGTGCATATCAACTGAAGTTTTACGAACCAAAACTATTATAGATCTATGCTAAGTTCATGTTAGGATGATGATGGGAATAGAAAATTTCATAAATTACATCCCAGGTATTGGACTTAGTGTCCGCTGTGGATTTTGGTCATCCGCTGTGGACACTGTCCGCTGTGGACATTGTATGACCGCTGTGGACACTTAGTCTTTTGCATGTCCACCGTGAACTTGTTCATCCGCAGTTGATTTGTTCATCCGCAACGAACTTATTCATCCGCTGTTGACACTTAGGATTTTGCTCATCCGCTGTGGACTTTGGCTATCCGTTTTGGACACTTAGTATTTTAAGCCATCTGGTTTATACATTATTCATGCGCTGTGGACACTTAGGATTTTCTGAAATTTTGGGGATAGAGTTTTAAGTGTTATGTAGCTATGTCTAATGGAAGTTATGCTTGTTATAAGTTTCTAATGTTTTATCCTTTTCTTATGGGCTACTTTTATGGTTGATTATTACTATTTCATGTTATGTGATTCCAAGTAATGAACATCTTAAAGTATTATTCATAACAAGTGTCATAAAGGAAAAAAAGAAGAATAGTGAAACTTAATGAATGTTATCCTCTGGCCCTTATGATGAATGAAAAGCCTTGCAAGCAACATGAATGGAGGTTCACGACCATGGATGTCGTTTGCTAACCGATGCGTGGCTGTTGCAGCCCATGAGTGCGCATCAGGGGTCTAATCCTGGGGATTGACTTATAAATGAATGGGATCCTAGTTCATGAGCAGGCTTCGTGCTTAGCAGTGTGGATCAACTGCCAAAGGGTTAGCTACCATGATAAATGTTTGCTTGCAGGGGTTTGGCATCTGTTGCCAACCAACATGTAGGCTCTTGCTTTGTGCATTCCTAGTTAATGAAAGAGAAAAATAATGAAAGAAAGAAGAATAATGAATTTCCTAATGATTGATAATGTATAATGATGGATGATCACCAAATAAAGTTTACAAAATGTATATTTTCTATGTTATAAAAACTAGAACCCACTCAGCAACGTTGACTTTTTATATGCGTATCAGTTGGTAGGTGATGAAGTTGCTGAGGATGGCACGAGGTTGAAGCTACTTGGTAAATAAAGACTAGCATCCATCTTATGCATAAATAATTTTTGTCTTGTAATGCAACTAAATATTCTTTTTGTAACTTTAACAATGATGTATACTTGGAAAAAGTGATTATTAATGCATGAAATAGTTTTTGTTAAATTATTCCGCTGTAATGTATTTATTATTTTAATGAATCTTAATGTGTTTTTAATATAAATGATGCAGTGAATGACCACTGTGGGGTTTCCTGGAACGGGGCCTTACAATACATTGTGTGATATACCATTGAAAGACCTTACACTTTCAGATCGTTAGATAAGGAAACTAGTGGGAAATCTTGGGTAGTACTAATGGGTCTGACAAGCCCCACCCGCAAGACTAGAGATCAAGAGGTTGCAATGTTGTGGCAGAAGGCAAAAACAAACACATTAGCTTCGATAGCGAAATCACCGTGGTTATAAATTATAAAATTAGACTAGCTATCTATTTTAATGCAGTTACTTATATTTCACAAGTGTTATTATTTATGTTAAACGCAAACTCTTGAACTCACCAACCGTCCTGTTGACACTTTAGTATGCTTTTCTCAGTCTTTATTAGAAGCTGCATCTAGGAGTACTCACAAGTCGAGCATGCTTTTGAAACATTCATCTGTTTACATTTGGTTTTTATTGCATGCTTCCAAATAATGTTTGGTCATGTGTTTTACGCATTATACATTTCTATGCCTTGGGTTTAAACTATTTACTAAATGCTTTCTCAATGTTCTAAAGTTTTAAACTATGAGTTATATTTTAAATATTACATATAGAGTAGTCCTGAGTAACTAATGACTTGGATCCTGGTTTGTTTACATGCCTCGCGGTAAAACCCACACGTGCATGTTGAGGGTGTGAAAATATTCAACAATCTTGTTGTAAATTACATTTTAAGCTATCATTGGTGTTAAGAAGTTGTCCATCATCCAAAATAAAGTTAGTAAAGCTTCCTTCAATCATCTAGTAAATGTAGAACGTCCTCTTGTTCTCAACTCTTTCTTGCAGCTTTTGATGTCGAACTTTACATTTATATGACATTAGGACATTGTATGTTTATAGAAAAAAACGTTTCTTAGAAATTTGTTTTTGTAGAACCTATCTTCAAATTTGCCCCTTCAACTGAAAAGCATGTGGTTTTGAACAAATAAAATTGTCAAGGATACATAAATTCATCTCATATTTTAAAAGGTTTCTTTTTGCCTCATTACATATCTACATCTACCCATGTATCATGCAAGTTTTGAATACTCTTCTTAGTAGGTAGTTTATCTATACCAATTTTGTTGAACATTGATAATGGCATAAGATTTATGTTGGCTCCCTAGGTCTACTAAGGCGTTATCAATTGAGAAGATCCTAATTGATTATGGTATGGTGAAACTTTCTCGTCAATTTGTTTCTTTGGGAGCTTATTTAGTAGGAACAAACATACTTCTCCTTGGTTGATTTGATGTGCTTCCTTAATCCTAGTTTGTGTTTTAGGAAATATCTCATAAATGTTATATTTAGGCATCTTGTTTAGCACAACTATAAATGGTAAGCTTATATGTAGTTGCTTGAGTAGCTGATACGTCCATGAACCTTTCGAATTGTTCTTTAGTTTTTTTGCTTGATGAGCCTTCTTAGGTAAGGATTTTTAGGGTGATTGTTCTTGTTAACTTGTTAGCTTCTAATGGTTATACTTAGCTTTGCTCTTCCATTACCTCCTTATTGAGATTTAAAAAAGGTTACTGTTGATGATGAGTCTTTGGTAGATGTGGTTCCGGCTATGGTTGAACATGCTGGTTTCACGGAGCCGTACGTGGACGTACCACTCATACAACTCCCAGCCAGCAGCATTAGCCTTCCTCCACAAGGAATGGAAGTGTGGGTCAATTGACATCAAATAGAGGAATTCACTTTTTATTTTCAGCAATAACATGAGAAGAGCATCCCTTTCATAAAACCTACAGACCCCCATATCCTGCCACTTCAGCACCTTGTGATCTTCTCAAAGATCATTAAGTTCCCTCTCCTATCATTTTGATTTCAAAAAAAATTCATGGTGGATTAGGATGAGAATGAATCTCGTAATCCAGGGCATACTCATCCTGGAGCTTATGCTCTCCTCTGGGGGGGGGTTTATAGAGAGAGGTAAGTCGAGAAGTGAATGACATTCACCTAAGCTTTGGGTTGGTCTTGGGTTTGCTATGAAAGCTACCAGTTGTTGTTTTGAAAGTGATTTAGTATGCTATTGGTTTCAATATTTTGCATCAAAGCTAAGTGACCCCTTAATCTGACATAAATATCTATCAATCATTTGTCATATCATAAGTCCATCTCAGTGAAGAGGTGTTCAATTAGTTCAACCGTCTATAATCCTTAAACAAATAGGGAGTAAATGATCCAATATATATGTTTACTTTCACATGTAAGACTATTTTCATTTTATAGTCAAGTAGATTGAAAAACTTATGTGATATCATCTCTGGTTGATTGTATTTATCAATTATTCACAAATTATAATTATTTGTATGCTAGTTTAGTTTGACCACCAATGAAATAAATTATCTAGCAAGACGATTTTAAAGGTTAGCTATTAGAGTTGTTTGTGTCCTTAGATTGACATCTGGTTTTTTCTAAAGCTATATTCTTATATGATAGGTACACTTCTCAAAGTAAAAACCATCTTTTAAACTAAAGCTCCATAAATTCCTCAAAATATATATACATTTACACACATCATATATACTTTATCTTCTTCATCATTACTATATTAATCTAATCAATATTAGTAACCTTTTTCGTACTTGAGATATCTGCACTTGTTTTTATTAATGTATCATCTAAAGGAGGTTGACAATTACATGATCGATAATGAAATTGATCCTACAATAGCAATTTATATACATTAAACACTTAATACATTTATAATTTATAGTATCATATTGTATACAATAAATCTCAACTTGTTGATTATCTGTAAGGCCCCAATCCGGGAAACCTCACAGTTGGATTTGAACATCAGAACACAAGTTCTCAAACATCGAATTTCATTATATACGCAGCGGAACGTACAAAATTTCTATCGTAAGCATTTACATCAAAATCACTTTGTCTATCTATCAAAGTTCTGTGCTAGAATGCCAGTCACTATCATGTGCTAGGTAGCTCTCTCCTATCCATGCCAAGCTCACCCCCAAAAATGTATAGGATACCTGTCAATCTAATATGTATACAAAAGTCAGCGACGCTGAGTGAGCTCCAGGTTTGCTAAAACAAAACTTTTTCATAATCAAACACTTGGTCATCTTCAACATTTCATAACACATTAACTGTACACATCAACTTACCAACTCGTCCGATAATTATAACTTTAACTTTTACTTTACCATTCGCTTTACACGTTACGTTACCCATACTTTGCTTTACCATACACTTTACGTTACTTTACCCATACCTTACTTTACTTTACACTTTACCGTTACGTTACCCATACTTTACTTTACCATTCAAATTTCGGGGCGTTACAAGTCCACCCCCTTATTTGGGTTTCGTCCCTGAAACCCGTTATTCCTCAAACAACTGAGGATAATGCTGTCTCATCTCATCTTCAGACTCCCATATGGACTCCGACCCCTTTCTATGCTTCCACTGTACTCGAAAAGTGGAACTACTTTATTCCTTAGTTGTTTCTCCTTTCTGTCTATTATTGCTACAGGCTGTTTCATGTAGTTCAGTTTTTTGTCAATCTCCACATCTTCCAGAGGAACATGAGCGTCTTCATCTGCTAGACACTTATGCAGATGTGATACGTGGAAGGTAGGATGAATTCCACTCAATGCATCTGGTAGTTTCAGCCTATACGCCATTTCCTCCACACTGGCTACGATCTTGAAACGCCCCAATATCGAGGGCTCAACTTTCCTCTCTTTCAGAATCGAATGATTCCTTTCCAAGGTGACACCTTTAGCATTACTCTGTCACCGACGTTAACTCGATCGGCCTTCGACATTTGTCGGCATAGGATTTCTGCCTATGTTTAGCAGTTTTAATACAGGCTTTGATCCTGCTTAACTTCTCATTGGTCGTCTCGATGACCTCGATACTCCCCAACTCTTTCTGACCAATCTCCCCCCAACAAACTAGGGTTCTACACTTTCGGCCATACAACATCACATACGGGGCATACCAATACTAGCATGGTAGCTGTTATTGTATGAGAACTCTACAACGGTAGATGACTATCCCACTCCTGCCAACGTCTATATACACGCTCGAAGCATGTCCTCCAAGGTCTGGATAGTCCTTTCAGATTGGCCATCCGTCTGTGGGGTGTATGCTGTACTGATGTGCAATCTAGATCCCATCTTATCATTGAACTTATTCCAAAATTTGGATGTAAACCATGTATCTCTGTCAGAGACAATCGACACCGACATACCATAACAGGTAACTATCTCATCGATGAACAATTTTGGCTAGCCGTTCCAGTTATACATCTCTCGTCTGTCTACTATGACCCATATGGCATCATAACCTTAGCTGTGCGAGGTAGCTTTGTTATGAATCCATAGGAATGTGCTCCCACTTCCATTCAAGAATTTCTAAGGGTTGGATTTTCCCGTATGGCTTCTGATGCTCAGTCTTAACTTGGAGACAGGTCAAGAACCTTTCTACATACCTTGCCATGTTGGCCTTCATTCCTGGCCACCATTAATTCTTCTTTAGGTCCTGGTACATCTTGTTGGTTCCCGGGTGAATGGAGTAATAAGTCTTGTGAGCTTCATCAACCACTTTCTCTTGCAGACCTCTAGGTCTAGGAATCCACATGCGCCCCAAACCTAGTTTTGACACCATTGGCGTTTTCTTCCCGGTTCATGATCTGCCCTTTCATCCTTTCTTCATTAACGTGCTCGGGCTTTAGAGCCTCTTCCTGAGCTTCACCCATTTGCTTTATCACATCAGAGTCACAATCAACTGGTAAGATCTCACCCGGATTGGTTCCCGTGCTCCTTCTGGCTTAGAGCATCGGCTACCACATTAGCTTTACCTGGGTGGTAACGAATCTCACAGTCGTAGTCCTTTATGAGCTCCAACCATCGTCTCTGTCTCATATTGAGATCCTTCTGCTCAAAGAAATACTTTAAGCTTTTGTGGTCCGTGAAAATCGTACATTTGACACCATATATGTAGTGTCTCCATATTTTCAACGCGAATACCACAGCAGCCAGCTCCAGATCATGGGTAGTGTAGTTCACTTCATGAATCTTTAACTATTGAGATGTGTACGCTATTACTTTGCCTTGCTGCATTAGTACGCACCCTAACCCTTGATAAGAAATGTCAGAATAGACGACCAAGTCCTCGTTCCCTTCCGATAACGTTAACACCGGAGCTCGTGTCAATCTTTTCTTTAGTTCCATAAACGCATTCCCTTGACTGTCGACCCATTCGAACTTTACATCCTTCCTCGTCAACTTGGTTAACTGCGAGGCATTTTGGAAAAATCCTGGATGAATCTCCGGTAATAACCCTCTAATACGAGGAAGCTTCAGATTTTAGATGGAGTTTTAGGCGGATTCCACTTCATCACCGTCTCAACCTTAGCAGGATCAACCATGATTCCCTTTGGGTTAATCACATAACCCAGAAACTGCACCTCGCGTAACCGAAACTACACCTCGCTTAACCAAAATGCACATTTGAGAATTTTGCATACAACTTCTCCCTTCTTAGAGTTTCCAGCACCTCACAGATGTGATAGGCATGGTCTCCCTCATTCTTTGAGTAGATCAGGATATCGTCTATGAACACTATCACTGATTTTTCGAGCATCGGTCGACAAACCCTATTCATCAGGTTCATGAATGCTGCAGGAGCATTGGTTAGACCAAACAACATCACGAGAAATTCATAATGCCCATATCGCGTCCAAACGTAGTCTTTGGATACCCTGTTCCTTAACCTTTAGTGGTGATAACCCGATCGAAGATCGATCCTCGAGAACCAACTCGCACCTTGCAACTGGTGATAATTGCCCAGATCATCTATCCGAGGTAACGGGTATCGATTCTTCACTGTTAGCTTATTCAGCTCCCTGTAGTCAATACACATTCACATGCTGCCATCCTTCTTCTTCACGAACAGCATCGGAGCACCCCAAGGAGAAATGCTCGGTCTGATAAATCCTTTATCAAGAAGGTCTTGTAGTTGGTCAAGCAGCTCGTTCAACTCTGACGGAGCCAGACGATACGACGCTTAGGAACGGGCTGAGCTCCTGGCACAAGATCAATCTGAAACTCTATCTCCCGATCAGGCGGTACCTTTGTCAAGTCATCAAGGAACACATCCGGGAAGGCACACATCACGGCACATCTGTCAACTTTATAGTTTCAGCTTTAGCATCTTTAATGCATGCCAAGATTGCTCCACACCCTTATCTCATAACTTCTCTGCCTTATCATAGAAATCATCTTCGAAACTTCGCAGATTCTGTCGCCGTAAATCGTGACTGCGCTACGTCGGGCGCTTTCATCTGAATGATCTTCCTCTGACAAACTATGTTAGCCTCGTAGGTGGCTAACCAGTCCGTACCAAACATAACATCGAATACTCCTAGGTCATAACAAACAGCCTAGCGGGGAATCTATGACCTTTCAATTCTATGCTACAATCCTCTAGGCCTCAGTTATCTTAGTAGTCTTTCCAATGGCAGTTTCTACCTCAAACACATGTTCTATTTCCTTCGCCTTAGCATTCATCACATCACAGAAGGTGGCAGCTATAAACTCTTACTTGCACGAGAATCAAAAGAACAGAAGCAAGTATGTTGTTAACCAGAAACATACCTGACACAACATCAGTGTCAACTCTGGCCTCCTATCTAGTCATTGTGAAAGCCCTAGCCTTGGCCCTTGGCTTGTCAGTAGCTTTCTTTTCCTTCTCAGACTCCCTTTCCCCTGGCCGAGTCAACCACTCGCGCCTCTTTACAATCACAACTGTAGTGCCCCATCTTGCCATAGTTGTAGCACTTTCCCGCGCTAGGGTAATCCTTAGAGAAATGCCTCGTCTTCCCACATCTGTAACACAGACTCGAAACGAGCGTGCATTCACCAACGTGCTTCCTCCCATATTTTCTGCAATCACCGGACGATTCCACCTTTATCTTTTTGGCCTGAATAACAGACTTCTCAATTCTCCCTGCTTCACATTCCCTAACCAACTTTTCTTCTTCGCCTCCTTGACAGGCTCACCAGCCACCATATCATCATACACTATCCCACTCAACTCCATCAAAGACTCAAAGGTCTTCGGCCCACTTTCCTTCACATACGTCCTAACCTTTGAAGGAAACCCTGTACATAACACTTTATCCTTCTCTTATCAGTACTCACCAAGTGAGGCACCAGCTTGGCCATCTCGTTGAAGCGAGATGTGTACTGCCTGTGGGTCATACTTCCAGCTTTAAAACCCAAGAATTCCCTTTCCACCCTGTCGATCTCATTTTAAGAGAAAACTTTCTCATCACCAAATCTTTCAGGTCACCCCTACTTCAAGTTGCTAAACTCGCGAGGGTCTTTAGTTTGCTTGATGGTGTTCCACCAATGAATAGCTTTGTCAACAAATGAGTGAGCTGTGAACTTCACGGCTTGGTCAGCTCTACACTCACTGATCACAATCACCGCCTCCATCTCGGACACCCACTGGAGAGTGGCAACAACACCACCCTTGCCGTCCAGGGATGGAGGATTGCACCCCTTAAAGATGTGATATGAACACCCTTAGCTAAATCCCCATTAGTTTCATCCCCCTTATCCTTCCTTGAGCCTTCCCCGACACCCTCACTGTCTTTCTTGCTAGCTTTGTTCTTGGCCTCCAACGTCCACTCCTTGGTTACCTCCTTCATGGCCTCAGTCATGATCGAAGGCATAATGTCCTGAAGGACTTGTGGAGCTCTTCCGCGATAGCCTCCCTAACAACGGGCTGCAAGGTAATCCTCTCTTCAGAATGATGAGAGTTTTCCTCGCTAGCAGTGTGAATAGAGTCCACATGCACCTCCTCAGTCGTCTGCCCCTGGTTTCTTGTGACTGGTGGTCTACCCCAACCACCACGAGCACCTCCTCGAGTAGCTTTTCTTCCAGCCATAGCTTGCTATAAGATATGAAAAGCTTACATTATCATTCCAGGTAATGGTTCAGATCACGTCAAGTAATGTGAGTTCCTAATGACAGTGACCAGTTGTAATTAGCTACTTACTTTACTCTTCATATCCTAAACGTTTCCTCTCCTGAGTCATATCAGCTCTCAATCTCACTACAAGCACTATAACCTCAAGGAACCCTTATCAGTCATACCTTTCCTGACATGGAGCTACTAGCACTGGCATTCCTTAATCGATCCCATTCTCAGTTTGAGTTTAGACATCGGAGTGTTTAAATCTCTCAAACTATGGCTCTGATACCAACTTGTAAGGCCCCAATCCGGGAAACCACACAGTTGGATTTGAACATCAGAAACACAAGTTCTCAAACATCAAATTTCATTAATATACGCAGCGGAATGTACAAAAATTTCTAGCATTTAAGCATTTACATCAAAAGATCACTTTGGCTATCTATCAAAAGTTTTGTGCTAGGATGCCAGCCACTATCATGTGCCAGGTAGCCTTCTCCCATCCATACCAAGCTCAACCCCAAATGTATAGGATACCTGTCAATCTAATATCATACAAAAGTAAGCGACACTGAGTGAGCTCTAGGTTTGTTAAAATAAAACTTTGTCGTAATCAAACACTTGGTCTCTTCAACATTTCATAACACATTAACTGTACACATCAACTTACCGAACTCGTCCGATAATTATACTTTTTACTTTTACTTTACCATTCACATTACCGTTACGTTAACCATACTTTTCTTTACCATACACTTTACGTCACTTTACCCATACCTTACTTTACTTTACACTTTACCGTTAAGTTACCCATACTTTACTTTACTTTACACTTTACTGTTAGGTTGCCCTACTTTACTTTACTTTACACTTTACCGTTACGTTACCCATACTTTACTTTACCATACACTTTACGTCATCATTTGAACTCTGCATGAGCTTAGTTCCTATCGGGTGAGAATGCACGAAGCATGTCTCCAATCAATTTGAGCACACCAAGGTGTAGCTCCTATCCTGAGAATACGCAAGGCATACCTCCTATCAGTTGAGCACACCAAAGTGTAGCTCCTATCAGGTGAAATGCATGAAGCATAACTCCTATCAGTTGAGCACACCATAGTGTAGCTCCTATCAAGTGCTTGCAAGACTTCTTTTAGCTCTTTAAACGTTTTCACAGCTGTACTATACAGGGTAACAGGATAACTATTCTTTCGCATTTCACATGTGAATTATCATCGTTCTTTAGCTTTTAACTATCATGATATATATATATATATATTATATATATATATATATATATATATATATATTATATATATATATAGTATATCTACACACTTTAACTCATTAGCACTAAGTTCATCATTAAGTCATTATTAACGCACACTTTACGGGGTAACATAACACATAACAGTCTGGAGTTTTAGCGCGACAACCCGGATTCGCGGGAGAACTTCTCTTTCGCGGGAGAACTTCATAATTTGCGCGAGAACTTTCAAAAAGTAGCCGTTAGCCTCCAAATTCACATTTCGCGTGAGAACTTGCTTCACGCATGATAACGTTCTGCTGTACACAACTTGTGCCCCAAGTTATCGCTCCTTTAGTCCCCTTTAACGCCCAAAACATGCTATAACATTTATCATCATCATTCTTTACCAAACATCCATTAGGTATGCATATTAGCCCCAAAATATGATAAACCACGTAAAAGAGGGGTCTATAATCACCTAATGATATTCTTGCACATGAACGCCACAAAACTGAGAGTGTTACGAGCAGAAGCTACATAATCATGTGCAATATCATTACATACGGTTCATACATGCATAAATACATCAACATCGACAAATACATACCTTAAACACCACCTAGCACCGACTTCTCTCTCCTCAAGCCCAACAGCAGGACTTTTCGCATGAAGTAGGGAAGATTGGGTGACTAGGCCTATTTATAGTGTCTCTCTCCTCGCAGCTGTTCTTGCGCGAGAACTTCTATTCGCGCGAGAACTGCTTCCACGCGAGAACTCGCTGACCTCGCGCGAGAACTCAACCTCTCACTCGAGAACTTTATCTTCATTCAAAATTTTGGGGCGTTACATTATCTGTAGTCTAGAACATAAAACGAACCAAAATAGACCCGACTCTGATTCAATATGAAACATGATATCCATCTTCAAACAATCAAACTACTCAAATTATTTTTTGAATTGTAAACCACTATCAGATAAACCTATTTTATGGTATATGCGATTGATTTATCAGATTAGTTGTTAGATTAAGAAGGATTAGATCGAAGTTTTTCTCTATGAATGTCGCCTAAACATAACTTCTTTTTGTCCACTTTCTTGTCGAAAAGAACCCACTAAAGAAACTTATGCAGTCTCTTTTTAATTTATTATTTTGATTAAGATGTCCGAAGGATTTCCAAAACCCTCTGTCAACACTAAAATTATAGTCAACCATTATTAGTTTTAATAATGTACAACTTTAGTAAATCCTAAGTTTATAGCCCACTTAAATTAATAGTCCAAATAACGATTAGAATTAAAACGAGCCCGCACTCTTGCAACACCTAACTCGTTTAATTTCTAATATCATATTCTGGATCAACATGTTAATCGAATACACTAAAATATACGTCGATAACACTAAATTAGCAATATTCCTCTCCCATTTTAGTGATATCCATGATTAAGTTAACCATCCTCAAGTAACCATCCTCATAGAAACACAAACATATACATAAATGAAATAATTAGCGGATTGAATTTTCACCTTAGTATATAGAATAACCGAGTATCACTATGGATTAACCCCAGGTTATCTATTTGAGTACTTGTAGGTAACATACATATACGTTTACAAATCCAAACTCCACTTGACACAATGGTTTACTAGCGATGTCCCAAGTCTTCGAATAATATATCAAAGCTCACATCCAAATCTTCTTGAAGCGGCTAAACTTTATATTATTATAGGTAGTTCATTATTTTTGCACTTCCTGTAATCTATCAATGAACTATTAAAAAATTAAATTTTAACTTCCTTTATCTTGCGTTTTAACACATACCTTGGGATGATTATGGTAATATATTCTAATATTTTTATGACAAACTTGCCACATTGAATTCAATATATAATATTGTATTAGATGAGAATTGGGTGTCTTGACATAAAATATTTAAATGAACTTTAAAATCATCCCTTTAGCTGATTTATTCGCGACAACTCTTCCTAACTCTTTAGCTATATGATCAGCTAATTTAAGCTCAGATTTCACAAACACAAATGATATCACACCATTCAGAATTAATTCTCTAACCATGTTGTGTCTAATAGCTAAGTGTCTAGACTTGTCATTGTTCACTTGGCAATAAGCCTTAGCTAGAGTAGCTGCACCATCACATCTGATAGAGATTAGTGATATTAGTTTTGACCATAATAGAATCTAAAAGATAAAATATTTAAGCCATTCATAGCATATATTAAACATCCAATTGCCTTTGAGTACTTTAATTATGATATTGAATCACCTGAATTAGTCATAAGCCTAATACCCTATCTATGGAAATACTAACATGAGAAATTAAAATGATTAGATTTCTTCATCACTTTCTTAATAATGAGACTGTATCATGGTTATACTAGTGTTACTCCTTCTGATACTTAATTCAAGAATCAAATCTACCTTCCCCAAATCCTTTATTTCTAATTAGAAGACAATAATATTAAAGTTTAAATAAATGAGTTCTAATATCTTAGAATTCTTTTTAATATCATTAAATTGTTTTGCTGTAATCTTAATTAGTCACAAGATGACATTTACTATGATTCATATAAAAGGCACTATCAAATTCATTTTAGACATGTTTTTCATTCTAGAACAATTAACATGTCTTAATCTAGCACTCAAGAAGTTAGAAACATATTTTAGTTTGCTAGAAGATGATGATGTCATACAAATAGATTCAACATCTAACGGAAATTAGTATTAAATCTAAGCATGACATTACATAAATAACCAAATCCAATCAAGGTTCTATGTCGAGACAAGATTAACTTATCTAACTCGACAACCCTTTTATATTCATAGTCATTTAACACAACCCATACAATAAGTTCTTCTGAATACCCAGAATATACAACATATAATCTAAGAATACATGTTTTCTAGATAAAAATACAAGTCTAACTTTTACAATTTGTTGATAGGCCCAGTTGCTATATTTACCATTTAATTTTCACAACCCAATGTGTTTTTTTTTTCCGACTTATAAACATCTAACTAATTGGTTGTAACATACCGTGATCCCGGAACTCCATTTGATTATGTAACAAACCTTGTTATTGTTAACTTCATTTGAAGCATAAGCATTGCGTTTTATTTATTTATTATTCAAATTATAAAATAACGTTGTTTCATTCAATCAAAACAAGTTTTTCTATTTTGTAAATAATTAACATGTCCAAATAAATCGTTGAATCAACTATAAAAATAGGATTTGAAAGTGTATCCTTTAAAGCATTCAAGACTTTTGACCCAATTGAACTCACCCATATTAGATATGTTTTCCACCTGCAAGCTTCATTTTTGACAATCTTTTTGAGATGTCCCAATTTTTCACATATCCAACAAGCTAACTTCGATTTCTTTTGTCTTGACCATTATCCCAATTTAACTTCCTTTTATTTCCCTTAACCTTGAACTTAGAAAACTTGATAGTCATGTCACGAATCAATTGACCACTAGCCATTTTTAATTATAAATCAAATCCACTAAACCCCAATAAATCAAATATTTGCCATTCTTTGGAATCTTGAAATGTAAAATCAAATCAAAAATTCCAAAAACAAAGCTACTGCCTTTTTGATGGAAATGCCACTTTGAATTGAACCACCAATTACTCCAAAATCACGAATAAGATGATTTGTGATTCTTGCGACCACGATTTGAGATCAACAGAAATAATCCAATTGATATGTAACCGAACCTAGACTGTGATTCTTGTGACCACAATAATCTTTGCAAATAAAGAATAAACCAAAACCTTTTGTTGAAATTAAATTATAAACCGATAACCCCGAGTCATTTGTAGAATAACGATATATAAATCAAACCTTTTGTATAATATATCATATCCAATTTCAGACCAAGTAGAACATAAGTTGATCATTTCAATCCAATGAGCAAAACCAAACAACTTTTCAAACTAAGTACAAAATCCAACCTTATTATCCTTTGTAAATCCAAGAACAAAATCAAATTTAGAGTAGATGTATGCAAACCCAAATCAAGTCAATAACCTATAGGGTCAACCAATGGTTTTCCAATTGATTCCGTAAACAAGTGTAAAGATCAACAATAACACAAAAAATCGATCTCGTGAGAAAAATGCAGAGTGTAATCGTTCACGGTGTGAAGATTGAATGAATAGAAGACATTATGAATATAAATCAAGCACAAATGTAAATAAACTTCTGTATATGCTCTCTTATTTGAAATGATTACAAGTGAGTATGAAATCAGGAAAATGCAAAAGTCTACTTAATTACATCAAAAGCAAACTATTTTATACTAAACAAAAATGTTCTCGTGTAAGAAGTAAGTTCTCGTGTGATACTTTGGTTCTCGCGCGACTAGATATTCATAATCTTTATTTGATTTCTCGATCCTCTAGGTTCAATCACTACGATCTCCCCTAGGCTCGTTGATCAATTCTTTAGAAGTCCACGTCTGCAACCTTGTAACTACCCCATAAGCATACATCTTGTTATTCAGGGACTTTGTAATCAACAAACCAAATTGTGCTGCTAGAAAATGAACTAATTCATCAGCTGCAATCGGACAAGCCTGCAACCTCATCAAATCATCCCTTTCAAATTTGAGCAGATCCATAGGGTCGATGATACAATAATCTCTATCAATAATGTATTATAGCATGCCCTGTCTCCTCTCTCACAACTCCACCACATAAGCTTAGCCAAACTGTTAACCAGTATAGGAGCGTGTATAGGGATCTTCCTTGCATATCTTTGGATGCTTGTAAACTCATATCTTCATGGGCTTATTGGTGTTTGGATCTATATGAGTCTCATCCTTAATGACTTTAGATTTAGTAGTCTAAAGTCTTTGAAGTTGATTTACTTTGCTCCAGATCATATTTCGTATCCAGTTTGCCTTCCTATAATTTCTCGGATTAATAAAACGAAAACAACCCATAGCATACAAGTTAGAATCTCTAATGTATGAAAGTCATGCTTATCTTGATAGTACTTAATTGTTCCAGCCCTTCTTTTTTATCACATACAACTTGTT